>JARHVA010000165.1:3767500-3802500 GCA_037957365.1 Torreya grandis | reverse complement strand
GCTAGTTGTGAGGCTATCATAAAGACTAAGTTTTAAAACCTTGGAAATAAAATGAATTTTAGGCAAAAAATGAGTAATTATTTATGGGTTTGTGTAAATATATTTAGGTAGGTATTAAGGAACCATGTTCAAGGCCAAATTGAGCAAATAAACACCTACCAGACCCTATAGTTACCTACAAGTGACTGTAGGCAAACAACAAATTAAGACAAAGCTTCTAGGTGATAGTTTAAATCAATAAAAGTGAAAAAAATGACTCAAATAATGTTCCAAATGACTCAAAAGTATTATAAATGGGTCCTTAAATAGTTTTTCAATATTGACTCATAAAAACACACCTACAGGTCCTCTCATAGTCAACTATAGTTGACTGTGACGGGCAGAGAGCAGGATAATTGGGTTCTTTAGGATGTTTATAGCTCAAAAAGGTAGAAAATAGGTAAAAATATATTATAAAATATCTTTTATGGTTTTAATAGTGTCATATATTTATTTCAAGGTTTAGCCCACCCTAAACCTCTATAGGTGACTCCCAAAATAGGCCAATACAATAACAAATCTGTGTATATAGTCTAGAGAGGTAGAAGTAAAAGGGTATATGTTTGATGAGGTTTAGAATAAAAAAGTGAGGAAATGGATCCAAGTATAATATATGTGAATCTAAGATCTAAAATGGTCTATAGACTTTTATTTCGAGCTTAAACATGCAAAAGAACAACCTACAAGCAAGGGTTACTGTTAAAGAAGGAAGCACAGTCCAAAAGGCATACTATTTGAGAGGTTAAAGTGTATGAAAAAATATGTAATGGATTAATAAATTAAAAATGGTGTATATAAATTCAAATATAATCTAAAACACCATTCCCAAGGCCTAAATTTATATAAGCATACCTACAGGGGTATCTTCTAAAATAGTACACAGTCAAACCCTCTCACACAATCTTGACTGGTTAGGGTATTAGATGAAGTATAAAGGGAGTTTAAGTGTTAAAGGGACCTATAAAACAAAAATAATTTCAATAAATACCTATATAATCTATTAATAATGAAATAAAAGTAGATATATAGCCTTTCAAAAGCAAAACACAATCCACTTGGGAAAAGCTTACACACAGTCTACCTTCTATCTTTATTTTTTGCAAGTTTGAGGGGTCAAAAGAGATGAAAAAGGGATGATTTTTTTAGAGAGGATAATCATAACCTATATAATCCTATAAAATCTCCATATTATCTAATAAAATAGGGGATGTACCCCTTATTTTATCTCAGATAGGGGGTACTTCCCCTTGAGCATAAATTGTCAATTTTTAGAAGATAAGGAGTAAGATGGTGGATTAGAAGAAGAAAAAACCTTCAATAAGGTGGGATAGGTTATAAATGATCAATACCAACATGAAAATACTTTCAAATAGGTGATAAAATAAATATAATTCTCAAAACCTTCAAAGTTGCAGGCAGGCCTATATGGCAGTTTCAAGCATAAAGACCAATTATGAGATCATTTTCACTTTTATCCCTAAGTGATATTTATAATTTATTATGACATGTATATGAGATCATATTATATGTTTTTAAGATATATTTGAGGAAAATAAACTATCAAATTTTATTTTGATCCCTAAGGTGTATTCAAGCATGTTAGGTAAGGGTCAAGCCTAAGGCCAAATGAGGGGTTACTCACAATTATAGCATGAGATGAACATGAATACAAATTGAAGAATGTATAAGGGGTAAATATAGATGTGTTAAAACTATTTATATGTAAAGGAAACCCTAAGGAAACCATTTTTGGCTCATAAACCAACTCAGATTGTGTAAGATAAGAAAAAGTGCTCAATATGATAGATTTGAACACTCATATGTCTTTTGATGTTTTTCATGTGATCCAGAGGAGTTTAAGGATGTTGATGAAGGTATTAAGATATTAATTTTTTGAATTTTTTGGAAAATTCAATGTCAAGGTTTTATGAATGAACCTTAAGAGTGAAAACTACTTAGAAACCCTCCAAAACCCTTACAAGGACTAGTCTAGAGAGATGAAGCTAGAGATGAATTATAATTGGATATTTTAACCATGAAAAATATTGGACCTTAGAAATGACTCGCTAAAGCTACTACCAATGCTTTTTAACTATACATACTTATATGAACATGGAATAAATAGGGTATTTTGACCATTTTTTGTTTTTTTCAAGTTATAAGAGGATTCTAAAGATGAAACCAACTTTGGGAGAAATATTAATAATTTTTATAACTCCAAATGTTCATTTCATGTCTCATAACAACTCCTATGTGACTCAATATGAGCTCTCATCTTAGCCAGTCAAAACTGGCATATTGGACAAGCTAGTGAGAAGTGTGAAAACTCTAAGTAAAAGTGATTTTAAGGTTTCCCTAATGCTTATAAGGATATATAGGGTATTTAAAGGTGTCATTAACTCCATACCATATATTTTCATGAGCAACTGATACCAATTTTGAGGACAAGTGTGAATAATACATGAAAGAGGAGTTTTTTGGACTACAGATGATGATAGCTCCTTTCCAGGTGATTTCAAATGACCAAGCCTACAACCAATGCATGAAATTCATGTAATAATATATTAATTAAAACCATAATAACTTTCCCTAATCAGTTTTAGGACTTTCAAATAGGGCTAATTATGAAGCTAGTTTTTTTGAGTCAGTTAAGGGAGTTTCATGCCACTTTGTAAGAGTTTGATGACTTGTATGGACACTTAGGATTATTGATCTTTTATGGTTCATACCATATCCTCTTATCATTCACATGTAACTGATTCTCTTATCTTTACAAGTGTCCTTTTATCCCTTGGACTTCTCTCTTCTACTTTCTCTCTCAAGTTCTATAAGAACTAGCCATTTTGGCAGTATACTTAATGTTCCACCTAAGTATGGTGAAGCCTTGCTTAAATACATACCACTTGATCAATAATAATAATTATTTTTATCTATTCATGACTATTATTAGTGTGTTTTACTTAATTTTTTGATCTTTCTTAGTGAAGACTATGGATTCCTTAACATGTTATCTCATTATTGCATCTTATTTGCAGTTGAAAAGATTATTCTTGTAGGGCATGTGAAGTGTTATAGGAAATGTTATGGATTGAGTGAGTTAGTATATTCATTAGTTCCTTTATATGTCTCCTATATTTTCACATTCATCCATAACCTCATAATATAACATTGATGTGAGAAGATAAAGATTGGAAAAGTGTATGTACATTTAATCTCTTGATTTCATGTGTAACATGTTGCTAGTTGGAAGTCATCATCTATTTTGTTGTATCACCTCCCTTTGGTTAGTTTTATTTCAATTATATCTCTCCTATTTCACCCCCTCAAAGTTAAGTGTAGTTGTGATCCAAAGTGGTACATCAAGGGAGTTCACCCTACCTAGAGATTTACCTCATCCTTAGGCTACCCACAAGCCTAGAGGTGTTTCCATTGTGCCACTTGGATGAGGAGAGATTTTACATCTTATAAAAGGGTTAAAATCTAAGCAAAAAAAATATATTACTTATTCTACTTGATTAGTGCAATTATCAAGATTACTTCATGGTTGAAACAAACCTTGCATCTATAGAATTAGGATCAAAAATCAAAACCTAGCCATGTTATGTGTGTGATTTGATTCCATTTACTATTTTACATGGGATTCAAGGGACAACTACTAGGTTTCATGCCTTTAACCACTAAAATTAACTTGTAACATGTTTGGATATTCTTTAATAACTATGTTTTAGCTTAGGAGAGAATTGGGAATTGTTCTATTACCAACTAAGCATCCATAGCCCTGATAGAAATGGATTTAGCTCCACTCAAAGTCTTTCTCCACTACTAGTTAGGCACCTATATCCCTAGTGGAGATTACTAGAATCAAATTTTCTTGGAAAACTTTTGATTTAGAAATAAGCTCTTATTTTGTATTTTTTAGATCTTTTTTAGGCTTTCTAGAAAAGGTTAGGAACCAAGTTAGCTAGGTTTAGGGGTTTGGTCAAGTGTTTGATCTTCAGACAATCACCCATGCTTGTAAAATTTGTCCCAAGCAAGGATTTTTGTTAAGTGCAAGCATGAATATGCCTTAATACTTCAAGACTTTCTCCCACATATGAAATTCTTATTGAAACCAAATTTAGATCAAAACAATGTTTAAATTTTCATAGAATAGCTGACCTATCTACTAGTCCTTACTAGTTTATTAAGACTATAACATAAGTTCATATTCCAAATCCATGATCAACATTTTCTCAAGATACATACCTACATTTATGAACTTATGGAGTTTTTGAGCACTTTAAGATGAAATTTTGAGTTGAGGGATGTCCAGGGACTTATTAAAAGAAAGAGATGAAACAATGAAAGCAATACAAAACATAAAACAAACAAGTAGAGAGTAAATATTAAGAAAATAAATATATAAAATCATATGTACAAATATGAGACATGAAGGAAAGAGCAGAAGGGAAACTAAGGTAGCCTACCTACACTAACTCTAGTTATTCTTATAGATTTAATCCATGAAGATCCCAAGAGAAGTATAAAATTAATGCTTGAGATATTTCTCATTGGTGGGCAATGTGAATTTTTATCCTTTTAGGTCTTTCATCTTGAAGGTGTTGTTCTCGAATGTGTCAGAAATATGATAGGGGACTATCTACAAAGGTGTGAACTTTCCATGTTTTCCCTTAGGTTCAGATGCCTTGTCCCACAAAAGGACTAAGTATCTTTTTCTGAACAAATTTAGTTTTGATCTCTTATCAAACCACCTCTTCAACATGGTCTGATGTCTACTAAAATTATCAAAATCCTCTTCTCTAGCATCTTCCATTTGAATAATGTCCAACAATCTTAAATTTGCAAGTTCTTGATCTTCTTCTATATATTCCTACATGAACTTGTATGTAGGTAACTTGAGAGTGATAGGGAAGATGGGATATTTTCCATACACCAAAAATAATGGTGATGCCTTTAGTTCCTTCTTGATCCTTATCCTATCTATCTAAAGGGCATATTTGAGAAACTTGTGCCAAGTTCTAGGTTTGTCTACTATAAACTTATTTATGGATTTCATCAAGTTCTTATTTGCAGATTTAGATACTCCATTGCCTTGAGGGTAATGGTTGGATGATAAATTGAGAATAATACTATTATAATATGCCCACTCTATCATTTTAATGGATATAAAAGTAGATCTATTGTCACATACTAGAAAAACTACAGTCTCAGACCTAGTGCATATGTTATCTTATAAAAAGGTGATCACTTACTTAATTTAGCATTACTTAGTGGTTACTACCTTAGTCCAATTGGTGTAATATTCAATACCTATCATGAAATATTTGTGAACT
Source organism: Torreya grandis (assembly GCA_037957365.1). NCBI lineage: Eukaryota > Viridiplantae > Streptophyta > Pinopsida > Cupressales > Taxaceae > Torreya > Torreya grandis. Next base: position 3,797,128 of record JARHVA010000165.1, on the reverse strand, counting down.
TATTAGTATTTGGGGTTGATTACCCCTAAAAATTATAACCCTGATTGTGCTAAGGGTTTATCAACCATTACTAGTTGCAATGACATTGTTATTTTTGGATCCTTTGTGATAAATATTTTGCATTAGTGGCATTCTCTAACATCACTATGAGCATCCCTAAATATGGTTGGATAATGTTATCTATATCTCAAAAAAATTTGGGCCATGGTTCTTCAAAATGGATGCCCACTTCCTAGTTTCTCATGAAACATGCTCATTATTTTAGTAGCTTCTTCCTTTGAAATGCATCTTAGGTAAACACCTTCAAAATTATTTTGGTATAACACTCCATTATTGATCAGGTAATGAGTCATTTTAAGTCTTATATATCTCTTATAATCCTTGTTTATCCCTATAAGTTAAACACTATTGATTAGTAGGTGAATGATAAGATCATACCAGTCATTAGACTAAAAACTTTCTTGTTCAACCTGTATAATGTTAAGCTTAAGGTTAGCATTGGTAATTATTTGAATCAAAGATTGGCATCTTAAAAAATTATTAGTTTTCATTTCAATGTCATATTCATATAGGATAGACATCCGCTTACATCTCCTTTCTCCTATCTCATTCTGACTTAACATGAGCTTTATAGCAGGGTCATGTAAGATGGCATGCACTTTATTCCTATGAATGTAGTGCCTAAATTTTTTTACTACTTTTACCAATGCACATGTTTTTTTATCAATCAAATAATAATTTAAATTATCATTCTTAAAATTGGTGATCATTAAATCAATTGCATGGTCGCATCCATCAATTTTATAAGGAAGATTTCAATGATATTAGGGTCAGAAGTGAAAGAGTAAAGGTAGAAATCCTTGGAGAAATATAGACTTATCAAGACTGGAGCTTGACCAATTACCTCCTAGATTTACTTAAAGGCCTTCTTATTTTCCTCATTCCAAGTGATTTTGGAATCCTTTTTTATCATGTCATTCAGTGGCTTAATGATTTCTACAAAACTAGAAATAAACTTTATCACAAAGTTAATTTTACCAAAGAATGATTTTATCTCTTTCTTACTATTGGAGGCTCTATCTTTTATATAGATTCTATTATTTTAGGATGTATATAGATTCCATCCTTAGTAATGACATGGCCCAAAAAATTACCCTCAGTAACATAAAAGATGTTCTTCTTTGGGTTATGGGAAATCCCATACCTTTTGCACCTTTCTAATACCTACTATAAATGCATGATGTGGTCCTCCCTATTTTTATAAAAAATAGTTAGATCATCCATGTATATAATGATACATTTACCTACCAAACCTTAGAAATCATGATCCATGGCTCTTTGGATAATTTCTCTTGCATTAATTAGTCTGAATGGCACCCTCTTGTATGTAAACATGTCCCATTTGGTAGTGAAAGTAGTATTCATCCTGTCTTCTTGATTCACCAATACCTGGTTATACCTTGAAAATCCATCAAGAAAGGACATCATAGAAGAAATAGAAACACTTTATATAACTTGATCTAAAGAAGGTAAAGGATAGTTGTCTTTTTTAGATGACTTATTAAGGTTCCTAAAATCAATACAAAGCCTGATTTCACCATTCTTTTTTTTTTACTGGGACTAAATTGGCAACCTAGGTAGAATGACTAATGGGGAATAAAATATTTTCATCTAACAACTTCTTAACTTCTTTAAAAATCATGGGCTCTAAAATAGGGTTAATAGGCCTCTAATTTTATCTGAAAGGTTTGCAATATTTCTTCAAAAGTATGGTATGAGTGATGAATTTTGGATAAAAAATACTCAAATAATCATAAGACCATGCAATTATGTCTTTGTAGCTTGTCATCAAGTCTTTGGATTTCTTATCTTCAATGCTTTTCCACGTCCTTCCAATATTAACTAGTTGAGGTTGATTTTGGGGTCTAAGATCAACTACCTTGTAATCCTTCCCACTTGATTTGGTAATCTTAATGTTCTTAGCTAGCTTACCTTAGTCAAATAACCTCTCCAAGGAAATCATGCTCTTAATTTTATTATCATTCAGCTAAATGACTTTACCAATAAATCTACCATCTTCTTCAAGAGCATTTTCATCAGCCTCATCTATGACATGTGCCTTAAATACTCTTGAATTAGTCATGAAATCTAGGATCTTTTGGTCATCATTAAAGGCCTACATATGGTTCACATTATCTGATATAGAGGGTCATAAAACTGATTTAATGATAAATTTTTGAGAGTCATGGTTTGGCATAAGATTGTCTACAACTGAGGTAAGCTCATCAACAGCCTTGTTTTCCTCCCTAGGGATGTAAACAAAGTTAAAAGCATCAAATGAATCCAATAAATCCTAGACTCTAAACTTGTATCTCTTGAGGTATGATAATTTTTACTAGTATCTACTCCTTACCTGATTGACTACTAGTTCTGAGTCACCACAAACCAACAATTCTTTGAATTTATATTTGATGGAAAATTAATAACCTAAGATCAATGCTTCATAATCTATAATGTTATTGGTGCATGGTAATTGAAGTCTATAGGAGGCATGATCTACTTTACCGATAGGGTTGGTTAGGATAACTACTATTTTGGACCTAGACTTGCATCTAGCCCCATCAAAATGCATTTTCTATAACCCAAGCATAATATGATAGGGTTTAGAATTACTTGGTAGTTTTAAGAGTGAGAAATCCTAAATCAGAGTCAACTATGTTCACCTTTTAATTCATAGCATTATATTTCATGATCATATGTTTCATCCTTGGTTCTCTTTCCACTCTAACTTGATTTAGCACCCCTTTCTATGGTAGTCATAAATGAGAACAATCAGTGGACATGTATTTTTTTAAGGCCTTTGTCCATTCCCTGCTCAATAGTAAACCATAAGAAATAAGAATGTCAACAACTTAGATATCAATAAATTATTGAACCCTAGGTTTAGAGGCTAGTTGCATATGAACATTTAATAATTTCCCAATGACCATAACTCTATACCTATCTAACTGAGTGACAACTCTATCATATTAAATAGGATTAAAGATAAGTTTTCTATAAATACTTGTTGGCATAATGCTAGTGGATACACTAGAATCCAACAAATAGTTATGTAACTTCTTACCAAACATTTTGATAGTAAGTAAAAAAGGTGTGGAATCTATCTTAGCCTTGTACATAGCAACATTTGTATTATTAGTTTTGGATACCTTGCTAGGCTTCTTAGACAATGAATCTAGTAATAGATCCCTTTGATCAGTGATCTATGTTAATTCATGCAATGCAATGTTATAATTTATTTTCTTCATATCCTCCACAAAGTATACCCAATTTTATTTAAAGGAATAAATACATCAATACTTTGTTTATAAGTACTCCCATTTGGAGGTTCTAGGTTATTATTCAATGTATTTTTTGGAGTGCCAAATTTGTTTGGAGCTATTGAAGTTATCAAAGTCTGCCTTTACTCTCTATTCTTTAGAGGGTAAGTCTTCTTTAGGAACTATTAGAAAGCATGAAATTATTTAGGTACATCATCAAGTTCATTATCTTCTTGGAAGGAGAATTCAAATGTCTCCACCATGAAGGCTTGGTTAATAGACTTAGATCCTAATGTACATACACCATTATATTTGTTAGGAACTAATTCAAACATGTCCAATTCTTCCTAAAAGGCTTGAAAATATTTGCATAATTCAATGAAGTTTATTTCACCATGCTTAGTAGTATAATGAAGTATACAATAATCAATTAATGCAACATCAATAAGATTAATGTCCATGTTACTTCTATCAGTAGATGATTCATTATTCTTATTATTAAGGAAACTATCATTCTAGAATCTATTATTGGGTTTGTTAAATCTTTGAAATGAGAAGTTTCTACCTAAGCTTTCAATAGTATGGCTAACATGATTTTTCAACTTAAGGAAATCAATGATAAGCTTTTGTACAATCTTCAAAATAGAGTCATTATCACTCTTAGGAGTTTTAGAGTTATGAAATTGGTTGGCACCATTGGTTGGTATTGAATCCTTTTGATTATTTGGATTGAATCTAATGGCAACCTAGTTAAGAATCCTAAGTTCTGATTTGGGGTAACATGGCTCAAGGGTAACTAATTTAATGCAAGGATATGATTCAAGGCTAGCCTATTCTGATTATTATTAAGAAATATATTCAAGGTCGGAATATGTGGATTAAGATTTGGGATAGAGTAAGCCATTTATACCTAAGGCTACATTTTATCATTAATGATCACTACTTTAGAACAGGCATGGGATAAGGTGGTTATGAATGGAAGATATCTCTTTAGGAATACATAAGTCATAGGATCTACTACGTCCTTATAGATTTTTAAAGCCAAAACATCATCAGGTTTGTAGGGATCTATGGTTCAGCTATGCATCTTCTAAAAAATAGCATTAAATTCTCTTATAGACTCACTAACATCTCTTTTGATGGTGGTAAATTATTTCTATAAGATACAGGGACTAATCACTTTGCCAAATTGGTCAATAAAGACATTATTAAAACCATCCCAGATGGTAGTGTAATTATTAGGTAAATTAAGAAACCATTCATATGCAACATCCCTAAAGGTAAAAGGAAATAGCCTACATGCTACATCTTTATGGGTAACATTTAACAATATTAATGTATCTTTAAATGATTTAATGCATTCCTCTATATTTATAACACCATTTGGACTAATCATTGGCAAATATTTCTTAGGGTTATGGGGAAGATCATGTACTACACCTAGTACATTGATGGAATAACAACCTAGCCATGTCATGCCTTGATGAAGGTTAAATGTAGGAGTACCTTTGAGTGATGAAGTGGGTAAAGACTTTGAATGTCTATTCTTACCTTTAACTTTCCTAGCTTTCCTATGGATATCTAGTTGAATCAGAGGTTCCCTTGTTTTTGAATGTGACCTTATTCTGATTCTTGGTAAATTTAGCTTAAGAACTGAGTCTTATTTGAAATATGATCTGTTAAGTTAATATTTAAAAATGAAAAATACTAAACTTGCACATTAGGTGAATTTTGCAAAGATTCATGTTAAGAACAACAAAAGACTAAGATCTTCAACTAAACTAGCTCAAATATATGTCTAAGTACATAAGTGTGAGTGATCTTTACAACCATAAGCTTAAATGAGATCAAATTGGTAAAGAATCTATGAATATTTAACCAAAATAGCTGTTAATAACCTCAAACATATTGAATTGACAAAGTTAAAGCTATATTTACCATAATCACATGTATACTTTTAAAAAATGCTGATATTGGTTTAAAAGAAGCACAAAGATGGGTCCAAAATCAATAAAGATCCCCAAATTCTACACAATTATGCTAAAATAAACATAAATATGCAAATGATAGAATGATATTTAATCAAAATAAATCAAACATAATAAGACCCTATAAATTCATAAAGATTTAGCTCCTCCTTCTAGCACCAGTGGAGCTCTGCTTGTTGATGCCTCTAAGTGTATCATAGGTTCTCTTAGTGTTTAAAGAACACTACTCATTTTATAATTCAAAGGATTTAGAGAATGAGTTGTAGGTTGTGGTGATTTGGTCTCTTGTGATGAAATAATGACATAGCAAGCAAACTATTCCACAATATTTATAAAACTTGGTGGTTGGGAGACACCTAGGTCCTCAATAATATTGCACAAGATGTAGTAATCTATACTAATATCAATGGGTTATGATAAAATTATAATCTAAGAATATTCTAAAATGAATATTCAAAATGGTTTTAAGCTATAACAATTTGGTTAAAAAGGAGAAAAGGAGAAGGGTAGGGTAGAACAAAAATGAGTTGTTGATCTTTACCTCAAAAATAATGACAAAGTTTAAATTCCAACTAGACATACATTTAACCAATGTATAACATGAAATAACATACACCCAAATGTTACCACATGCCAAGAAAATATCTAAGGATAGTATGAAGAAATAAAAGTAAGACCTAGCTTTACTTTAAGGATTTACTACAACAATCAAATAGCATATGCACATCCTTATGTAGATCAAATAAAACAAAGAAAACCCAAGAACATTCAACTAATCTATCATTTTTAGAAATTAACAACCTTGTATTAAAAATGCACATCTAGAATTATTGAAAACCATTCAAATTTGAGATCTAGAATAGATAATTTAGAGAGAAACTAAATAACAATTCAAACAAATAAGATGGGACAATCTTCTTAGAACTCCCTACTTGTATTCATTGCTTTGAATTTTACACTAGTTTTTATAGCTCAAAAACTCTTTCACTTTTAAAAATGACAATGCTACTTTTATAGGATTCAAGGAAGCATGTCAGTCAATTTCCTTGACTTAAAAGTGTAAAAAATGTGAAGGAGAATTGTCCTTTTTGCAAAGTTTCTAAAATACACTAAACTTTATACAATAGATTAACCTTTAGGCAACATGCTAACAACATGCATGTGCCTTCACAAAATAATATTCCATTTCTAAAATTTATAATTTTTTCGCAAAAGAGAATAGCCTTAATGAATTGGTGGACCATGTGTTGATGAAGACCCCTAGCTCTGTTGAAGTAACCTTATCACATTTTCATCCTACTCATCAATTAACTTCAAGTTGAGCCCTGGCTCAAGGAGGATTTCATCTTCTTGAACTACCAACTCAGCTAGGTCCCTATCATTTATTTCTAAATCCTCCTTAATGCTTTTTGCCTCAAATATCTTATTTTCTATATTTAGGATCATATCCATGATCTTGTTGTTATCACCTCCAAACTTGCCATGGCTCATATTTTTCACCTCGTACATGACTAAGGTGAATCTATTGTTGAACTCATCATCTACCATGATTCCCATAAAGGTGAGCTTTGAAGGCTTCATAATCATAGTCTCCAAGATTTTTTCAATTTTATCTAATAGTTATTTATCATCTTTGATGGGCCTCTCCAAGGATTTGTACCATGCACTTATACTATTGATTTTATCCAAAATTAAGCCTTAGATGGTGTTGAGGTGAGTAACATTGATAGTCTTAAAACTAGGGGTTTTATGCCCTATCAAGATGTTAATCAAATCCTTTATTTTATCCCTGGAACTTTACCACTGGGTGATTAAGCACTTGGTAGTTGTATCCTATAGGTATAGTGTACTTCATCTTAGCTTTGTTGACTTCATAGAGTCAAAAATGTCATGGAATGATTTCTCAAACATTTCAATAGTGAAGTCAGGAAATGATAAAACTATCTACTTCTCCAAATCCTCATTTTGCTTCTGAAGGCTCTTTATTCATTATTGTAGGCCTTTGATGCTAGTTTGTAACTGGGAACTTTGAGATTTGGCCAACCCAAGTATATCCTCCTCATGGATGGGGTCCTTACTAGGTCTTTGGCCTCCAACTAAAGTCAAACCAAAAAATGGCTTCACCTTTGAAAAAGTGAATTCCTCTCCTCCCACCATATCTTTCTTTATTTTTACTCTTTCTAATTTAGCAGCAGTTGGGTAAAATTAGACACTTACTAATGAGTGTGTAATTTTTAGAGGTTTTAGGGATTATATTTAGGTGCCACTTGAAGATCCCAAAGCATCAATTGTCTTTCCTGCTCTTTTTGTTGTAGATTCACTATCCAAGGCTTAAGTTCCTCATGAACTGTAGTGTTGGTAGACTTTGTAATGGCTAATTGATGGTGAAACATTGGGATCTTTTGTATCTTTCCATAGTTAAACCATTTAGGAATGGTTGGAAAATGTATTAGATTCTCATTAATGAATATATTAACTTCACTCAAAGGGTGAGTGAGGGTTATCGTAGGCTTCTTGGTTCTTATAGGGACCAATGCTAATTTAGCCTTTATCTTCTAAGGGGGAATAACTAAGACTAAGTCCAAAGCTATCTCCTTCCCCTTTTCTTTTCCTATTTCCTCAACTTGGGGTTGAAGTTATTCTCATTTAGCTTCCTCTTCATCTAACCCATAATCATTAGCCAATGCTTCCAAGTCATCTTCCACAACTCCCCAAGATGTAATGTAATCATGTCTATGTATTCAATTGGAGAATTTGGCTTTTTAGGTTGGGTAGAAGAGGATGCCCCTTCACCAGGTCTTTCTTTAAGCTTTTATGTTCCTATACCTTGTGTAATTGGTGCCTCTAGATATTTTGGAGGAGGCCTATTAGATGGTCCTAGTAGCAAATGGTACTACAAAGGATTCATTTTCCATATCTCACTAGTTGGGTTCTCATGTCTCTTCAATCTAGCCTTAAGATTGATATCGCACCTTTTCAATCTTTCTAGGACCTATAAAAATGAAGATGACTAGATTTACATTGTGTCATGGGCACTAAGCTGATGTTCATAATTCATGTTAATTTTCTTAGCCTTCAAATGATTCACAACATTATCTTGGGGGTCCCACTACCTTAAATCATCAAGATGCAAATTGAAAGAGTCGTTATATTTGGAGATGGTGTCTACACTATCCCAATTATGAAACAAAATCCTACTTATAGTTAAAGGAAAAGTAAGGAGTATCCCCTTCCTCTTCTATTTGTATAAACTATCAATTCCATGGAATAATTGGTATGCAATCTCCTTTTGGGCCAACTTGGTAGGCATATAGATTGGCTTTTTGAGAGGCTGACTATTGGAAATAGTTTTCACATTAGGTGAAAATAGGTATTTATGAGATAGAAAATAGTTTGGTCAATTTACCGAGAGGTAAATATTTGTTACTAGATTTTTATAACTATATGGTTAATACAATAATTTTATTATAATATTATTGTTGTGATATATTGTTATATATTATAAAAATATATCATATTATTTATTATAGGAGGTTTACTAAGTGAGAAAAAATAAGGGAGTGGTCATGGGAAATATTACTATGTATATATGTAATCTCATGAAATGTTTTATGTAGTTTAAAGAAGAGAGTAATAGAATATTATTTACTGTGAAAATATTTTAAAAACTATGTGTATATTTTGTGCATGCATTAATCTCTATTAAGCTCTTCTAATTTATATCATTGACATAGAGTTCCCTCTATCTAAATTATAGTAAAATTAGGATATAACCAAAGGTCCCCAATAAGATCCTCATACTTTTTTATTAAGGGGTTGAATCTCATCATGGGTAGCCATGTAATAGCCTCAGATAAGGATAGATACACATAGTCACAAATGAATTATATGTGGTCTCTATACTTGAATATGTGTAGTTTAAAATAGTAATGGGAGACTATCTATCTTCCCTCATGTGACCAATTTTTAATGTTAGGGATGGTGGTGGTGTCCAACAAGGCATCCAATAGATAATACATCATAAATAAGTGGTTTTTAGTCCTCTTCTTTATGGAAGGAATTGTTGCTTCAAGTAAACACTGATCAATTATGTAATATGAGGGGTGAGTCCTTTTCCAACCATGAAGTATATATAAGGGACCCATAGTTTATTGACATTAATGGTGGAAGGGGCCCCATACAGTCTATTTAATAAAGTCATGATCATTCTAATCCCTACCCTAAATTGGGAGATAGGGATCCTTCTAGTGGGGTCAAAAAATACATGGGTTCCTAAATATAGCCATGGGACTAGGGCAAATTTAGGTCATTTTGGCTGGACCATTGATTAATTGTGGGAAAATCCACCTGAGGAATGGGAATTTTTTAATAAATTTCAAAGTCTATAGGGGAAATGTAAGTAAATTTCTTAAAATTATGCTCATAGATTATCATATCCTGATCAGGTCTATAATCCTTAAAAAATAGAGAAATAACATTGATACAATGAAGTACCTTAATTTTCACCACCACATGGTGGAGATTGGTCATTTGGATAGAGACTATGTCATAGTACCTCTGGTAGACTGTGGCATTATTTTCATACTCTTTAGTGATTTCTTGTAACTCTTCAATGGCCTAGAAGAGCCTGGACTAGTTGTTGTCCCTGATATTCAATGCTACTGCATCTAATACAATGTCCTTTAAGATTCTTCCATCCATGTTTGAAGTTAAGTACAACTTTATGTCTTCTCTATTTTGTTACTTTTATGCTATCATGGATGTGAGTCTACAAGTTGCTCATCAGTGGTCTATAATCAACTTTAGGGCTAATTTTCACTTGTTCAGATGGTAATTGGACTCTTATTATCTCACCTATGATCAAATTGGGATTAAATTAGGCTTTTTATAGATGCCAGGGCTTTTTTCTAGTGATTTTGAGATTTAATGGTAGTAGCTATTAACACTTAAGTGAACTTGGTGTTGAGATTTGATTAATTCTTACACCTTTATACCTTTAACTTTTTGATCCCACAAAATCTTAGGTTTTGTCTATTTTTACTTAGGTGGCATCAATGTGGTAGTTTTATGGCATCTAGTTGGCCTTTTCATGGTGTTTAGTTCATAAATTCTATGAAACTTGACTATTTCATTTTAAAATTTGTATTTGATCTTGATTCATCAGATTGATCTATATGGATCAACATGGAGTGTTGATTTTGATCCTATTAGTTTCATGCCATTGGCTATCCTTTTTACAAGGCCTCATGATTACACCACTTGGTAATCCTATGAGCCTATTGAGCTCTGTGTCTTTATCAGTTTTGTAGTGAATGCTCCTATGCCATGTGGTGACTCCACAAGACTTCAAGGCTCCTAATAAGTAATCCATAGTGGTCTCACTCTATTTGATCATGCTGGTTCAATTTCATGTGAGTCATCAATCCTAGAAAGATGTGTGAAATTTAAGTTAACCCATGACCAAGTAAAGAACTTAGGTTAAATGATTTTGTCTAAGGTTTTATTTCATGTTAAAAAACATGAAATAAACCTTAGGACAAAATATGTAGGCTATGTTTAGATCATAGCAAAAGGGGACCCAATACAGAAGGAGGACCTAACTTAAGGTTTCTGATCTAAGGTTTTTACTGTATTGATAAATATGAGGAAAACCTTAGGACAAAAAATTTAAGTAAGGTTTCATACCATAGGGCCTTGAATTTTCTTAAGCATTGCCAATAAACTCATAAAAAATTTCACAAGATCATGGGGGTATGTATATATATACTAAACATAAGGTTTTGAACTAAGGTTTAGTCCAATGTTAAAAAACACTATTCAACCTTATGATAATATTCAAGCTAAGCCTATGGTACTTATAACTTTCTCCCATGTACATTTAAATTTAGGCCAAAACATAGCTTCCCAATAATATTAAAACCAATCATAATATTGAGGTATAAAACTTTTAAATATGATTAAGGCAACAACATGTTCATTCATCTAGGTGGGATCGGTCCATGAGTTTAAATTTTGATTATCTCACAAATGTCAATGATAGCCTCACAGATGTCAATGACATTTGTGTGAATGTCAAAATTAATCTCTAGTAATATATCACTAAGTTTTAATTTTGATGGCTTCATGGGCATCAATAACGGCGTCACAGACATCACATGATAGATATGAGAACATCAAATTTAAATACCATGAAACATAGTAATCCCTTGGAAATTTTGACTTATTACATGTTTGATTAGCTTCCCCTAAGAAATCATTAACCATTGATCATGATATGAGTATCTGGCTAAGATTGGTTTCTATAGGATAAATCTTTAGATTCATCAAGTCTATCTCATACCAACTGATTATTTCTATGTGAATGCACATGAGTTATAGATCCTACAGAGAAGCACACGACTTAAGTTATGGCTTAGGGAAAATAAGACTTAGGATAAAGTCTTAGGATTAAGGTCTCATTTAGGTTAATAAATGTGAATTAGGCCTTAGGACTAATATTTTAGACTAAGCTTTATGCAAATGAAGTCAGACCAAGCTAGGAGTTTAATAAAATGGACCCTTCAGGAATTAATTTTGGACCATGTTAAAAAATGAAAGGGGACAAAGGAGTTTAGGGTGTGGGAGGTACCAAATACATAAATTTTAGATTAAGGTTGGGTCATGTTGAAAAACATGATCAAGCCTTAATATAAACATTAGGCTTAAATCCATGGACTAAATAAAATGTTCCCACTAAAATTTTTCTTGCTAATTTTGAATTTGGGTCTAAAAGAATCCTGTGTTAGGGTTTTTGAATGAGGGTTTTGGGAAAATTTAAACATGAATTCAAGCTAAATTTTAATAGACCAAAGTCTAATAAAAGGTCAATTTGAGATATAATTATCTTATCAAGGGGAACTCCATTGAACTTATCATCTAAAACATAAAGATTCACTGGTAGAAATAGTAGGAAAAGTTAAATAAAAATCATGAAAAAATAAGACCAATCATACCCAGGGGTGGATGATTTTTAAATGCAAATAATATGCAAAACATGCTAAATATATTTTGATTAAGTGAATTTCCAATTCTAAGGTATTAATTGTACATTTTTAACTCATGGGTCCCCAATTTTTAGAAATAGGGGGTATGTCAACCTCAATAAGTGTTTGGTCCAAGATTTATATGGTCTATTTAGGTATTATACACCCTTTCCAAGGTCTGTATGTGATTATCCATCTAGCATTTACCTCCTAAAAGTTTTGCAACTTGTTTTTCACATCTTAAGGGTTTATAGGACAATAGGTCAATCTAACCCTAATGGCCTAGTTTGGAGTTTATATTCAACTTTTAAAGATTAATATAATTTTTAAAATGAATTTTAGGACACTTAAAAACCTCCTTGAACATAAAAACCCCAATCTCAATGCAAAAGCAAATATTTTCTTCACAATATGATGATAGACTTGTAGGTCTCAATTAGGCATGTAGGAATAAATTTGAGTTCTTAAATAAAAACTTGAGGTTGGGTCTTATTCAATTGGATTATTAACACCTTGATGGTATTGAAATTCATTTAAGGCTCCTTAATATTCACTCTTAACCTTATGCACACCTACTACCACTTCATCACTTGATAATACATGTGTGCTTCCCTTTAATCTACTTATAACATTCTTATTTGGATATTTATTTACTTATCAGTGAGCTTAGACTCATGGAATAATATTGTAATATGATATACACACCATATGTCTTATAAATCATTAAACATCTCCAAAATATGTAAATTTTCCTCTGCATTCATACATAGGCTTTTGTATGAGCATTTAGGCCTATCAGGCCTAATTAGACCTCTTACCCTTTTTAATGTCACCAATCACCTTGTAAACATTATGAAGATATGAGAACATTTTAAAAAAGAGTATATATTTTCTCTAGTCTTCATCAACTTCCTAATCAATTAAAATTACACCTATTTCTTTCTCACATTCATGACTACAACTTGAATGTCTTCTTTGAGTTGATTGTCTGTAGGTTACTTGTTGAGGTCTTGGATATGAAGAGGGTGTACTAAGCATGTTTGGGACCTTGGATACTAAGATAAATACCTTAAAAATTCATTATATCAATTATCCTAATTGGGAACCATTTATTCACCTCCATAATTGAGCTCATGCAAAAAAATCTCTTAATCAAAAGAACTATAATATGCCACCCTATAGTATGTAGGCCTGTAGATGCACATCTTAACCCATTTTAAAGTGGTTTTCATACTAAAATATGATGTTTTATTTTGGTGATGGATTATCCACTTCTTTTTATAATTAAAATTGTCTCTCCAATCTATAAACAAACATTTTCTTATAGTTCTGACCTTACACTACCATATTCAACTTGATCATACCTAAAACATGCCTACAAACCTATAAAAGATTGTATTACTTTGAATTTTTTTGACATATGTAAGTTACCACTACTTTGGAGGTATTAATTGGTTTTAAATGATGACACAAAGGATCATAAAGGTTATTTGAGTATCACCTGCTATTGGAAACCATGGAAACCACCATAGGTCTCTCAATCTTCTTGATAACTTGTACGATTCAACTAGGTGCATGAATCCATTTTTTTGTATGAGTATAATCATGTTAATAATGAAGAGTATTGGATTTTTTATCTTGGAGTGATCATAATTAAAACATTATAAGGGTGAATCAATGCTTAATCCTCATACTTAGGTATACAACACTCCTTATAATGCTCAAAAACTTGATCAAGAACTCCATATGAGTGGTGTTGGACCTATAACCTACAACAACCTACTAGGGGAGACAAAATAAAACTCATTATACTTTGAATAACATTCATGTTTCTTTTTAATATTTACTATTTACCTCTAACTTCCATGCATGTAGATCAATTCTCAAAACATGAAAACTTGGTCCTTTCTTGATTAAATTGCTTCTTAATGGAAAATGGGATATTCATGGGAGATTGAACTTAATGTATCCATCAAGTTCCTACATGTGGTTCACAGGTTTATCCTTGATTCTTATAAAATTTTATTGTACCACCACCAAGATCATATTTGCATTTTTAAAAGGAAAACTAGCCCTGTGGGGTTTTAGGGAGGTTTAAGAGCACTATGGAGTCTTAACAATTGTTAATAAAGGAGGGGAAATGTATCATATAAATAATGACACCAAATGGAAGGATACTATGATCCCCTTATCTTCCCAAGCACTTAGGTCACCACTCTCTCCTCTTTAGGGAATGATCATATGAAACTAGCCATTGTGAGTTTACCAAGGTCTCAATGGAGGTTATGATGCATTTGTTGCCTTGTCTAGACATGTGCAGGCTTGTTAAGTATGAAATTAATTTTAGGGAGGTGAATAGACACACTACATGCATTTAAATATAAATATGGACCCTTCATGTATGTATAAGTGATTAAAACTACCTTCTAAAGAGTGATTATGTTCTTTAGGACATTGAATCTGCAACCTCTAATCATTTTATGATCTGTAACTGCCATATTACATTGAAGGAACCTTATCAATCTCCTTTGATGCATTCATACATATACCACATATATATATATATTTTTATCATTTTGACTATCCCACCACCTTGCATCATGTTGAAATAGTCATGAGGATAACTTGAAAATCTATCTATTTGCATTTAAACTTGAATATCCATATCCTCTTTGATGACCTTGTTCTCATAAACCTCTTTTTATAAAGGTTTTTTATGTTGTATTAAGCATTTTAAACATTAATTTCAAGTTTTGTAATGAGAAGTTGACTTGATTAAGCCAAAAACATGAGATCCTTAATATTTTTAAAATACCTTAAAAAATGCTAATATTCCTTAACATTTGCTAAACATGCATAAAGACCAAACTATAACCACTAGATAATCACTTGAAGACCATGATGCCATGTTTAGGCTTTGACACCCTAGGATACCTCTACACTACTAGGACAATATGAAACTCACCATGAAAATACAATCTATGAGCTAGATAAACATGCCAAGGTTTAATATGAGCTAAAGAGCAAGTTTTTTATGAACCTATCCTATGGTCACCAAAATTTGGCTAACATAATCCTCTGCCATTCAATAAACCTTACATAAACATATAAATAGACATGTAAGACATCAATTTCATTCATCCTCACTTATGCTAACAAAGTCATATCGAATTCTCAAGTGAATCCAAGCTTTCAAAAGTTCTTTTACATATCCAAACACTACCCAATTCCATTTTTCATTGGAGAAGGATTGAGCAACATTTAAATATCAAGTCAATTTGAATCATAAGGGAGGAGGCTCATGATACTTATGTTGTGTAAGTTTGTTCTTTGTTTTCCCTTTATTTATCACTCTATCATAAAGTTGATTTGAATTTAGATAATATTTCATCTATATTTGATTTATTATCTTAGTTGCATTCTTGATTTTCCTTCACACATTTTGGCATGCTTGGTGGGACTTTACCTCATATTTGCATATCATAAACATCATAGGTGCATTTAGGAGCTCAATTTAGTGTTTTTTGTAGTTTTTCTTGTGTACATTCATTTAATATTAGTCTTGGAAGTTTTTTTTATAGCTATGGGTTATATTTTGATTTTTTTAGGCTTGTTATATGTTCTACTACATAACAACACAATTAAAAACTTCATCAGTGAAATCATAGTAGATAAAAAGGAAATCATCATTTTACTATTTTTAGGTAGTTTTTCTTCTAATATTTTTATATCTCATTTTATCCTCATTCCAACTTTTCTATTTTTTGTTTTACTATTTTTATGAGAAATCATGAAATCATAGGTCTCATTAGTTAAATCATAGGACTAAACAACAAAATTATTATTTCTATTTGTTTTGATTAATTTTGGTAGCTTTTATTCTTACTAACAATTTTCTCTCTCATTTTACTCTATTCCAACTTGTCTAGTTTTCTATTTTATCTTATTTTTGCCTAATTATTAAATCAAGGAATATATCAACAAAATTATAAATCTTGGTAGTGAAATTATTTTTTATTCCTATTTGACACTTTTCTATTTTTCTTTTTTTTTTTGGTCTTTTCTAATAAGTAGCAAAATTATATATCATCAAAAAAATCATCTAACCTAATAATAAAATAATTTTCTCATCACTATCTATTGTTTTTTTCCTATTTTAAAACTTTCTAGAGCTTTTTATGCTTATTTCCCAAGTAAGCAACTTTCTATTATGGATTTCTTGCATGCATTTTTTGTTTTTCTATTTTTTCATCTTTTATTCTAGAAGTTAAATCGGTTACTTCTTCAATGAAATCATTTAAATTTATAGTAAAACTATAGAGTACATCAGTAAAATTAGGAAGAACTTTGGTGAAATTATATATTATATCAACTAAATTAGTAATAAGTGTCTCACTAAAATTTTGATTTTTATTTCTATTTAAAAAGATGTAAAACTTAAAATAAGAAGGGTGTGGTAGAATAACCTAGTTTTGTTGTGCATGCATAATCCAAATGGTTGTAGATACTCCTATTTGGCTTGGGAGGATGACCTGTAGATATGAAAGCAACTAGAAAATGGTTGATTAGTAAGGTAGGTGGGTGGATTACCTAACGTGAGCTAGATCCAAGAATTACATGACTTCCTTGAAGGCTATTAATCTACATTTTAAACAATTCAATTTGATAAGATGATGATAAAATAGGTTACATAAGATAATTAAAAGTACTTAATAAAAATGAAATAAATACTTTTCATGAAATAATGAGAGTTTCAACAAAATAACATCAAAATCAAATGCTAAACTATCATAATATGGTTTAGATTGTTGTTTCTAACTCCATATAGTGACAAGGACTAAGAAACAAGGTTTTGGTTGAGGTTGATAGGTAGAATAAGCTTGTTATTTTGGGTAAATAAGTTTACATAAAGACCATTGGTTAAGTTATGACCGTTATTGGTCAAGATTGATCGTCAACAATCGACATGTGACCACTGATAGTTGAAGATGACCACTGGCAATCACTATGGATTTTGATAGGGTGTTGGTTTTAGGAAGAATGGACTTGGGTTAAGTTGAATAAGGGTTTTATGGGTTTCTTGAGGTGGGTTAATTATCATAGAGACTGAAGGGAGCCTCAAAGATGTTCAGGTTAGGGATTTGACACTTAAATGTTTAAAAGTGGTCAGTGGGTGCTCTAGTAGAAGAGGTAGTGTTTGGAGATGTAGAATTATAAAATAGGAAGGGTGTGGAGAGAGGTGGAAGTGGGTGTAAGCTTAAAACTATTGAAACTAAATAATTGAAACTTTAAGATAATAATTAGACACTTAGCTTGTTACTAATAGTTACTTATCTTAAGAGGTCCTGGAGTGGAGTTGAAGAGCCTTTTGGGAGCCTAGAGATATGTGGGTAGAGTGACACTATTCAAGTCCTAAATGTTGAGATGTTGAGTTATTCCTTAGTCTCTATCTAGTTTTGGTTCAACTCTAGTTTACCAAGGGTTACTGTTTATTTTCTCTAAATGGTCCCATTCCATCCTCCATGATTCTACACTCTGGGCATGGGTGTTGGGGTTAGACTAAATAATCGTCAATGGTCCTAGTCAACCACTACCGATCGAGGGCCAATTACTGATGATTAGGGAGAAGAGATCAAAATAGATAAAATTAGCCATTTATAATTATGATTGGTAGTTAAGGCATTAGGAAATGGTTTGAGGGTATTTAAAGGGGCATGGGTATGTGTGAGGAGCAAGTCTAGGTGTTTAGGACATTAAATACTAGGGTAGAAATGTAATTTAGGCTAGGTGTTGGTAGGTTAGCCATGGGTTTGGGTAGGTGAGGTGAGGTGAAAATAGGATTAAATAATTTAATTATCTAAAGGGGTAAATGGGTGAAAGGGTGTGTTAAAGGGGTAATTGGTAAATAATCTAACCCAAAGGGGGTTAAGGGGTGGTTTAAAGGTTAATGTGACATCTAGAGCTACAATGTATGATTTTATAATGTCTATATTTTCCCCATTTTTATTATGTAATTTGTATCAATAGATACAAAACAAAAATGGATCATTGGTAGAAGGTTGGAAGCCCCAAGTATGGGAGGAGGTGTTCCCCCTCAAATCGAGAATCAAAGAGGTGAAAATAAAATTAGGTTCAGGTTTGATAAGTGTATATGTGTGGCTAAATGGGTAGGATGGTATGAAGTGGCAAATATGGCTGCATTGAGGAGGATAAGTGACAAGTGAATTAGGCCATTGCATTAGGAATAATGAGTATGGGTGTACTTGTAAATGTAAGTCTCCTAAGTAAAGGTATCCAGAGTCATATGGGTCCAAAAGTTGGGTGAGATTGAGAGAATAAAATAGGGTACAAGTTTGATAAGTTGGATAGGTGGGTGACAAGGTTGGTTTGGTTGGTTGGGCATTTAAGTATGAATGGGTGCATACAATATGACTAAGTGTGATATCATAGATCGTGCATAGACTAAGCTACCATAGTTGAGGTAGGTGGTAAAGTAGGGTTTGCACTAGAAGGATAAGTGGTAGGGTAACCAAGCCATAATGTTAGGCATAATTGATATGGATTACTCGTATAAACTCAATTCTTGTATCTAGGTGTCTAGATTCATAGGGGTCCAAAATTTGGATGAGCTTGAGAGAAATAAATGGTTACAAGTGTCAGGACCATAAAAGTTCATGCTCCAAGGCACCGAAATGGTCAAGCACAAAGGTAACACAAGGTCACCAAGTTGTCAAGTATGGCAAGGTAGTTAGTTTGGTAAAAATGACCAAGGCAAGGTTGGTCATAAAAAATATGAAAAGTAGGCCAAAATGACCAAGGTTAAGGTTATTTATTTGGTGGGTTGGTTTCAGAATAAGGTGCTCTCTGGTAGGTGAATGGTTGGTGGAAAATAAGGTGCTCTCTAATAGGTGCATGGTTTTGGTGGGGTGGTTACTTAAATATGAAATTGGTTGGTTAGGTGGTGCTTAAATTGGTTGTTCAATTTGATGGACCACTTGGTTGGCTAAAAGGGGGACCCATTTTTTAGCGAAAATGGTACAAGTTGGGTAGGTGGGGCTATCAATGATGCAAAAGGGAAAGATACATGCCCTTTGAATAAGTGGTCATGAAAGTAGAATGAGGCTAAATGATCCTATTGATAAAGACCAAAAATAGGAAGGTGGGTGGGCTTATGAACCTAAGTCCCTTTCATGCTTTGCATTTTTGTTAGTTCATTAGTTAAAAAAGGTAGCTTGATCACATAGTGTCAAGTAAGCTCAAAATCCCTTTATTTTAGAGAGGGTAAAAGGGAGATGGATGAATTAGGTGGATGGATGGTAGTGTAACCTTATTTTGGGGATAACTTGCCCCTTATGTAGGTGACTTAGGAACCATTAGAGATAAATACATGCTCTTAATGTTGGTGTATACTGATCAAGGTGGGAAGTCTACAAAATGTTGTGCAAAAGCTGATGGAAACATTCTTTGGGATTTTTTTTATTTTTGACTTTTGACTATTTGACTTGGGTTATTTTATTTTATGGGTTTGGGAAACTGATCGATTTGAGAAGCTTCCAAGTGATTTCTTGCTTGAAAAATGTTTGGTTTATCCATACTTCAAAGGAGTGGTCTAATATTTGGATTTGTTTATGTTGATAGTTGTCCTTTGAGGCAGCAGTCTACCTTTTCAACATTTTTTGATAGTTTTACCCAACTATCCTTCAAGGGATTAGTCTGCATGTTTTAGATTTTTAAACCAAGTGATATTTGATATCTCAAATTTATTATTATGATTGTTTTAGGCATGGAATAATCTATATAAGGTTTTCCTTTAAGGAGGCAAAATAATAGCACAAGAAGGTTGATGATGGGTAAAAGAGGTTTCAGTGACAATGACCATGGGGATTCACCCTATAAGTGATGGAAAGTATCCATGAAAATCATGCCATGAGTATATATTTGGTACCCATGTTTAGGATTAGGCTAAGATTGTGATGGATAATCACATGATCCTATTTTAATTAGTTGTCCTTAAAATAAGGAGATGAAGGCAGTTAGACACAAGATAAAAAAAGAACTTGGTTTAACAAAAAAATGGAGGCAAATGTAAAACATTGAGGGGTTCAGGTTCAGACATGTCCTAGACCTATACATACATGTAAGTGGTTGATGCCAATTAGGAGATAAAATGTCCCCTAGTTACTTTTTAACACTCGATTAGACATGGAAAATATTTTGGATTGATAGAGGCAAGAGGCAAGGTTGGTTAGGTGATGGTATGGAGGATTTCTTGGTTAAAAAGGTGATTGGTTGTGGTTTATTAGGTATATTTTAGTGTTTTGGGTGAAAATTTAAGGATCAATTTAGGCCTTGGTTATAATAGTGACTGATGGAAATTAGGGTTTAATTGATGATGGTTCACTAGAGATCGGTGTCAATTGAGGTTTAAGGGTAGAAGAGGTCTAAAGGCATGGTTAAAAGTTGAAGATTTTACTTAAGTTTGTTTAAAGGTTAGTTAATCTCAAGGTTGGCTTAAGGTTAGTTTGGTGCTAGGCCAGGTGAGGCATAGGTTGAGGTATAAGTGACAAGGGTTGGTTGTCTTAGGTTAGTGTTAATCTAGGTAAGGTGAGGTTGGGTTGAGGGAAAAAGGTTAAAGTTTAAGTTTTGGGTTATTTATTAAGGTAAGATTGGAAAATGAGAAATGGTCAAAACTTTTTGGAGAGAGGATTCCCCCAATTGCTTTTTCCATGTATAATTAAGGTGGAAAAAGTCTCATAGGTGAGGATGATTGGTTAGTAAAAAGGGATTTAGGAAGGATGAAAATGATTTTATCTACCTCCCAAGGGTTAGTTTGTTATTTTTTAGTTGGTACAGAGTTAAAATTGTAGGCAATGGTTCAGGAGGGATTTCCTCTATGATGCTAAGTTGATGGAAACACTATCGGATTGGATTTGGGTAAGTTTAGGGTCTATAAATGATGTTGGTTACACAATTTTGAAATAATGATAGGTTGGGAAAGAGTGTCTAATTTTCCCCATGAGGGATCTTAGGTGTGGCATGGGTAACTTGGCTAAAAAGGTGACCAAGACTTTTATCTAAGAAATATCTAAGGAAGGGGTGATTTTGGTGTGGGTTGAAAGATAAGTTAGTTATGGTTAGGTTAAAAGGTGGGTTGATTTAGGTTGATTGATTTGGTTTAAATTTTGGTTTGATTAGTTTAGGGAGGTTGGATGAGTGATTGATTTGGTTTTTTTTTGGGTTTGCTTTTTTTTTGGTAAGGTAAGGTGATAAATATTTGACCCTATTCTAAAGGAAATCAAACAAAAGATAATGTCATTAGGTAGATAAAAATGAGAAAATTATGAAATAATTAGATGGATTGGGTTTTAGTTGAGGTTGGGTTGGATTTAGTTGAGGTATCTTGATTTTGGGTTTGATCCACTAAAACGTTAGGTGGAATAGGTAGGTTGGTTTGGGTTGAGGTTTTCTCTACTAAAATTGTAAGTGAAAAGGGTGAGGTAGTTTTGATTGGTTCCACAAAAAGGGTAGGTAGAGTAGGTATGGTTTTGGTGGTGATTCCACTTTTTTCATGAGTGGAAGAGGTAAGTTGGTTTGAGGATGATCCATTGAAAGGGAAAGTGTAGACACCTAAATCTGCCCACCAATGACCTCCAACCAGGCTTTTGACCAATTTCCACCAAAGTGCACAATTTGGCCTAAAAACATAAAACACATTAAATGAGTTGAAATTTAAATATTCAAGTGCCAATTTTGGATAGGGTATCACTAAATGGGGCAATGCAATTTATGGGCCAGCTAACTTTGATCAAATCATTTTGAGTCAAAATGCCAATTTTACACATGGGTGCTCTGGATTGCTCTTTTATATCAAATTTATTATATGAGATGCATGCATTTTTTATTTTATGTTTGAAACATTCTAAATGGGATAATGGATCCAATGCATCTAACATTGACTTCCAATTCCAATCCAATCAAATTTTGGACCAATAACAAGGCATTTTGATTAATTTGAGTAATTTGTGCACAAAGTGATTAATCATGCTTAAGAGATAATTAATTCAAATCAAGGCATAATTAATAATTCCATGGAAACTTGTTGAATTTTTTTTTATAAATGAATATTGAATATCTACATCATCAGGTGACCTCATTTCTTAGGAAGACATCTCTAAGACATAAATGCCATAAATATTAGGATTATGGGTCTCCCATGCCTCTTTATTACCTCCCATGCCTAATTAATTTACCTTATTCCAAATTCATGATGAGGATAATTATGTATTTTAATTAAATAATTCAATTAATCCATGACCAAATATCTCAATCTTGAGATGGACATTATGGTTGGTTCTGGTCATTCTTGAAAAATTATAAATAGAGAGGCCATGAATATCATTTTTAAGATTAATTTGTGCAAAGTTACCATGTAAAATTTATTCCAAGAGCTCTCAAATTCCAAAGTTATGATGACAAAATATTGATCCAAGCCAAGTCAAATCCACAAGGTGCCAAGGAGAAGAGGAGATAGACAAATCTTCTTTGATGAAGACTTCATGAACACAAGCCGAACAAGCCACTATAACAAACATTTGGATCATCCAAGGAAGGTGAAGGATTCTTATTTTTATTTACTTTTTAGTTGTTATTTTCATTTTTCATTTTTTAAGCTCACCCTAGTAACTAGGCCTAGAGATGTAAGCTAATTAATGTGTTTTTATCAATTTATTTGCATTTTTTGACTAACACAATACTAATCACCTCTCTTGAGTCAAATGCCTAGTTCACATAATGGCATGCCCGATGGGACCACACCCCAAAAATTTGATCAAATATCACCTAAAAGTAACATACTAACCATTTTCATGTAGGATCTTATAGTGTGGAAGCAAAAAAGGTGAAAATTTGAGCAAAAAGCTTATTTTTTTGGAGCTCACAATTTTATTCTCAAATCCCAACTTGAATCCCAACTCAGATCCTAACTCACCCCAACTCAGATCCCAACTCACGCTGACTTAGATCCCAACTCACCCTGACTTGACCCAAATCTCCTTGACTCAGATCCCAACATGACTATGTCAACCTGAGAGTTCATTTTCCTAAGTTAATTATTTCATCTTTAAAAATGCTTCAAAGCTAAACCACTTGCTAACATTTTTCTTGCAAGACCAACTTGGAAAATTTCTAAAATGTGTTTAATTCATCTTTTGTATGATTTAAAATGAACTAGGAACATTATTTTGGTGCTTAATATAACATTTAGGTGCTTTAGTAAGTTTTTTAGCATTATTTTTCAAAGTTTACAATTTTAAGGCCAAGGGGTCAAATGAACACCCCTAAATATTTCATTTGGGATTAAAATTGAACACACTTGTTAATTTTGTTTTCATTTTTTCAATTAGCACTTTTTTTCATAAAATATAAGGATGTTTCATATATGCTCTTCCATTTGTTCCCTTTAGGGAACCCTTGGAATCAAAATCACTTTCCTTATTTTTAAATTGCCTAGTCTAAGGCATATAAAGAATGTCATCTAAAGCATTCCCTAAAAACTCACAAAAGTATTGGGTGACCTTGATAATGACCCTAAAGTCTTTCTATTTTATGCTTTTTTTATTTCATGTAAACTTGGCTTGTGAGGGGGATGTCATTACCTCCCATGAGTTCTTTAGAGAAGCTTTGACCTGGGGTTTTATCTCCTGACATTGAATTGACTTACTCTTTCTGAGTTACACATGGGATGTATCTACATTTGGACATCATACTATAATAAGAGAAAAATAGGATGTAGTGGTTATAAAAAAGACTAGACCTTTTTACAACTAGCCAATGCCATTGTCATCCAATTTCTATGCTTATCTTTTATATCATTTGACATGAAAGTCATTGTGAAATTGATTCCCCTAGAAATATTTGAAATCTTGTTAATTTAGTCAACCCCACATTGCCATACCCTTGCTAGGATTTGGATGATTATACTTAGTGTATTTTGGTCATTTTTTCTTGGTATGTTTTGAGACTAAAACTTGTTTGTTTGTTCATAAGCCATGTCAAAACAATGTATTTGAGTTGAGGAGGGTAGTGTTATGCTGTCCAAATCATGTCAAAAAAATTTGAGCCTTTTGAGTCTTTGAAACATAACATATATCACATCATTTGAGCATGCTTACATTGTTAGGCTACTCAATTTGTTTCAAAACTAGTTTACCTTGTATCAAAAACCATTTTTTCAAACCATTTTATGTATACCATTTAGACCTTTGTCTTGTATTGTCATGTTGCCCAATCTTGTCTAGCTTGTTTGGTCAAATCCTAGTTTTCACCATTGAGTTTTCAATTATCATTGTCAAGTTTGGATTCAAACATTGATTTATTTCTATTTAAGCTTTAATTCATGGGGTTGATACATAGATCTTTCTCTTTTGGGTTACATAACTTTAGTTAATTGATTACCCAAATTTGAAAACTATTGATGGTTTGTTTATTCAGTACCCATCCTTATCATTTTTTGTGCCTTTATTTGGGAAAACATAGTATTTTTTCAAAGATCCTTTTGTCTTATTCCTTATTCCAACTAATCATGTTTATGTTTGATAATGTATGCTAGATTTATGTCAAATTTGTTTCCAAACTTGTTAGATTAAATCAAATCACATGATACCTTTGTTTCAAGTCTAGCTTTTGATGCCATTTGGCCAAAAGTCCTAGTATATGCCTATTTGTTTGAGCCTAGATTTTGAATCCTCATTTAGACAAAATACCTAGTAACTCAAATTTTTTTCTTTCCTAGTTTAGACCTTGTTTGGAACATTTTGAACTAGACCTTTAACATGTCAGTTTTTATTCAGACACTTAACCTTTTGTGCATATGCAATTTGAAATTAGACATTTGATGTTAGAATGTTTTATGCCAAGTCTTAGCATAAATCATTTTGGATATATAGCTCCACTTTCAAACCATATTAAAGATACAGCTCCACCCTTTTGACCAAGTTAGACCAAGTTTGAACCATTTGTCCTTTGGACAATTTTTTAAAGTTTGTAGAAATGTAAGTCTTTTTATTTTAGAGCTTTCATCATTTATGTGGATATGTCTAGATAAACTTATGGTGGAGTCATGTACAATCCAAATTATGATATAATGGCTTCAAAAAATCCCACTAAGAACCCCTATAGAGAAATATTTTCTAAGGAGTTTTATTATTCTCCTTATAATGCTCCATATGGAGAACATAGTCAAAATCCACAAAATCTAAATCAAGACCTTGATTGGCATGAAGAGGCTTATGAGGAGGAATTTGAAGACCCAACTATAGATAATGTTGTTTGGGATATAGATCCATACCCTCTTTATAATAATTATTACATGGAAAACAATCAAGAACCAGCTTATGAGCCAACTCACAACTACGATGATATAATTTATGAAGACCTGGATGGTTTGGCTTATTCAAGAAATTGGGTTCCATAATGCCCCTTCATCATTATAGGACATATTCCTTTGACTTGTGTGACAAATAAAACTCCACACCACCCTATCATTACCATTTTAGGACTTTGTCCTTTGGCTCATGTGAGAAATCATGCTCCCCAATTCCCTACCATTATTTAACCACAAGCCATTCCTCATCTAGAACTAATCCCATCCAAACCTTAATCGATCTAATATTTTAAATACCAAGCTATGTTTAGAACTAGTATTTTATAACTCATTGGAAACCAAAGCCTAGATAATCAACCAATCTAAGATGTTTTTCTTGTACCAACCACTTGTGATAAGTCAGTTTATGATGAATCACCTATTGATCCTATACTAGTTGTCAAGGAGTCTCACACTAATGAGCCAGTCTTTGTCAAGTCACTTCTTAATGATTATAACCACCTTTGGGAAAATCATTACCTCCACTATGTGCCTATTTTTCAAGAGCCTCATATTGACAAGCCAGTCTTTGAAGAGTTGTCTCTTGACCTTTTTCCCATCCTAGAGGAGTCCCACTCTGACAAACTAGATTTTGTGGAGTTCATTATGCCATCACAGGCCATTACTTATCTAAAACTAAATATTCAATAAGACATCATTGTAATAGTGTACCTATCAAATGAAGAATCAGAGTTAGAGTCAGGTTTTATTCTTGAATTGACATCATAATTACCATTAGAATCTAAATCAGTATTAGATTCAAAGTCCCTTGAATTAGAATCAAATTAAAAAAAAGAATATGCTCATGGCTATTACAACATTGGTTACACATGCCTTGCAAATCAATTTGAATACATTTTTTATCCTTCTATGGTTTTTGAGGATGATTACTTTAGCTTCAACACAAGTTATCCTATTATCTTCTATGAGGATTGTGTAGCCTCTCCCCATTCCATTACCATTCCACAGGCTATTACCATCAACCAAAATAGCCATATCATTGACATTTCATCTATCACAAGTGTCTATTGGGATCGACAAAATCACACTTTTTTGAACTACATCCATGGTGAAATAATAGTTAAAGAAGAGTAAGGAGGCCAGGACCAAATTCATATAGCAAAAGAACACTCTCCTAGTGAAACATTTTTAGAGGTGTTAGGGGATAATCAAAGTCAAAATTCAACATCTTCTACTAATTTTTTTTTTGGAATCATTAGAAGACAATCAAAGTCAAAATTCAACATTCTTTAGTGAAACTTCTTGGAGGTGCTACAAGATAATCAAGACAACTTCATTGGTAAAAAACTCATTGAGGCAATGATAGCTGAGCACAGAATTTCTTCACTGCTTGATGAAGACAAATCAAAAATCAAATCAAAATAGATTCCTATCTATAGCCTAATTAGATAGTAGCTACTATTAGGACCAAATGATATAAAAAATTGATGGTCCTATCGAGAGAACAAATCTTTGACCCCACCATAACCAAAATTATGTTAAATATGACATCAATAACATTACATGTGACTAAACATCATGATATTCATTTATTTCCCAACCATTTCACATTACATTATCATCTACCATTCCATTTCATAGTCAAACCTACCATCCATTATGTGTCCTTATTTACCATCCATGGCTGCACTTTCCTTTGCAGAGGCTACAAAGATACCTTGTCTTGATGTTTAAAGGAATCAGAATCAATGATCAATGAAGATCATAAGGTCATTCTTGGAATATAAATTTGCATTGAGTTCTTGACAAAGAAGCTTTTAAAATGAGGTGTGGGCTAGAAATTAACATGATCAAGTATTCTATTTGTATCATTTATTGATTAAGATGTGCATCTCCACATCAGTAGGAAAAACAAAATAAAAAACCACACCTAGGATAAAAACATGTACCATACCATTTCATTTCCATGCCATTACCATTGTTACATATCCTTTTACCATTTTTGCATATCCCAACCAATCACCTTCTCGCTTGGGGCAACCCTCTTACCATTTTTTTTAATCTATCAAAAACCATCATTATCCTTAGCAAGACCATACCATCATATCATTCCATTCATATTTATACCAAAGCCTATTTTTAGTCATCCTACCTAATTCTATTTTGATCTTGACTACTTTGGTTCTTCCTGCATTTTTTGTCAGAGGATTTTGATCAATTTTCAACAATCAATCTAATCCATGTTTTAATGATAGTCTATGAAAGTAATGCGACATTTGATTTGGCAAGATATCTTTCATTTTCCATCTTATATCAAGCTTGTTTATGTGAGCTTGATTATAATTGCCTATGTGTAAATCAATGTCTCACTAGTCTTACTAGTAATTATAACTACCTATGGGTAAGTTAGTATCATTGACCTATTTCATCATATCCTAGTTATAACCACTTATGGGAAAACTAGGGGAAACACTCATTTAACATGTATTACCACATCACCTTACCATTACTATTTTTATTTGACTCACTATTTTCTAGATTTGAGAACTTGTTGGGACCTATTTGGTTTTTCCTCACCTTTTATGTAGATAGAATTACTGTGACTTGAGGTCATTTCAGGACTATGTGGGTCATGTTCAATTTATGTTGAGGTCACCTTAGTCCCCATTTTTATACGCTCTCATAATTTTGTGAGAAACATAAACCAAATTCTCTCACCATATTTTTAGTAGGTGTCTTGTCATTTTCTAACAAGTTAAGATACCTCAAAATGCCAAAAACATTCATAATATTTCAAAATCCAAAAACATTTATTCTGTCTAAGCCTAGTCAGTTATCCTTGATCTACATTACTAGGGCATTGTCATTGTTAGGATGCTTTCTTTTGATTTTTTTTTCAAGTTTTTTATTTTTTTATTTCTTTCAGGTTATTTGTTTGTTTGTTTGTTTTTCTATTTGTTTGTTTGTTTATTTGCTTGCCTATTTGTTTGCTTTTAACACTGTTGCCTTGACTCAGCCTATATGCATTCATGGATGATTCTTTGAGTACATTATTATTGAGTCTATCCATATTCATACATCAATATTATCATCATGATTTTATCATTAGTGTATTTTTTTAAAGTGTTTATTGGATCAGGAGTCAGTCCTTATGCATATTTTGGGATAGTCTTCATGGTATTTTTATTTTGGGTTTGCTCCACTAAAAAGGTAGGTAGAATAGGTAGGTTGGTTTGGGTTGAGGTTTTATCTACTAAAATAGTAGGTGAAAAGGGTGAGTTAGTTTTTATTGGTTCCACAAAAAGGGTAGGTGGAATAGGTATGGTTGTTGGGGGTGATTCCACCTTTTGCATGAGTGGAAGAGGTAGGTTGGTTTAAGGATGATCCACTGAAATGGGAAGTAGAATAGGTAAGCTGATTTGAGGTTGATCCACTAAAAGGGGAAGTGGAAGAGGTAATTTGGTTTCCTTAATTATGGCTTCAAAGGAAAGTTGAGAAGGTTCTACTTGATTAACAATTGGTTGGGTTAAGGTTGATTCTTCCTTAGTGTTGATTTCAAAAGGAATTTGAAAAGGTTGCATTTGGTCAATAATTGGATTAGTTATGGATTTGATTATGGTTTCCTTAGTTATAGGTTCACTAAGGACCAAATTGAATGAAGGGACCTCATTGTGATTAGGGCTTTAATTATGGGTCTCCATAATAATGGGTGTAGGAAGAGGTTCAAGGATGGATTGTTTGAAGAGATTGAAGGCTAGGTTAGGGGGAACACAGAGATGATCCTTTGGGACCTCATTTTGATCGATAAGGTTTTGGATGAACATCTTAAAATATATATATATATATACATATATATATATACATATATATATATATATATACATATATATATATATATACATATATATATATATATA
>JARHVA010000165.1:3627500-3765000 GCA_037957365.1 Torreya grandis | reverse complement strand
CCAATAATTCTCCAAATTTTCCTAGGATATTTAAGTCAGAAAATCCATTCAAAATTTAAAAATTAATAGTAATTGTCAAAATATTTATTTTTTTCCAAACCTTAGTTACTTCTACTAGATCCTATTAAATCACTAATTTTCCAATATTTTTTTGATTATTTACTTGCATATATAATTTAGAAATTTACTTTAAATTTCTAAATTTCATAGTAACTATTCAAATAATTATCTACAAAACCCTAGTTGCATATATTAGGTCCCATTGCTTCTTGAGGTATCACCTTACATGTTTGTGAGCTTCATATCATTTTTATACATATTCTAGTTCCTTGTTTAGATTATATCCATTTAATCTTCTCAACTATTATCCATGTTGTTTTCATTATGCCACCTAAGTTCCTTGCATCTCTTTCTTAAAGATGAAGTGCAAGACTTAGTGACAACCCTCCTGAATTCACCTAGATTCCTTCAACTCGACCATATACCATAGATAAACAACCATCTCAAGTTCTTGTTATAGATTCTACACATCCAAATTAAACTAATTTTAATGAAGATAATTTGGACAATGAGTAGTATGAGAATAATAATGGTGATACAAACATTGGTATTCATGATCCACCACATCAGACACTTCAGCAAATTCTAATAATTATTAATAATGAAGTTGTCCTCAAAAAATATTTGATCTTACAATGTTTTTAAGAAAGACCCTAGGATCAACCCTAAAATCTTACTCTTATTTTAAAATCTATCATGGAAATAAAAAAGGATAAACAAGTAGAGTCTTCCATTCCCATAGAGAAACTGGTTATAAATGACACTATGGGGGAAACTATGTCTCAACGACCCCCTATAACAGCCCAACCTACCTCTATGCCACCAACCACAACTAATACATCCCTATCTCCTGATATGGCAGTCCTTGTGTAGGAAGTAGGATCTCTTCAATCCAAGGTGCTACATCTTGAGCAAGGTGATTATATACCTACATAGGCTTTGGATTATTTTAATCTATTGCATATACCAATGGCACATCACATTTCTTCTACACCCTTGCCAAAAGGTTTTGTTTAACCCAAGCTTACTCTATATGAAGGTAAGGGTGATCTAGAGACACACTTGAGAGCTTTTCATGTAGCATACTTGGACTATGTACCAAATGACTAATTACTTACCAAGTTATTTCCATGAAGCCTAAAGGATTATGCTTTACAACAGTTTTACAGTCTACTGAATCAGTTGATCAATGCATTCAACCCTTTATCTAATATGTTCATAGATCATTTCAGCATTAAAATTTTTGATAAGGTTTCATATGCCCAAGTTGCACCATAAAAATAAAGGTCAAATGAACATCTCATAGATTATGTTCTTCAATATAAGACTATTTTGGTTAAGATGACTAGCCCCATGGTCGATCAAGAGTTACAAAATCTATTCAAACAAAGTCTTCTACCAACTTTGCATGATTTAATTATGTTCAAGAAATTCTCTTCCTTCATTAAATTGTGTCACACACTAAAGGAAAGAGAATTCAAGTTAATTTAAATGGGAAAACTCAAGTACACAAGTATCTCAGACACAATAAACAAGATCAACAAAAAATTCCCATACAAAGTAAAGGTCAATGATAATAAGATTTAGAATTAACCCATAGTTAATGTGGCTTCAGATCCCCATCAGTAAGTGGTTTTATCATCACCTCCTTGGTGTACCTTTACCAATATACCAGTTTCTCTATCTAGAGTTTTACAGTAGCTATTAGAATGTAACATGATATCTCTTCCTCCTATTTTAGAAGTTGATCCAATAAAACCTCTTCCATGGGATATGATCAGCATGTATTTTGCGAGTTTCATAAGGCACCAAGCCATACAATAAATAGATGCATTAGTTTGAGACATAAGATACATGATTTAATAGATGGTAATTATATTGATCTTGGCACTTTAGTTGAGCTTCCTCAGGTCAAGCCAATATAAGATAAATCATTGAAAATATTTTTATATCTTTTTCCACAACATTCCAAATAGGATATAGGGGATACATCAAGGGTTAATAATGCATATCATGCACATCCTCCACTAGATACATGCAAGGTACCTTTAGTTGAGTTAAATCCTTTGAGCAACATGATTGGTGTATACAAGTCTAGAGTTATAACTAGACCTTATATCTCCTTCTCCGAGTAGGATATCATTGAGGATGATACAGATTATCATGCACTCTTTATTATATCTCACATTCATAACCATCCTATTCATAGTGTTATCATAGATAATGGATCCAATTTGAACATGTCCAATATAGAATTATTTTAGCATTTGGGATATTCAGAGTAGGATATTACCCTGACTAACATAATTATCAATGGATTTAGTGGGCACATACAGAGCTCAATGGGTGAGATTATACTTATTTTATAGGTTGTTCCAACACATATGACAACAACACTCACTATTGTTCCCAATGTAGGAGATTTTGATATGTTAATTGGTCAACCATGGATTCAAAAACTTTGAGTAGTACCTTCTACCATTCATAGATACATGAAATTCATTCATGATAATCAAGTTATTATAATTAGTGGAGTTCCATATGAGTTACCACTCCCCTCTTCAGAGCCATATTTTATAGTACATTCACCAGTTTTTAGTTTAGATTCTAGTTTTATTTTTTCCACTAGTTATAGTTCCTCATCTAGTTCTTATTCAACCATAGTTGAGGAATCCATCACCAACACAAAGTTCATACACCTTCATATTTTTAGGATTATATACAACTTTTAGGTATAGTGTTCACACTCAGGGCAATATAATTGAGCTTTCGTGCATCTACCCATAGATCACATGTTTAGAGAGCTTTTCTTACTACCAGATGGGTCCCTAAGAGCCCTATAGTTGAATCCACTTCTCATATTTATATGGGGACCTCACACTTAGTTTCTACTTCAAATATTTCAAATCATTACAACATATACAACTTTCAGAGCCAAAGTCTCATCATTTCCATTGAGGTTCATGATCATGCACAATTCCTCTCTTCGATATAGGACACCACGATAGGGAGGCTCCCATGAGACTCATAAGTTAGTATCATCCTTTCCATACTTACCTATACATAGTTTTCTATGCTTTATTATACATATCTTATATCAAAAATACCAAAAAATATACAACATTCAAAAATCCAAAAACATTTAAATAGTTTAAAATATAAAAGCATGCAAATAATTGAAAAATACTAAAAATAATTTGATTGTATTCATTATCCATGCTTTACATTTATACTGTCATGATAGACTTACATTTTTAATTATATGCTATTGTTTCTTGATTATCTACATTACCATGCTTCACTTGATCTTCTTTGAGTGTGTGTAGTGACATCCAACTGCTTGATTGCTTCACTCTACCCATTAAGGGGGCATCCTACTTCTACATTTGAGATACACATCAATATACATACCCACTGGGGCATATTATACATGACTACACCATCTAGGTTATGTCATTCCTACACCACACACTTTAGTTATCATGTTGATGTACATCACTTACTTGATTACAAAAATTAATCTATCGACACTCATTAGTATATAACAATTACGTATTTCTTAGCATATAACTAGTCTTGTACTACACATGTATTACATACTTTACCTCTGGCTTTGATTAATTAGATGTGATTGTACTTATAGTTATTTACATGCTTTTCTTTCTTGCTTAGCATTATCTTAGTGTGATTGCATTTCTGAGTTCCTTTTTTTATCTTGTATGTACCTTAGGACATTTGTCAATGTCCTTGCTTATATTCATGTGTGTGCCTTAGGACATTTTCCAATGTCCTTTGCTTTTACCCTTCTATGTGATTATTGACTTCATGCTAGCTTTGATTATTTAAATTGTATGTGTATGTGGTATTTCAAAATGCCTTATATGCTTGATTTCTAGTTTAAGTGACATGTGACCATGTCCATTATTTGCTTGGCCCCTTGGCCACTCTTGTATGATTATTGATTCTTGTCTTATATGATTTTTGCTTGTTACTTCTCATTTTTTACAATGCCATGATCAATATCATGCATTATCATGATTTCTTGGATGTCATGATGGGCATCATGATCCATCCCTCTAACCAAAAACTAAAAACTAATAACTAACCAAACTTCTAATTATAATTCAATACTTTACACATGTTATTACATTGTTATATATATCTAGGCATACCCCTATTTATCTAACAATTTCTCAATATAACCCATGTTATATCTTGAGATATCTTGTTAATTATCATTATTATATCATATATTTGCAATATAACACAATTACAAGGCTCTTTCTTCTAAGGGTAGTCATTTTAGGGTCTTCATTCTTACCCTCAAAAGAGGGGGTAATAAACAGGGGTTTTATCATAGAGATCAAAGTTCATAATAGTTTAAAAACAACATTTAGAACACTTAGAATAGCAACTAAACATCAAACTAGTTAGAACAAACTAGGTAAATAGTCAAGAATCCAAAACAATTACTAGATTTGGCCCTAGACAACAACACATAATTTAGACTATAGCACCAATGCTAGTGTCCAATTTTAGTGCTCCTATCCAAATAATAGAAAAACTAGATTTTATAAAAATAAATAGAAAGGTAAGTTTAGTTACAATTTTATTAGCTATAGTTTAGACCAGATTTAGTAGTTTTAATACAATTTTTCTCAAATAATCTAGATACAGGGGGAATTATGTGCGGTATGATGGCTCTCACTTCTAGTTTTAGATAGGGTAGTTGGTAAAAATTATAGATAAAAATCCATGTTTTAGACACTAGTGATTGGGGGAAATGTGCATAGCACATTTTTTTTCTTTCTTTTTGAGTTTAATATTACCTAAGCATTCTCAATAGTTACATGCCTTACTCCATCTATAGGTGGTTGGCATCATTTTTGGAATGGCTTTCATACAAGCCTAACCTCTTGAGTTCTTGAGTTCTCGAGTGGCTTTCATATAAGCCTAGTGCACTAGTTTCAGAGTGGCTTTCATACAAGCCTAATTTCCATCTTTTAGAGTGGCTAAGAGTGGCCTAGTTTCCAACATACATTTAGTTATCTACACCAACATTGTTAGATCATAAGATATTCATGGGCTTTAGGATCCATCTTATACGACACATATTCTATACCGATAGTAGTTTATAGTTTCACTTCATGGGGAAATGATGGAGCCAAAGGACAAGCTAGCCTTTGTATTCATGAGACACCTATTCAGATGAATTAGAAACATAGTCCAAACCAATCAACACATGTAAGATCATCTAAATTAAATTAGTAGGTGACAATGGAGCCAAAGGGATAACCTTTGCATTCTTGTGCCACTTCTAGGGAATTGAGCACTCAGATCCATTTGTTGGAAATATTGTCATTGATGTCAAAGGTCTAACATTATTAGTGATAAAGGCCCCATTTCATTTAATGGTGTTTTTAATATTCATATCTTGGCTAATGTGTGTTAATATTTATTTAATATTAATGAATATATTTTTGGTTGCATATAAGTCAAAAGAGGGCCCATATAGAAGTCAAAGAGTCATGGGGTAAAGATAAAAGAGGAATGGGACACATTTTCTCATGAAGAGTCATCTTGAGTAATTCCAAGAGTCACCATGTGAAGACAAAAGAGGGTATGGCACATTTTTCCATGAAGGGACACTTTGAGGAATATGAAAAGTCACCAAGATAAAGACAAAAGAGGAAATGATGCATTTGCTTATAAAGGGTCACCATATGACTTTTCAAATGCAAGGATACAAAGGGTTATGCAAGTTTGGCACCATTTTCCATGAGAATTGAAGGGTAAAAAAGGGTGAATGCGAAAGGTCATTTGGAAAGCTATAAATAAAGCCTTGAGAAACCATTTTAAATATGCAAGAATGTGCATAGTTTGTGTTTGTTTTCAAAAAGAGAAAAGTAGGAGATATTGTAGAGTTCTATCATTTTTTGAGTAATCAGCATTGAGAGATATTTGTGTTTTATACATAAGAGGGGTTGGTGATCTTGTGGGTTGGTGCTCACAAATATTTACAAGGGGTTGGTGCTCCTATGGGTTGGTGCTCACAAATAGTTGTTGTGTTGGTTCTTGGCAAAGGGGTTGGTGCTCTTGCAAGTTGGTGCTTGTAAACTTTGTAATTTGAGTTGGTGCTCATTCATATACTTGAGATTGTTCTCCATGGTTTTTCCCACTTTGGGTTTCCATGTAAAAATATGGTCTCTCTCTCTCTCTCTCTCTCTCTCTCTCTCTCTCTCTCTCTCTCTCTCTCTCTCTCTCTCTCTCTCTCTCTCTCTCTCTCTCTCTCTCTCTCTCTCTCTCTCTCTCTCTCTCTCTCTCTCTCTCTCCACTCTCTCTCTCTTTTGTGGTGCAAATTATTATTTCAGTTTTATTGCATATCTTGAATGTGTGATTAAGTGGTTAAAGAAAATAAATCAAATTAAGTAAAAGATATATAATATAATTATTCACCCCCCTATTAGTATATTTTGTGCTTAACACCATTTGTAATATTACTCTTGGTAAAACAACTTCTAACATTACTCAGCATAATCCAACATCATTCAACATCATAATAGGTTTTGTATTGGTTCATGTACCCAATGAGGTGTATTCATTCCTTTCTCTTCCTCTCTCTTACCTAGATTTATATGTTATTATTTTAGATACAATGTATCTAGTAAGAATTGATCTACTCTTTATTTCTTTTATAGATTTACACTTTATATTGTGCTCTATCTATGCACACCCAACATCACAATAACTTCATGAGCTTCACCCTTAGAGGTAAGTTTAGGTATGCTTTTTCCTTTTTATTTTTCCTTCATCCTAGTATTTTGCTTTGCTGCATCACTAAAATAAAGAGGGGTAAATTTAGTCATATAAAATGCAAAAATTGGTAACTTGAGCATAGATAATGACACCCAACCCATAGGTACCTCTTAATTTCTCTCATAACCCTCATAAGGCTTTTTTTCACTAATTCTTAGTCATTCATAGGCTTTCAGACTTGGTCCCAGCTAAGCCAAACACCTCTTTCCATGACTAATCCATCCCCCCAAGTCCCATATGCTTAGGACAATATCACCAATTCCACTCCTATCCACTTTTAGTGCTATTGTCCAAGTCTATTTCTAGCCACAAAGGTCAATTCCTCCTAATTCCCCATCCTTATCCTTATCAGCCTATCATGAGCAAATTCAATCCATGACCAATAGATCCTTATAAAAGCCTATTCAAATATCATTTGGAAAGGGGTTGGAAAATATCACTAAGAAAACAAGAATACAAGTAAGACCACTTAATCAATCTCCCTTATTCTCTATATACAACCAACCAATACACTTACAAGATTATTCAAATTCCTACACTAGTCCCTAGCCATATCAAGTACATCTAGTCTAGCATTCTACATCTTCATACACTCAGTTGCACAAAGCACATTAAGTGGGATAACCACATATGGCTTGATCCCTCTTTGGAGTATTGGTATGTAGGTAGCATGCCCACACATGGGGTGTGAAGCATGTCTAGTACATCCTTACACACACTAAACCCCTTCTTTTTGCTCAAAATTAGTCAAAGCATAATGGAAGATAGGGTTTGAATAAATAATCTACTCTATAAGGAGCTCTAAAAACTTTCATCTATTGAAACTTCATAGATAAGGTCATACAGACCTTTTGAATAAAACCCAAAAATCTCAAATCCTCAAGACAATAGTGACAGAGGTGGACTATACCACTGGTGCCCACTTTTATCTAGTTATGGCACTCCCTATACAATTATAAAATGAAGATTAGATCTTAGTTTGTGATAGTGTCCCAGGCCTACACAATCAATATTCAACCTCTTTCTCAGTCAGATCAACATAGTTTTAAACTAAGTCATATTTCTCTTTACTCATTTGTTATTTTTAGAAATTCTAAAACAATAATCAAAGTTAACATAAACATTAATTTAATTATAGCATAACTATTGACTGATTTTACTACTTAGACCATTTAACTAAATTAGGAATAATACACTTAATATTCCAAAAATTGTTAAATCAGTTGGGTTGATCATAGGTAAGTTTGGATTGATTTTAGGTGAGGTTGGGATAACTAAATGTCTCAATTTGCAAGGTAAAAACCTTAAGGCGAGATGGTTATCTTCAAGGAATTTTAAAAAAGTTTGGATCTCCTAGAGAAAATATAGGGGGGATCCCCCATTAAACAAGGCAATGGATATAAGGTGGATGAAGGCAAGATGGTAGAAGGTGTATAAACATAATATTTTCAACTTTTATCAAATACTGACACTTTACATCTTATAAGAACTCATTAAAAATCAATCTCTTTGAGTGCACACCCTAAGGGGTACACTGGGAAAGTGGTGGGTAGACCTTTGGTGCATCATAGGATTTTTTATCCCTTATTACCACATTATTACCAATCCAACCAACTATTAAAAACCATTCCCTAAGCTATTACTCCTCCCTTGCAGACTCTTCCAATATTCTTCCTCTTTCCATCCTCCTTTTCTTGCCTTAATTCCCTTTTAGACTATCAGCTATACTAGGTTGACCATGGTGGACCATATACATTTTAGGGGTATTTTTAACTTTTTGTGTTTGTTAGCCTTTCAATCGACCTAACTTAGACCTAGCGAATTGTCCTAAAAAACATATAGGGTCAACCCATATCTGACCTTGTACAACTGATGTTTCTAAAAAGGATTTAGGGGAAATATCCACCTATAAATTACAAGACCATTTTTTTTCATTATTTTATATATGCAATCAAGATTTATTATTCACTTGCACTTCACAATCTGCTCTTCCACTATTCTACTTAAAGAGTCTTAACTTAGGGTTTCTACTTGGATAATCTAGTTTTGTGTATAAGTCTTGGATGCTTTGGTCTTTCTTAGTGATCTTTTACAAACCAAAATAACCTCTTATGAATCCCCTTTAGCCTAGGGAGAGATTGAGTCTTGATGGGTTCAACATTTAGGTAAGTATATTCTAACTATGTTCTCCTCTCTCTTAGTAGATAAAAGTAGCATAATTGTTGGCTCGAATAATATTACTCTTCATATTCCATGTATTAGGGTCTTACTCATACTTGGCTTAATTGATATTATCTTATACATTTTTGATTGATATCTAACCAAAACTTTATGCCACAAGTTTGTGTTCACTATATTAGATTTACTTTCTTGTTTTATTAGCATCAGTGAAATATCAAACCTTAGAACTCTTTTAGGGTTTATTTCATGATTGTGTTAGACTGTAGGATTTAGAACCCCTATCTCACATGGTGTATTATGACAAGTGATCCCCTAATGGTCTAGTGGATCCCCATATTGTTCATACTCTTGCTTAACAAATGTATTCCTAATCAGAAATATATGCATGCTTTATTTTCCTCTGAGATAGGATTGATTTAATAGATATATGCATTTTTTATTGCATACATTCTAGTGAACCTAACATGAAACTAACCCTTATAGTATTTATTTCACTTTATTTCATTATTTTTTAGCATTATTTTTGATCATATATCTAGCATATTGGATTGATTCTATTGACCCAATTCTAATCTCTATGTGCAGGTTTTTTAGGAATATGCAACTGGATCGACTTAGATGAGCTAGTATAGGTTTTTAGAGACTTCTAGCTTAGACTATTAGGTCAACCAAGTCGACCCTGTACACTTTTTTGGCATCTATATTTAGTTACTAGGTCAACCTTAGTTGACCCTATATATTTTAGGCAATCAAAAATAGGATTCTACAAAGCTTGATCGACCCAATCGACCCAGTTAGCATATTTTTCAAGCAGATTCCAAGGTTCTTGGATAGAAATCTTCATTCCTCAACATCTTTGATCTACCAAGGTTCCTTTTTATCTCTCTATCTCTTTCTTTTACTACTATCCTTTCCTTTCATAATTTTTAGTCTTCAAAATTTCCCCTGCAAAGTCAATATTGGATCAACCGTTTTAACCTGGTTCTATGTTTTATTTTCTATCTAAATAATTGGGTCAACCCTAAACCAACCTTGTTCATTTTTAGACCTTACTTCTACATTATAGGTTTGACCCTGTTGACCTTATTCTATATTTTGTGCATATATTTTCAACACTATACCTTGTTTTAAGTTGTAATTAATCTCTATATGTTATTAATTAGTTCACAACCTTTCTTTTCTTATTGTTTTCATGCACACAATAGTTCACATAGTCTAATTAGGGGATTTTTTAATTAATTATTTAGTTTTATTATTTCTATTTCATGCACACATGGCCAAATCACATAATCTATATAAGTACTTTAACATTTGTCTACCCAAGGCCAACTTACTTGGATTTCATCACCAAGGGGGAAGCTAACTTGATACCCTGGTCAAGTATAAAACATGGTTAATGGTATATTCTAGCTAAGCACCAAACACCCTTATTATTATAGTGTGTGAAGTGAGGGGGTAGGCCCCAATACCAAGCATATATCATTAACACTATAGTCTCTTTCATCCACCAAAATACCTAAAACCATCCTTAGATTGATATCTAGTTCTTTGATTTATAGCCCATATTTCCCATCACATTTAAAATCATATCTTAATAATGTAATAAAACTTCTTAGGTTGAAAAAATTAGTTTGCTCTTTCTTTTTCAAGTTTGATTGCTTGTTCTTTGCTCAATTATGTGTTCCAAAACATGCATTAGCTAGTGTTTAGTAACAAGGTTTTGTATTATGTTCCTCAATTAGATTAGCCAACATCCATCTAATTGACTATTTATTTACTCTTCATCTCTTAATTTCATATATTAGCTATAAAAATTGTCTTGTTTTAGTTCATAACTTGTTATCAACCTTTTTTTTCCTATTTACTATATTAGGTTGACCCAATTGACCCTGTACCTTTTTCATCCCCTATCCACTATATTAGATCGACCTCGTTGACCCTGTACAATTTGTAGCCCCCTTTTATCTATTTTTCCTATCTCTATTCACTATACTGGATCAACCCAATATAGTTTATAGGCCCTATTTTATATTTTAGGTTGACCCAATCAACCCTATACTATTCTCTACTTTCTCTATTCATCAATCTAGTTCCCTATTTCTCTAATTTTGTATTTTGTTCATCTCTCTTTAGTCAAAATGAAATATACTATAAGGATCTTCTTGGATAGCTTTAATCCATTTAGATACTATATGAGATGTTCATTTCTTCCTCTCTTTTCCTCCCAAGATCACCATCACTCTTGGGGCACCTCTTCTCCTCCTTCATCCATGACCTAAAACATGGTGCAAATAACACCTCAAGATGAAGTTAACGGATCTGATCTTCTACTTAATTATCAAGAAACTTCTCATCTTCAAAATATTTAAACTAATGTGGAGTGATTGATACAATTTTACTTAACAATCCCACTAATAATGTATTTTATAATAATCCTCCCCCTAACACCAATTTGGGGATTGCTCCTATGAATACCAAATCACCTCTTGATATAACCCAAATTTTATCCCAAGTTATTTAACAAATTAACATTATGAAAAATTATAACACCCATCAAATGATGCAACTTCAACAACATCTAATCAATATGGCTAATCAACCTCCAACTATGTATCCTCAAGCTAATCCCAATTTCATTCCTCCACTTCTTCAGGATGCCTTAAGTAATGTTATTCCTCAACCCATAATGAATAAAAAGATGATTAAAACTATTCAAAATAGGCCTTTAACCCCCTTTATTATATCCATTTATATTGGTAACATATCTTCAACTATCAAATATGATGGGACTAAAGACCCTCTTCATTTCTCAAAGCTTTTGTCAACCTTTACAAAGAGTGGATCCAAACTAATACCTTTGTCACGACTAAACTCTTCATGAAATTTTTTACTGGTGATGTATTATAATGGTATAATCAACTACCCCAACATTATATTTTATAGCTTGAAGATTTGGTTAATACTTTAATTAAAGAGTTTTAACATAATGACCTTCCCAAAAATTGTCTTAACCACTTAAGCAATCTCCAACTGAATTAGCTCATGACTT
Organism: Torreya grandis; assembly: GCA_037957365.1. Taxonomy (NCBI): domain Eukaryota; kingdom Viridiplantae; phylum Streptophyta; class Pinopsida; order Cupressales; family Taxaceae; genus Torreya; species Torreya grandis. Next base: position 3,752,894 of record JARHVA010000165.1, on the reverse strand, counting down.
TATCAAAATATGGAAATATGCTCATAAATCTAACCATAACATGAATGATGATAACTTATTGAAACTATTTATCACCATTTTAACTCCCACTCTCCAATATAAGGTTCAAACCTTTACTCCCCAAACATTTAATGAAACTCTTGATCAAGATAAGCGTCAAGACTTTCTTATGAATCAATTTAAACCTATTCCTAAATTTCTGAAATGATATATCCAAATATCTAATGATATCACTAGTAATGCTCTACAAACCAAATTAGGAGTTATCAAAACTAATTTCCTTCACCTTCTCATACACCTCTTTTGGTTCAACAAATGAAACAATTTTTACCACCCTCAAAACCTTTCATCTATCCCAATGCTCCTCTTAAGTGGTATGACCCCAATCTATTTTTTTGGTTCCATGCCAACATTAGGAATTCTCATGAATATTATAGAGGGCTCACTAAATTTTTTATCTCTTATGTGCTTGGTAATTGATTCAACCATGAATATATGATCAATCTTCATCATCAAGAGTACATTACCACCTTTCAAAAAAGATAAAATTTCAAAGCTTTTACTTCAATTAACCAAAAATACTCTTCAAATAATCAATCAAATTCTAAGGATGTTTATACCATTAATGTTGATTATGACCAATACTTTAACAATTATCAATATGTCAATACTATTAAAGACAACTATCATCACAAATTATCTCAGAAAGTTCCCATTACTAAGCCTAAAAATCCACCTTTAGAAGAATAATTTCTTAAAGATACCACCAACACTAAAAATATTAATTTGGAATGACCTAAGCAACACCTTCCTCCTTTCAATCCTCTAACCACATCTATTCCTCCAAAGTCTAATTTACCTCCTAAACCTCATGCTGGTTCTTCTAAATCTCATTGGAACTTTCTTAAAGAACTCAAATTTATGCCTTGTGAGATTCCACTTATGGATTTGGTTCACACTTCACCCTATCATCATTAATTCCTTATGTAACAACTTTAAGAGATTGAAGATCCATCTTCCACAATGAAGAACCATCTTCTATTGAATCTCAACCTACCAATGTAAATACCATTGAGACTATGTATCCTTTTTCCAAACCCTCTATTGAATTCCTTGAAGAGGACATAATCAATGATGAAATTCTTTTTCATGTTGATGATCCACCATTTTTTTTTATCAAAGTATCCATTAATACCACTCTTACTCGAAAAGTTCTAGTTTATGAAGGTTTGGGTATTAGTGTCACATCTTTATGACTTATACAACAACTTAGTTATAACAAGGATAATCTCAAGTAAACCCATCTTAAATATCATGGTTTTGATAAGATAAATCAAAAGCCACTTGGTTGTATTTGGCTTACATTAACCATTAGACCTAAGATTGTTTGAACCAAGCTTATGGTCCTTGATCTTTCTTTATCTTATAACATACTCCTTGGTCATCCGTGGACTCATCAAATGAGGTCATTGCTTCTTTTGATAGTTAATGTATTAAATTATTAAATAATAGAAAATAATATAAGCATGAAGATGATCTTAACCCATGGATTATCCAACTACCTAATCCTAAATCACAATATCATGTTCATACAATTCCTAAGATTAATAATGTTCCTTTACCTGAGTTCATCAACATGAATCTTGATTTACAAGTTACTGATGTTCATTAGATACATTCTAAGTTTGATTACGATGGTAATCAAATTTTGGATCTTGAAGTAGATGTTAAGTATTATGGTCCTCTTCCTACCTTGCCTAGTGATGAAGCTATTCTTGAGTTACTTTATGCCCAAGAACCTCAGCTTCCTCAACAACATCATAAAATTTTAAATTTAAAAACTAAAACTCCTTGCTTCAACAACTTTTTTGCTATCATTGATCCTAAAACAAATCCAATATCTACCTTATGCAATGCACCATACCACTTTCAAGATGTAAATGCCATGTTTATTAAAGAAACCACTCACATTGAATATGGTACTCCATCTTGTCTTTGACCTATCATAATTTATTGAGAACTCTCACCTTATGAGCATGATAATTTTAGCTTATTCTTTGACAAATATCATGAGGCTTTTTCTTGGTCTTACAAGGAAATGCCTAGAATTGATCTTAGAATTGTGATGCATAACATCATTACTTATCTTGATGCCAATCCTATGCATGAAAAACAAAGAAAATTTCCACCTAAATTTTCTAAGTTATGTCATAAGGAAATCATCAAATTACTTGATGCTAAATTTATCAAACTGGTGGATTATTATGAATGGGTTTCCAACATTATTCCCATTCAGAAGAAAGTCACTATGATCATTCACATTTGTATTTATTTCTAAAATCTTAATCTTGGTTGTCGCAAGGATAACTTCCCCTTACCTTCAATAGAATCCATTATTTATTCCATGACTGGTTATAAAATGTCATCTCTTATGGATGGCTTATTGGGATACAATCAGATTCATATTTCCCCTGAGGACCAACATAAGACTACTTTCACCATGGAATGGGGCACCTATTGCTATGTCAAAATGCCCTTTGGCCTCAAAAATACTAGAGCCTCTTAACAATGAGCAATGAATCACATATTTCATGATCTCATTCATAAAATTGTTGAAACCTATGTAGATGATCTTATTGATAAATCTAAACATCATAAAAATCATCTTTCTGATCTTGCTATCATCTTTGATCATCTCCTTAAATATAAAGTTAGACTTAAACCTTAAAAATGTGTCTTTGGAGTCATATCTAGAAAAAATTTAGGATTATTAGTCACTCTATGACATCAATGTTTACCTTACCAAAATTAGTGCTATCATCAATATGCCCATTACTCATTCTATTCTTGACATTAATAATTATTTAGGAAAAGTTGGGGCAATTAAATAATTCATCCCTAAAATGGCATACTGAATTCACTCCATCAATTCCCTTCTCAATAAAGGTACTACTTTAAAATGAATGAATCTATGTCAAAAAGACTTTGATAACATAAAAGAGTCTTTGCTTCACCCACCCACGCTTCATCCTCCTTCCAATGATAAACTTTTAATTTTACATACTTCTTCCACACCTATTTTAGTTGGAATAATGTTTTCCCAACAAGATGATACTGGAAAAGAGTACGCTATCTACTACATTAGCCAAGGCCTCATCGACTATGAGACAAATTATAAAAAAATTGAGTGTGATTGCCTCTCCATCTATTTCAAAAAAAAAAATCTTCATCACTTTATGCTACACCAAACTGCTTATGTCATGTTTCATTTTGACCCCCTTCATCATTTCTTCTCTAAAGCCTTTCTTCTTGGAGATAGAATTGGTATATGGATGTTCTTACTTATGGAATTTAATCTCTACATCATCACTAAAAAATCTATTAAAAGGCAAGTCATAGTTGATCAACTTGCCATAAATCCTATTCCATCCACTCCTCCTCTTCAAGATGATCTTCCAGATGATAATATCCTTTACATTGAAGGTCTTAATCAAGATATCTCTATCAAATATTACTTTCATATCTTTACCGTCGATCTTGAAGCCAATCAACTTGATGAATCTTTCACTCCCTTTGGTACTACTAAACAAAAATTAGTTATCAAGGATCTTTCTAAAATTAATGTTGACTTGCATGGGATATTTATACCCTCTACTTTTATGGTGCTAAATGCATTCAAGAAGCTGGGGTAGGTTGCATTCTCATGAGTCCTCTTGGCAAGATCATTCCTTTAGCTTTTTGCTTCATCTTTGATGTCACCAATAATATGGTTGAATATGAAGCTATTATCTTAGGCATGAGAGTTTCTCTTGATTTATACATTCAATACCTTCATGCTTTAGGTGATTCTCAACTTATTTTCCATGAAGTTAGTGGTGATTATCAATGTAAAAATGAGAACCTTATTACCTATCATCAAATTACAACCACCCTTTCTAAGTATTTTATATCTTTTACTATGGAGCCTATTCCTAGAGATCAAAACTCCATTTTTTATTCTCTTTCTTCTTCAACATATCTCTTTCATCCACATCAAGTTATTTTCAATCCTTCTTTTCTTATAAAAATAAGAAAATCCATGTCTTATACTCAACCACTGGATTTGATTATCTATCATATCGAGGATGTTACCATTTGACAAATCCCTTGGTATAAATATATCCTTAAATTCTTGAAACATCAAACTTATCTTCCTAATTTAGACTCTCATGAAAAGACATGCATTCATAAACAATCTTTCAAGTATATATTTTGACATAATGTCCTTTATTATCACAACAATGAAGGTACCTTGTTCTGTTGTGTTATGCAATATGAAGTCCCTCCTTTTCTTGAATAAGAACATGATGTAATTTGTGGTGGTAACTATAGAAAACATGATACAACATGAAAATTCCTACATATGGGTTACTTTTGGCCTACTCTCAAAAATGATGAAATCAAATATGATAAAAAGTGTAATCCTTTTCAGCTTCATGATGCTCTAATCCATTCACCTCTAGCTGAACTTCAAAATATATAATCTCCTTGGCCATTTTCCACATGGGTATTTGATCTCATTGGTAAAATTCTTTGCTCCCATGATGGACATGTCTTTATCATTACCACTACCAAATATTTTTCCAAGTGGGTAGAAGCCATGCCCCTTGTTAATGTCACTAGTCCTACCATTTATAAATTTATTCTTGACCAAATCATTTGCCACTTTGGCATTCCCCATAAATCATTTTAGATAATGGTGATAATTAAAAAAAAATTAAATAACTTTGCAACAAATTCAAGATCAATCACAAATTATCCTTGTCCTATCATCCAAAATATAATGGCCAAGCCAAGGCTACTAATAAAATTTGAAACAAAATTATCCAAAAGATAATTCATGAAACCTACATAGATTGGCATCTTCATCTTTACCTTACACTTTGGGCTTATCAAACTAACATACGTACTACCACCAGGGCAACTCCATTTTATTTAGTCTATGGTTCTGAGTCGGTCCTTATTTTAGAATTTGAGCTTCCCTCTCTACATATATATCTTCATGGTATTATTCTTAATGAATAATTATCTAAAGCTTATCTTCATGCCTTTGATCTACTTGATGAACAATGTCTTTCTGCCTTACAACATAACCACTAATACAAGGATCAAATTGTTAAGCAACATAACAAACATGTTAAAGTTTTCACTTTTAATGTTGGTGATCTTATCCTTAGATTATACTACACACATGAAAAAGAAGATAAATATGCCCAAAAATGGTGGAGCCCATATTTAGTTAAAGACATTCTTGGTCCAAGCACTTATCAACTTCAAACCAATGAAGGATATGTTTTCAAAGAACCCACCAACACTCAATTCTTTAAAAATCACTTTGCCTAAACATTTCCATATTTTCATGCTTTCTATCTACATCTATCTAACACTTTTTATAGCTTACTAGCATGGGTCTCTCCCTCTACAATAGGTTTCCTCTTTTTCACAAACCTTTAGTCCTCTTTTTTGATCTTTTGGTTTCTTTATGTACCATAGTCTTCTTTATCTTCTTGCATTTTCTCTTCTTTTTTTCACCCCTTGGGTTTTTATTTTGTGAGTTGCTTTGTAAGAGTGTGGATAAGACCCGACATTCCTCAAAAAACCACCATATTTTACTTAATTTTCTCACACACTTTTTACTTGCCTATTTTTTTTTGGCATCCCTTGGGTTTTTCTTTTGTGAGTTACTTTGTATGACCATGGATAGGATCCGATGTCCCTCACAAAGCTACCATCTATTTAGTTTATATTTTATTTATTTTATGTAGTTACAGTGTAAGACCATAGATAGGACCTGGCCCTCCTCATAGAATTACCACTTTTCATGTTCTTCATCTTTATTCTCAACTTTAGCTTTTGCTTCTTTTTCTAGATGAAATTTGCACAACAATCTATGTTAGCATGTTTTCCTCAATTTTTCTCATTCTTATGATAAGGAATCACACTTTACTATCATTATAACCCTATTTTCCCTTTGTCATATTTTTTGAAATTTAAATCAATTCAAATTATTCTATGTGTCAATCCTCTTGATTTCCCCTTTCTTTCATCTCCACATTGGCTAAAATAAGGTTGAAGTCAAGATAACACTTTTATTTTACCTAGATTTATGAGAATCTTAGAACCCATTCTCTTTGAAGTTGTCTCTCTTAGAAATTTTGTCCCAAGTATTTGAATGAAAGTCATCTTTAGAACCTATGTTTGGTCTTCCAAATCCATATGGAGGAGGAACAATAAAAATCCATCAAGAAAGTTCAAATCTAAATAATTTGAAACAAAAGGGAATGATATCTAGAATGCAACATAAAAATATCAAAAGTTAAAATCATACCAAAAGATGTGATTCTAAGCACATCTCCTATCTCCAATCAAAGCTCAAACTCCACAGTCAGCCTCCCATAGAGATGAGGTCCTTTGTTGTGTAGTAGGCCATTAGATTGGAATAGGGGAATTAAAAAAACTCAATGGTGCTCATGCAAGTACCCAATCTTCATAGTAGACTGATGACTCTATAAGGGGTATTGAGAAATAGGGAACATGTTGTGGGGAGGTAGGTCTGTTTTAATTTTCATGAATATAGCCTTCATAGGATGATATATATATATATATATATATATATATATTACATTTTTTTACCTAAGACTTGTGTGGCTAAGAAAATTTCTTTAGAGTCCTTAAGGTTGATAGCCTTACTATTTTGACAAACCTAATTTGAGTGTATTGACTTTGATAAAGAATTCCTCTACCTTAGTTTTTCCTTCATTATCCCCTTCACCCATTTCATTTCCCCCCTTGATAGACAAATTATGATTCTAAATCTATTTTCCCTTCTGTAATTCCTTCTTCTTCACCTCTTAGAAAACATGATAGCACTACTTTGTTTCAATTTTATCTATCCTTAGAATGAAATTTGTTTGAGCAACTATGGATTTCTTCTTTCTTTACACCATGATCTTACATTTATACATTTAGTTTACTTTCCTTTTACCATTTATCATTATTTAACTATCCTATTATTATGGACATCTAATTTCATACCCCTTTTTCCATTATTGAGTGAGGTTGGCTTGTTTCTCCTCATTTGACAATGCTATTTTCCCTTTTTATGCTTCCTTTTTACATTTTTGAGTGAGATGTGGATTGTTATTGCTCACTCATCAATGTTGTTTTAATATTTTATTTCTTATTTTACCATTTTATTTGTTTTATTAGAATCTTATTTGACATGTATCCTTGATTTGACTTGGTGATTTTGCCTTTCTTACTTGAGGATAGCTTGTTTGAGTTTTTTAATTTTTAGTAGCCTTGGATTTTTGGTTACTTAATTTAATCTTTTTGTTTGACTTGGTCATTTGTTCTAACATATAACCTATCACCTCAACTTACCAAATTTCCCAAGTACATCTTATCCTCATAGCACCATCTATCTTGGATTTTTTTGCATTTATTTATTTTTGTTCCTTAGTTTGTATTCTTGGGTTTGTTAAATGTAGTCTTTGCACCCTTCAAAATCAAAACTAACAACACAACAAACAACCATCCTATGATAAATGTAATTCAAGGTAGGCATTGCATTTAAATTTTAGTTATTTATCTTTTAATCATTTAATTTTGGTTATTTTTACTTTAAAATACTGTAACATTTTTTTAGCATTAGCATCATGTGTTCTTTCTCAAAGCACCATCCCCTATTGCACCTTAGTCACACATGATGAGATTAAAGTGGGGCATATATATACACATAATATTTTCAAAATTTATCAAATATTTATGCTTTATATCTTAAAACTACCTGTTGAGACTCAATATCTCTGATTGCACATCCTAAGGGGTGCAATGGGAAAGGGGTAGGTAGACCTTTGGTGCTTCATAGGATTATTGTCCCTTATTTACACATTGTTATCAATTCAACCATCTATTAAAACCATTCCCTAAGATATTAATCCTCCATTTCACACTCCTCTAGTCTTTTCCCTCTTTTTGTCATTCTTTTCTTGCCTTAATTCTCTTTTGGACTATCAGTTATACTAGGTTGACCATGGTCGACCTTGCACAATTTAGGGGTATTTTTCACTTTTTGGGTTTGCTAGCATTTTGGCCAACCTAGCTTAGACCTAGTGAATTATCCCTAAAAACATACAGGGTTAGCCATGGATGACCCTATACAACTGACATTTTTAGAAGGATTTAGGGCAAGATTTTTATATAAATGAAAGATCATTTCATCATTATTTAATATATGCAATAAAGAGTTATTATTCACTCATGCTTATTCATAATTTGATCTTCCACCATTCTACTTGAGGAGTCTTAGCTTAGGGTTTTTTCTTGGAGAATCTAGTCTTGTGGATAAGTCTTAGATGCTTTGGCCTTTCTTAGTGATCCTTACAAACCACAAAAACCTCTTGCAAATCCCATTTGGCCAAGGGAGATATTTAGTTTTGATGGGTTCATATTCAGGTAAGTATATTCTAACTTTATTATCCTCTCTTTAGTAGATAAAAGTATCATTAGTGTTGGATCAAATAATGTTACTCTTCATATTCCATGTATTAGGGTCTTACCCATATACTTAGTTGAGATTCTATTATTTATGTTTTGATTGCTTCCAACCCCCACTTTTTTTCACAAGTTTTGGTTTGCACTAGATAAGATTTACTTTCTTATTTATCAGCATAGGTGAAATATTAAAACTTAGGACTCTTTTAGGATTGTTGCATGATTGTGTTAGACTGTAGGATTTGGAACCCTACCTCACATGGTGTATAATGACAAGTGACTAATTGGATCTAGTGGATCACCATATTTTTCATGTTCTTACTTAACAAATGTATTCCCAATTGGAAGTATAGGTATGCTCTATCTTCTTCAAGCCAGGATTGATTTATAGATATGATGAATTTTTGATTCCATATAGAAAGTTCCCAAGGAGAGTTATATTCCTTACAAATTAAATAAAGAGAAGATAAGAAAAATTAAAATAAGATAAAACACACACTAAATAATGTTAAATCCTAATTTTCTTTTTATCTCACTTGTGGTTTATGCCTTAAGTTTGAATTGTGTGACTTGACTTTGGTTTGTAGAATAGGTACTACATTATAAATCTAAGGATGGTTTCAGGTAGTTTAAGATCTCAAAGGGTTATATATTGGAAATTATACATGGCTTGGTATTGGATCCTACCCTCTCACTTAACATACCACAACATTAAGGGTGTCGAGTGTTTAGCCAAGATATATTGAATGCCAAAGATTATACTCAATCAGAGAACTAAGTTTTGGTTTTTCTTCTTAGTAATGACATCCAAGTAGGATAGCCAAGGGTAAAGGTTTAATGTTAAGAGATGAAACCCTAGTTGGGCCTTATGTCAAGTGTTTGATGTTTGATTTGGTGTACGTAGTTTGGTATTATTTGTGCCAAGAAGTGAGGCTACGGTTAATTTACTTGATTAATTAAGCTATGTGAGCTAATTATGCAAGCAAACAATGTATGAAAGGTTAATTTTATACCTAAAATAAATTTTGATTTTATTTAAAAGAGTATAAAATAAGAATAAAAATCACTTAGATACAACTAGGTCCCATTGGACGTGCCAGAATGTTTCAGTAAAATTTTGCTTTTTATTTCTATTTAGAAAGATGTAAAACTTAAAAAAAGAAGGGTATGGTAGAAGAACCTAGTTTTATTGTGCACACATAATCTATACAGTTGTAGATACTCCTCTTTGGCTTGGGAGGATGACCTAAAAATAAGAAAGCAACTAGAAAATGATTGATTAGTAAGGTGGGTGGGTGGTTTGCCTAGCATTAACTAGATCCAAAAAGCACATGACTTCTTTGGAGGTTGCCAATCCACATTTTAAACAATTCAAGTTGATAAGATGATGATAAAAGAGGTTGCATAAGATAATGAAATTAATTAATCAAAATGAAATAAATAATTTTCATGAAATAATGATAGTTTCAACAAAATAACATCAAAATAATGCTAAACTATTAAAATATGGTTTAGGTTGTTATTTCTGACTTCGTATAGTGATAGGGACTGAGAAATAGGGTTTTAGTTAAGGTTGATAGTTGGAATAATCTTGTTATTTTAGGTAAATAAGTTTACATAATGACCATAAATGATTACATTATGATCATTGGTAGTTAGGGCTGACCATTGCCAATCGACATGTGATTATTGATGGTTAAAGATGACTGCTGGTAGTCACTGTGGATTTTGACAAGGTGTTGGTTCCAAGTAGAATGCACTTAGGTTATGTTAGAGAAGGGTTTTATAGGTTCATTGAGGTGGGTTAATGGTATTGGAGGCTAGAGGGATCCTTAGAGATATTTAGGTTAAGTATTTGACACTCAAATGGTTAAATATGGTTAGTGGGTGCTCTAATGGAAGAGGCAATGTCTAGAAATGCAAAACTCTAACACAGGAAGGGTGTGGAGAGAGGTGGAAGTGGGTGAAAGATTATAAATATTGAAACTAAATAACTAAAACTTTAAAATAAAAATCATACACTTATCTTGTTTTTGGTAGTTGTTTAGCTTGAAGAGGTCTTAGAGTGGAGTTGAAGAGCCTCTTGGGAGCCTGGAGCTATGTGGGCTGAGTGATAGTATTCAAATCCTAAATGTTGAGATGTTGGAATATTCCTTAGTTTTTGTCTAGTTTTGGTTTGGCTTTGGTTTACTAAGGGTTTTTGGTCATTTGATTTGAAAGGTCCCATTCCATCCTCTGTGATTCCATATTATGGACATGGGTATTGGGGTTAGACTAAATAACCATCGATGCTCCTAATCAATCACCACTAGTCAAGGTTCAACCACTAATATTTAGGGAGAAAAGGATAAAATGGATAAAATTATCTAATTGTACTTATGATTGGTTGTTAAGGCATTGAGAAATGGTCTAAGGGTATTTAAAGGGGCATGGGGATGTATGAGGAATAAGTCTAGGTGGTTAGGGCATTAAATGTTAGGTTAGAAATGGGATTTAGGTTAAGTGTTGATAGGTTAGCCATAGGTTTGGGTAGGTTAGGTGAAAATATGATAGATTAATTTAATTAAATAATTAATTTAGCTAAAGGGGTAAATGGGTGAAAGGGTGTGTTAAAAGTTAATGCGACATCTAGATCCATAATGTACAATTTTACAGTGTCTATAATAAGTTTAATAAAATCACTAGGTAATAATGAAATCATTATTTTAGCTATTAATTTTAATTTTATTCCTATTTTCTATTTTTTATGACTTTTTAACAATTTCACAGTTTGATATGTGCCTATGTAACAATGAAATCCTTCCAAAGACTTTTTTCATGGTTTTTTTATTAATGTTTTATAATTTTCCTTGATTTTCATCCAAAAATAACTTCTAATAGTTTGTTTATAGGACACAAGTCAAATAAAAACCTATACAAAACTAAACAATTTAGTTTTTCACTTGATTTTAATGTTTTTGATTTTTTGTTTACGTTTTTTCTAACAAGCTTTTTCAAAAGTTTAGTTTTTCATTTTCTTTAGTAATTAACAAACATTTTGTTTTTTGGAGTTAATTATTTTTTTATTTTTAGTATTTTTTGTGAACTAGGAATTTGACTCGAGAGGGGGTTAGCTCGATTTTTAGTTCAAAATGAAAATAACACACTAACAAGCATGACATCTCTAGGCCTAGACAATAGGGGGAGCTTAGTAACAAACATACATATGAAAACAACAACTAAAACATGAAATAAACCTTCCTTCACCTTCCTTGGAGCTTCCAAATGGTTTGTAAAGTGGCTTGCTTAGCTTCTGCATTAAAGAGTCTTCATCAATGGAGTTGTTTGGCTCCTTCTCTCCTTGGCACCTTTGGCTTGTGATGGCTTTCAATTGGTTCAACAATTTGGCATAATAACAATAATTATATGAGGCTTTGTAATCATTTGTGCATGGTAAATTTACACTATCTAAACTTAAAATTATGGTTGTGAGGCCTTGTATTTATAGATTTTTACAAATGATCTGAATGAACCTAAACTATCCATCTCAAGATGAAGATGTGTGGCTAAGAATCCATTCAATTTTGGAGTCAAATCAATAATTTACCTCATAAATATTTGGGATAGAAAGGCATAAGAGGGCTTAATTAGATATTTGTTGCATTTATGGCCTAGGGATGCCTTCCCAAAAAATGATGTCACTTGATGATGCCAAAATTCATAATCAATTTCAAAAAATAAATATTCAAAAATATCAATGGAATTATTAATTAGGATCATGATTCAAATTAATTACCTTTAAACATGATTACTTAATTTTTGGTGCAAATCTTAGCAATTGGTGTACAAATTAATCAAACTAGTCAAAATGTCAGATTATTGGCTTGAAATTTGACTGGATTAGAATTGAAAGGAAATGTTAGATGAGTTGGATCTGTTATCCCATTTATGATGTTTCCAATACAAAGTAACAAAGGCACATGTCTCATGCAATAAATTTGATAGAAAAGAGTAATCTAGAGCACTTAGGTGTGAAATCATCATTTTGAATCAAAATGATCTAATCAAAGTTAGCTATCTCATAAAATGCATTACCCCATTTAGGTATATATTGGCCAAAATCAACACTTATATATGATAACTTCACATCATTTATCATGTTTTAGTATTTTTAGGCTAAATTGTGATATTTGCTAAAAATTGGTCTGAAGCTTGGTTGGAGCTTATTGGTGGTCAATTTTAGGTGTCTACAATTTTCCCTTATTTGGAAAGGCATTGCAAGCTATAGCAATATTAATATCTTCTCAAATAATGAAAATACCCTACATTCTACAACTTAAATGACAATGGATAAAATTTATGATGCCCCCTCAAGGGAGTGGTTAACATAAGTAGGTTAGTAAACGGTCCCTCAAAAGAAAGAATCAAAATAAGGGGACCAAACCTATGAAGATGATGGGGGTGAGAACACAATGAGTTTGAAAAGTTAGTCAAAATCACTGAGAATGCAAGTGGGATGGTATATAATGGTTTTCCCAATGGTGGTTATAAGTATTGTACCCCAATCATGGTAATGTGTTATGATAACAAAATAATTTTCCCAAAGGTGGTTATAATCATTGAGAATATGGAGCTGCCCCATTTAGGATAGATAAACATGAAAATAACATGCCCTTGTTGGGAAGAAGAATATAAATTGGTGATAACATAATGATTTTCCCAAAGGTGGTTAGAATCATTAAGAAATGCAGGTGGGATGGTGTATAATGATTTACCTATAGGTGGTTATAATCATTGGACCTCGATTATGGCAAACATGATTGATTGGATAATGATGATGATAACTTGACACATAAGGGAATGATGAATTGGAACAACCTTCTAGTAGGGAGATGCTCATATGAACTAACAGAGGTTGAAATTATTTTGTGGTTAAGTACTCTATTTGGGATATGATTGAGATGTTGCTAATGCCAGTGCCAAGGAGATGTTGATGCTACCATTTCTGAGTAGAATTTTTGAAGCTAATTTTTGTTGTAGCATTATATGGTAGGCATCATGATAGAACACCATGAGGACTAGGATGAAATATGCATAATGACTGACTCCCATAATCTAATATTCAAGGAAAATAATGCAAACATATGAATATGGATGGATTCAAGTATAATTGTGCAAGGAATCACTCAATGAATGCATATAGACTGAATAAATAAAATAGTGCTAAAATAAAAAAAATAGGCACACAAATAATAAAAAATAAATAAGTAAAGAAACAAACAAATAAAAATTAGTCCCAATGTTAGTATAAAAAATGTGATGAAGATTTCCCCTAAAAAATAGGTGACAAATTAACAAATAAATAAGAAAAGAGAAAAATAGAAGAAAAGGAAGGTGGTAGATGAGCTATCTCTATATGTGTTAGGAAAGTGGATGTTGCCTACATAGTTTCATGGATGTAATATCCAACAAAAACTTCAATCAAAATGTATTTCTCCCAAGAAATAAGAAGAAAATGATAACTGATGAAAAATAAACATAATGGATGTGATAAAAGAATAGGAATAATCTCAAAAAATGGAAAAAGTAGGGGATAAAAGGCCAAAAAAGATGGGGAAACTAAGGAACAAGTGATTTAATTGTGACTTAGTGAGGTTTCCCATAATCCTTAAGTCAAATAAGTGGTCAATGTGTTTGTTTTTTTTAACAATTTTATAAATATTTTTGGAATTTTGGAAGTATCTCAACTCAATTGAGAATGATGAGACACTAAAGGGTTCAAGCTCATAATAAACTAAGAGTGTGGCTTAGGTTTCTTGTAAAATGGTAAGAGTGTGGCGTAGGTTGCTTTTAAAATGATGAGAACATGGCTTAGTTTGCTCATAAAATGGTGAGATCATGGCTTAGGTTACTCATAAAATGATGAGAGCGTGGATTATTTTTCTCATAAAATGGTGAGAATATGGCTTAGGTTGCTCTCAAAATGGAGAGAGTGTGGCTTAGGTTGATCACAAAATGGTGAGAGAATGGCTTAGGTTGACTAAGCTAACCTTAATAAGTATCAAGTACTTCCTACATAGTCCTAGGGTGCGACATCAAGTCATTATAGTTCTACCTTATAATGGAGGAATTTGACTAGTGTAGTAACCAATTCAAACAAAATAAGCATAGTTGGTATGATAGCATATTATGGCATAGGAAATGGCTAGTTGGTATGTCAGGGCATGATAAACAAATGTTGCCCCTAGTTTGTCCATAGGCAATTATAACTAGGATATAATGACATAGGTCAATAATACTAATTTGCCCATAGTTAGTTATAATTAGTAACAAGATTAGTGGGACACTAATTTTACTATAAGTAGTTATAATCAGGCACACTTGATGTAGAGAATGGAATAAGAAATGAAGGATGTAACTGTCAAAACTTCTATCTTACTGCTCCAAAATACTACCTCTATTAGGAATGCTATGAAATAACTACTGAAATTGGATCTGAATCCTCTTACTGTAAATGATGATGGAACCAAATAGACTAAAACTAAGGTCATAGGGCTAAGTAGGGAGGGAAAAATCAACTTGGTTGATGGGGAAGTTATGGTAGAATGGAAATGTGATAGGAAAAAGTGATAGGTTGATAAGATGATAGGATGGTAAAATGGTATAGTACAAATAATAATATTGATAATATGGTACAACTTAAAATGGTCCTTATAGATAGTACACCAAATCACTCAAGCATGTTACCGCTTAAGGTGGATAATGTTCATCAGCTCATCAAGTTCATTTATGTCTAGTGTGGCAATCCTATATGCTCATATTCCATAGTTTGTTATAATGATGAAAGGACCAACCCGGTTGGGTTTGAACTTGCCTTTATGATTCTTTTTTATTGTGGTATTATTTTGGTTTTTTTAAGGACAAGATCACCAAGTTCAAATTATTTATGTTTCACATGCTAATTGTAGTGGCCTCAAAGTTGGTTTTGATAGGATTGGAGATTATTTACCACATCCATGTATTTTTCATCAACTAACTCTAGCTCTTACAGGTAAGTTAGTTTATAGTCATTATCATCTAGAACATGCTTGAAATAAATACATAGAGAAGGTAACTCGACCTCAATGGGAATAATGGATTTTTTAACTTAAAAAAATAAGTATAGAGTGGCTCTTATGGGTGTATGGTGATTGGTATGATATACCCAAAGAGCATAGATTATATGAATGTGCCAATCATGATTGACATCATTGACAATCTCTTTGATAATGTTGACAATAGTTTTATTTAATGATTTGGCCAGGCCATTACCTTGAGGGTAATATGCCATATAAAAATGTTGTGTGATGTTGTATTTGACATATAGCTTTTCAACATACTTATTTTTAAATGGTCCTCCATTATCAGACATAATGTCAGAAGGGATATTGTAGTGACAAATTAGATGGTTAAAAATGAACTTGTAAATTTACTTTATAGTCATGTAAGTGAGGGGCATAGCTTAAACCTACTTAGTAAAATATTTGGTGGAAAAGGATATGTTTATGGCTATTAGATGAGGTGGGATTGATCTTCCCAATGAGGTCGAGGCACCATGTAACAAATGGCCATGGTGTCAACATTGGTTTCAAAGTCTTGGCCGGGACATGAATCAAATTGGCATGTTTTCGACACTTGTCACACTTCTTAACATATGCAACTACATTTATGTCCATCATGGGCCAATAATAATTATTATGCAATATATTTTTGGATAAGACTTCCCAACTAGTGTGGGATCCACATACTCTTTTGTGAACTTCCTATAACACTAGTGTAGATTCTACCAAAGTTAAACAATGAAGTAAAGTTCCATCAAAACTATGGTGGTAAAGGGTTAATCTGAGTAAGGTATAATGAGTGGTTTGGTGAATTAAGGATTTAGATTGATTTTGGGATAGGTCAAGTGGTATAATTTGTTCATGGAGGTATTTGTAATGGTTTGAGTACCATATAGATCTATGACCAATAATATCACAAATCATCATGACCGTTGAAGGTTCATGAGCTGGAGGTAGTAAATTATTGATGAAGAATTGATACTCTTTAGCCATGTCTATTTAGTGAATCAGGGATCCAATAGTATCCATAGCATATATGTCTCTATTACTTTCCCTTGGTATATGTTCAAATTATACATCAGTAATTTGTCATTTGAGAGTGTCGACCATGGCCTTATATGGGACCAACTTGTCATCTTTGGTTTGAAAGTGGTTTAAAACATGATTGATGATTAACTAAGAATCACCATAAATCTTGAGATGAGATATGTTTCATTTTACATCTTTTCAAAGTCTTATAACAAGTGCTTAATATTTGGCCATGTTATTGGTATAGGGAAATCTGATCCTGAATGATTTAGGGATTAGATCCCTTATGGTGTAATAAATAAAAAGCCTACCCCTGATCTATGTGCTGTGAATGATCCATCAAAATATAGATTCCAGTGCTACTTTGAAAGAGGTGTGTTAATGATAGTCATTATGAATTCATCAATAAATTAGAATGTGAGTGACTTTGTATCAATAAGGGATGCTTCAACAAGCTGATCTACCAGAACTTTCCCCTTAATGGCTTTTTAGTTGATGTACTCGATGTTAAAATCACTGAGAAGTATGATCCATTTGCTTATACAACATTATAAATCTATTTTAGATAGTTTATGCTTGAGTTTATCTACTTTTGAAATAACCATGGTCTTATTGTTTAACATGTAATAGCATAGTTTTTGAGCTGTGAAGACCATGGCTAAATATGAATTTTCTATGGGTGTATAATTATGTTAATACATGACTAGTGTATGACTTAATTAATATGTAACATGCTCTTTTTCATTATCATCGTGTTGAGCCAAAAGTGCTCCCAGGGCATTGTTAATAATGAATAGATACAATAAGAATGGATTTTTTAGCATAGGAGGTAACAAAATAGGTGGATTCACTAGATAGTCCTTTAGCTACTAAAACATTGTCTGACAGTGATCATCCCAATGACATGTGACTCCCTTCTTCAAAAGATGCATAAAAGGATGGCATTTATTAGATAATTATAATATGAAGCATTAAATAGATTGGATCTTAGCTTATAAACTACAGAGCTACTTCAAATTCATTAATGGTGGCATTTATTTTATGGCTTGGAATTTGACATAATGAAGCCAAGAAATTTTCCCAAAGTGACTCCAAAGACACACTTCTTAGTATTAAGTTTGACTTTATACTCATAAAGTCTCTCAAATATTTTGTGTAACATAGCTAGATGATCATCCCTGGTCTTTTATTTGCCAAGAACATTGTCAACATAGTCTTTAATAATGTCATGCATCATATTGTGAAATATGATGGTCATGGATTTTTGATAGGTGGCCCCTACATTGTTAAGACCAAACAACATAACTTGATAATATAATGTTCCCCATGGAGTGGTGAATGCTATTTTGTGTTGGTATTCTAGTGTTATCTTGATTTGGTTGTACCCTAAAAAGCCATCCATTATTGAAAACATCTCATAGCCTATTATGGAATTGATGATCATGTCAATGTTTGGTAATGGAAAATCATCATTGGGACAAGTTTTGTTTATATCATGAAAATCAGTATAAATTTTGATTCTTTTTATATTTTGTTGATTGGAACAACATTGGAGATCTACTCTAAATAATCAATCAATTGAATACATCCTACTTCCAATATTTTTTTCAAATCTTTCTTCACTAATATAATAATGTAAGGATGCATCTTATGTAACTTTTGTTTGACTAGTTTGGCATCAGGATTGACCACAAGGTGGTCCAAAACCAATGCAGGGTTCAAACCTAACATGTCAGAATATGCCCATGTAAATATGTTAATAGATTTCCTCAAAAGGGATGTAAGGACTTCATGCTCCTTATCAATAAAAGATGCACCTAGCTTCATCCACTTTGGGTCATTTGGGGACCTAATGTTCACCTCTTTTATATCATCTACTAGAAGGGTTAAACCATCTTTAAGGATAATGGGTATTGATCTAAAATGATTTAAAATGTTAGAGTCCTCTATTAAGACTGGCTCTTCAAACTCCCCTAGGCATGATGAATTAGAGTCCCCCAATGGGAGATGTGGCCATGTAATAAAGACTGTTGTAAAATCCTAAATGTTTTGATCAAAGGCTTGTTGTTCTTTAAAACTAAACTCAAACTCACAAACAAGTTCATAATTTGTGGTCTCCTGAGCTATGCTTGAGGAAGGTTGAGCAACTTTGTCTGATGGTGCCTAAAATAGGTTTTCACCACTAGATTAGCCTTTTTCTTTACTTTTTCCTTGGTCAAAAAGTGACTCAAAGAGGTTTTCACTTTAGGACTTTAATGTTTTATTTATTTTATTTTGGATAAGGGTGTTCACCCACTCTCCAAAATAGGCTTTAGGATCTAACTTGATTAAGAACCCTGATTTATGGTCCCCCAACAAAACATTATCTCTAGGCCTTAGAAATTCATAAAAAGCCTTGTCATTTTAAAATTCATAAATTGGCATGTTAGATTCTTGTTAGTCCCAATCTATTAGTTAGGGATAATACAATGTTAGTGGGTTGTGATGACTGACTGGTCTAAGGATACAAATAAAATGAGGGTTAAATAAGTTGGTCTCAACTAGGTCATCAAAAAGGCTATGATCAGACTCTACTTTGTTCTTGACATAATCATCACTAGTTGATGGTGATGGAACATGATTAAGGTACATGGGGTCACCTCCAAGAAATTTAAATCCAAGTCCATATGCCCCTTTATATTTGGTCATGGAAATTGGCTCAAGTGTTCCTTTGTTGATTTGGTCTGAGGCCTATTCCTTCATAGTATTGATTCTTCATGACCCTATTGGGAATAAGATACTTTACATTCTCATAACAATCAGCCTACTTGTCATTATATAACCATGATTCATCTACTTCTAGAGGGTCTTGTTCTATGCTAGATGCTAGTATAAACATGAAAGGTCCTAGACTATAGTTTTTACCTTTACACTTTTGTTGCCATTCTAGATGAAGTGGATTGGCTTTAGGTATTCCAAAGGACTTTGGGTTCTATGGAAGGTTTGAAATATGAAAGGTATCATAGGTCACATACTCTCTTGGGACATTAAGTGAGATGGTATAATGATTAGATATCTTAAGAGGTGGCATGTGGGAAAGGGAATCAAGGGTATTAGGATCAATGTAGTTATCCTCTAGAAAATCAAGGAGTATTAACTTTCCCTTATCCTAATTGGCCACTAGAGTCATGTCAAAATGATAGTTATAGCTCTTAAACTTGGCCTCTAGGTGTTTATAGTACTCGTAGGGATGCAATTCTCTCGATATACAAACTTTCATCCCTAAATGGGAGAACTTGATATTGGTGCAATATTGATGGGATTGCATAAATTTCATGTAACTAAGATCTTCCCAAAAGCATATTGTATGACAAATTGACGTCTAGCATATGGCAAAGTGTATTATGGGTTAAGGTCCCAAGGATAACTAACAAATAGATGGTTCTTTGTGATTCTCACTCTTCATTATCGTAAGATTTGATGGTTATCATTTCTACTTGAATATCTTCCATCATGTACTCGAGAAGCTTGATGAGCTTTAGAGACACTATGTTTAGACCAGATCCATTGTCTATAAGGACATGTTTCACTTTGTATCACTTAATGGAAACTTCAATGTATAATGGATTATTATGTAGTGGGCTAAGGGATGACATATTGATTTGGTTGAAAGTGACTTTTTGGGATGGAAATAGGTATCCAACCAAAGCTTGGAATTTTTTAGGGGATATGTCACTTGAAACCATGGATTGGATAAGGAACTCATTTAATATGTTTTATGGATTGTTGATGTATGCAACAAATCTAAAATGGAGATATGTGTTGGAATATTTTATAATTATTCCATAATGTCAAACTTATTTTCTTAGTTAGTGTTAAATGGCTTGTTCTAAGGTGTAATGACTGGTTGGGTGATAGGAAAAGTGGCAGATGGTTGTGGGCCTAAGATGGTAATATTTTACCTCCAAGTTGTGATTACACAATTAGGATTAAACATAGTACCATAATTTCTAACAAATGATGGTGATGATGGGAGACTAGATAGGATAAGTCTAAGTTTCTAGTGGACTTGTGCATGGTCATGAGTCAATGATGAGTTATCGATATAAGGTTCAAAATTAGTAATCCTTGCTTGCTAATATTCTTGTATGTGGTCCCAAGTCAAGGAAGTATTATTAGTGTGAGTTGGTTAATTGACATTATTTAACAAAAGGTCTTGATTGATTGTTATTTGGTCTTAGATTGATGGAGATGGTATTAGCGCAACCTCTTATAATATGACCTATAACCTAATTGTAGTCATGTGCAATTACATGATAAGTTTGTTAGTTATTTCCATTATAACCTTGGTTCTATCCATTATTTAGATGTTATTGGTCTTGTTGTTGGTGATTCTATTTGTTCAGCCTTGGTTGTTGAAACTATTGTTATTAGTGTTTCACTGGCCATTATTATTGTTGTTGTTGTTGCTACTCTTATGGTTGGTTTTTATGTTGGGGAAAGGGGTTTTGATAAATTCTAAGGGTCTGATTAGAAGTGGAATCACCACCATCTAATGTTATCTCCCTATTTAAATGTTTGATTTGCACATAATGATGCAAATTATGTCCATTAACTTGATATTCATAGAATTTATTTTGGTAGTACCAATCAAGATAAGGAATGCCCTCAAGATAATGTTTTGGTATAAGAAAGATAACTAGATTAGTGGTGATAATTTTATGAAACATAGATTCAATATTTTATCTAAGGTCACTAAAAATATGATGAGTAGTCACTATTCTCCTAGGAGAAGGGGCTTGTAATGGCAAAGGTTATTGCATTTATTGCACAAGCTTGGGTTTTTATGATTTCTACATTTGCTAATAAGGTTTTGGGTTAGGTGTAATTTTCATATGATACATAGGTTTAATAGATGGTGTTTTCACCATTTAGACATGTCTTAAATTTTTTACTCCATTTCTAATAACATTTTTGTTGTGGTTGAATTGTTTTTATCTATCATTGTTATTGGTCTATGCCAGTTATGATGCTTACGATTGGACTTGATGCTGGGTTTATGAATTTACTTGATTGGTACCTTGATTTTGATTTGATGAAGTAAGATTGATAATCCATTTATTTACAAGGTCTCACTTGATCAAAAAACCTTTATCAATGATATTTTTAAAAGTATGCGCACACTGTAGTTCTAGATGATAGAATATCTCACTATGTAAATTTTTGGTAAACAATATGTCTAATTATTTTTATAGTAAAATATGATTAAATTAGCTTTCAATGGATCTCCATCATGGTAAATAACTTTCAAAAATTTCATCGGCCTTTTGCTTATCTTGCATCAAGTTGACCAATGAATCTCATGCTTGAGATTATATGAAAAGTGTTGCATAAACTTATCGAAAGATCATCAAAATTTGATACTGGATTCTTGGGTAAATTAAAAAACTACTCCAAGGTTTATCCTACTAGACTTCTTGGGAAAAATAATGATAATTATATGTCACTAGCTAAAATTCAATAAAGAACTTGGTCAAATGAGCCTTAGGGTCATCTTTCCACTTGTATTTGTCAAATTTTGGTGGTTTGTATCCTAGAGGAAACGCTATATGCAAGTACTCCATGTTAAATAGATAAGAACGCATACATTATAACTTAAAATTTTTGGTTTTTTCCCCAACTTGAATGGCAAAAATCACATCCTTAATCTATTGTATTTCTTGGGCTAGGAAACTAGAGTGAACATTGGTTTGAGGTGGAATATTAGCTTAGGTAGATGGTTGAGTGGTCATAATTAGAGCACTTTAATTTGGGTATGATGAAGGTATTTGTTGTGGTATGTTGGTTTGGTTGGGGAATAGACCAAGAATATGCATACATGGATTAGGGTTTGATTGTTGAAGTTGCACGTAATGTGGTGTGATATTCTGGTTGGGGTTGGATATATGTGCCTAATTTTGGGGATTTTGAGGTTGGGATGGAGGAATATGGCTATAATATGCCTATTAATGTTAAATAGGGACATGTTTTTGACTAATTAAACCTTGTTGAGGGGGTACTTGTGAACCAAGACCCTATCTTTGAACTAGTGGCATGTTTTACACAAAAGGCAAAGGTTGCCTAATTGGTACTTGAGGAACATTAAAGCCTATTTATTGCATGAATCACAATTGGGAAGTGGACGCGTGTTGAATATTCAACATTTATTGTTGACCAATAGTTTTATGTTTTTTATTAGACATCATTTGGCTTTGAATTGGTCTATTGGTCTATGAGGAAAGAGGTATGTTCACTACTATATGACAAGATAGAACATTGTTTGCCCCATGTTGAGGTGGTAATATGTTCTACCTCTACTACATTGGAATGTTTTATTGTGCCTATTTTTATGGAACACTACCTATTACCTATTGATGGGGAATAGGATCCATCACATTTTTTTGTTAAGGCATGGCATTGGTTGTTGGTTGACTACCTAATCATATTGGTTGAGTGCTTGAAGAAGCAACTAGTTGAGGATTAGTGGTAATAATTGGTTGAAGTCAAGATGTAAAAAATCCTACTCCTTGATTTGGAGAACCACTCATGGTGTTAACTAAAAGTATAATTATTTATGTACTAGTTATTTTTGTATTTACACCACTTTGGTTTAGATTGGATATTGCTTACACATTATCCACTACATCTTGCTCAATATTTTATGTAAAAGTAGAAGACATTTCCTTAATGGTTGGCATATGAAATAATTTTTTGATCGAAGTGTTTTATGCAAATGGGTATACACCTTGATTGTCTTGACCAGTCAATTCTATTAAAACTCCTATTGAAGGAACTAAATCTATGAGAGGCCTATTTAACATGGTCATCTGATTAAAATTACATGCTAAGTTCAAGTAAGTTTGGTATGCAATCTATACTTCTACAAAGTGATCCTACATGGGGTCCTTTCCTTTGACAAGCATACTAGGGTCCTGATATACCATTAGAGATAGAGCTAAAAGATTTCTAGAATAATCTTGTTGACTATACAATATGTTGTGTGCTATTCTTACTAGGCTTGGGAAATTATCATGGGGGAATTTTATCAAAAACTTATCACCTACTTATATATCTCTAACCAAATTCTCATCTTTGTTTTCCAATAAGTGATGCTCAAATAAATAAGGATCATATGTTGATGGTGTAGTAACATAGTATGGTTGTGGAGGAACTAGTTGTTCAACTGTAGGTATTAAAGTTATGTATTGATCTATTATCTCATGATCTTGCTTTGAATATGGAGGTATGTTAACCAAATAATGAGCCAATGGGTCTTGGTTTTATGTACCTACTTGAGAGTTATAATATGGATACAGATTCATCTCATAAGCAACATTGTATGCATAGGGGTCTTCAACCATTTCTTCTTGTGAAACTACATTAATAAATCTTGGATTGTATATGAGGCCACTATGAGTGTAGGAATACATGTTGGGATCCATTGTAAATGTTTTGCAACCAAAAGGAATAGAGTTATATAAAATTTGAAAAATCAATGCCTAAAAAGAGATTCAAATTTGATCAACCTATTCAAAAGGATAGATATGTATATCCAAAAAAAATGATGCAATGAGTTGTGGTAAAATAAGCTAACATCAAGTATCTAAAATTACACATCTCACATTAAAAAGGTCAAGTAGATGGATTGAAAATCAAAATACCAGATTTTAGGATCAAAGTGTTTCAAACAAGTCTAATCTAGGAAAAATAAAAGTTTTTAGGTCTTTTGGATAAATGGGGCATTAAAATCAAGGCTCAAATAGGTTGTGTTAGGACTTTTGGCAAAATGGCATCAAAATCTAGACTTTAAAGATGAGATTTTTAATCTAACAGATTTGCAACACTTCTAACAAAAAATAGGCATTTGAATCTTGGACATAAACTTGATCAATATGTATGAGGTATGAAAAAAGGCACTTAGAGATAGTTTATTTTCTCCCAAATAATTGCACAAACTAAACTCTTTTGACCAATACGCTAGACAAAAGTGAATTCCTTAACTGCGCTAGATAAAGACTCACAATGATATTTAGATTGGTTTGAAGTTTTGGAAAAACTTAGACTTTATACTAATATGCCTATGAAACAAGTTTCAAAATAATTTGAGCAACGTAACAATGCTAAAATGCTCAAAAGGTGTGACAAATGATTTTTTAAGACTCTAAGTAAAAATGGATTACCATTATTTTGAAAGTGTAACACTACTCTCCTCAACTCAAATGACACCCACACACAAAGTCTTATAAATATCTAAGGTAAAAGTGTGGTATCAAATAGACTCAAAATAAATGGTAAAATAGGATGGGTGGTACAAAGTGTAGCCTAGGACTCAAAGCATGAGTGATATGCAAGATGAATTGAGTCCTACCAAATAATGATAATGATTATGAGTCAACAAATGACCCTCATTTCAAATTAGAAATTGAACCTAAGTTCCCTCAAGTTTAGTGCAAATGGTGAACCCACTTAACACATCAACCTTATGAACTTATTAAGGTGTTATTTTGAATTAAAATTATCAATGAAGGACTTAATAAAGTTGGGAAAATGGTCTAGACTCAAATGGGTAGCATAACTACACCAAAATGGAAGATATGACATAAAGTTTATGATAAATTTTTGAACAAAGAAAAAGATGATTTTCACTTAGGCAGCATAATGCCTCCTTGTTCAATAAAATGTGGTATATAATGTGTTTGGTTATGTAACCTTTGTTAAAAATTAAGTTTTGACTCCAAAAAAGACCAAGTAATCTAAGACAAAGATAAAAAATAACTAAGTAATCATCTTAAGCCTAAAACTGATAAGGTTTGGCAAAGTGGGTTTAAGTAAACTAATAAGTTTTTGAATGTTTAGAGTGATCAAATGCATATGAATTTAACATCAACATATAAAATAAGTGCATGTCATTTGGGTTCAAATCATATGTCTTATTGTAAAAAGGTCTTACCCTTTTTACAACCACTCCATACATCTCTCTCTTAGTGTAGTGTGATGCCCATAATTCTCAAATCTACTAGGCTTACCCTATACTAACGAAGATGGTTCAACCACTCAAACCATCATCCTAGTGAGGGGATCCCAATTTATATACCTAGCCCCCATAGATAGGGGTTGAATATAATGTTGGGTGATGAATTCTTGGGGAAATGCTTCCCTATAAAACTAATGTGAAGTAATGATGTCCCCCTCACAAGACAAGATGCAATGAAATAAAAAAAACTAAGCAAAAAAGCTTTATGGTTGTTTTTATATCACCCAAGTCATGTGGGCCTTGGGGAGAGCGTTCAAAACATCTTTTTTATGCCTTTGGACTAAGAAACAAGTTTGCAATGATGATGAAAATTTTGATATCACAAGTTCCCTATATTGGATGAGGGGAGATCATACATGCACAACTTCCTTTTTTCTCAAATAAATCTAACTTAACAAATAATGATTAATTTGCATAAAATAAAAACTTGGAAGTGAGTTCAATTTTATAGCACTAAAATGAAATATTTGGTGGTGTTCTTTGGTTGCTTTGCCTTAAGTTGTAAAACTTTGAAATAACAACAACAAAACTATTCAATTAAACACCCTAAAAATTTCTTTAAGCACCAAATGAAAGATCCCTACTTCTTTTTAAGCATCCCAAAATAGGTTTAGAAAGATATAACTAAACATGATTTGGAATTTTTCAAGTGGGCCCTACAAGGAAATGGTCAGATTGTTGTTTAGATTTGAAACAATTTTTCAAATGAAACAAGTAACTTTGAAAATTAATCTCTTGGGTTCACATAGTGCAATCCCATAAATCCACAGTCTAATACTGTAACTTTTCAAAACTATGAATGGTTAAAATAATATTGTAACTCATGGGTTAGTAAATAAAAATTGATAATATCAGTATTTTAAATAATAATATCATGACTAATCAAGTAAACCCACAAACTAGAGAGTACAGTATTATCACTTAACCCTAACAGTCTAGGCTAATTGCTAACAATTTAACTACAATACCATGACTCAAACCAAAAATATCACAACTTGAAAAATCATGGTATTGCAATATTGCAACTGTTGAGTCATGGTATTATAATATCATGATTTTCAAGTCCAAGTATTGTAATAATGCAACTTGACCTACAAACAGAGAACATGTTAGTCCAAAAACATAGTTAAAATGCAATATCGTGACTAAATGATAAAATTGTGACTGTGTTAGTTACAAGATTATGGTCCAAAGGATAACATTGTAACTCCATAGTGACAAAACTGTGACTTCTAAAAAATATCTTTTTGATCAAAATTTTCACTCTTTTTTCTCCCACACTCCAAGATTCTACATGAAAAAGGTTAATAGGTTGCTTTTAGGATCTTTTTTATCAAATTTATGGGGTTAGGTCCCACCAGGCATGCCATTAAGTGAACTAATAATTTTACTCAAGAGAGGGGGTTGGATCAAGTGTTAGTTTAGAATTAAACCAAAATGAAAATAACACACTAACAAGCATGACATCTCTAGGCCTAGACATTAGGGATAGCTTAGTAACAAAAATACATATGAAAGCAACAACTAAAACATGAAATAAACCTTCCCTCACCTTCCTTAGATATTCTAAATGGTTCGTAGAGTGGCTTACTCAACTTATACATCAAAGAGTCTTCATCATTGGAGTTGTTTGGCTCCTTCTCTCCTTGGTAACTTTGGATTATGATGGATTTGGCTTGGTTCAACAATTTTGCATTATAACACTAATTGTATGAGGCTTTCAAATTATTTTTTCATGGTAATGTTACACTATCCAAGATTGAAATTATGATTGTGAGGCCTTGTATTTATAGATTTTTGAAAATGATCGAAATGAACCTGAACTATCCATCTCAAGATCAAGATGTGTAGATAATAATCCATTAAATTTTAGAGTTTAAAATCAATAAATTCCCTCATAAATATTTGAGATAGAGAGGCATGGGAGGGCTTAATCAAATATTTGTTGCATTTATGGCTTAGGGATGCCTTCCCAAAAAATGATGTCACTTGATGATGCAAAAACTCATAATCAATTTTCAAAAATAAATATTCAAAAATATCCGTGGAATTATTTATTAGAATCATGATTAAAATTATTTATATTTAAACACAATTACTCAATTTTGGTGCAAATCTTGGTAATTGGTACACAAATTAATCAAACTAGTTAAAATGTCATATTATTGGCTCAAAATTTGATTGGATTAGAATTGGAAGGAAATGTTAGATACATTGGATCCTTTATCTAATTTAGGATGTTTCCAATGTAAAATAATAAAGGTACATATCTCATGCAATAAATTTGGTAAAAAAGAGCAATCTAGAGCACCTAGGTGTGAAATCATCATTTTGAATCAAAATGATGTGACCAAAGTTAGCTATCTCATAAAATGTATTAACCCATTTAGGGATATATTGGCCAAAATCAACACTTATATATGATAGGTTCACATCATTTATCATGTTTTAGTTTTTTTAGGCCAAATTATGATATTTTCTAGAAAATTGGTCTGAAGCCTAGTTGGAGGTTATTGGTGTCCAATTTTAGGTGTCTACATTTGTGTGTCTTTCTTATATTGCATATGTTCTTCTCTTGAAATCACATTAGTTGTGATACTTGAGAATCATAAAAAACACTTGTAAGTTTTTATTATCCAATATGATACTTATATGTATGCTCTTCTCTTGAAATCACATTAGTGGTGATACCTGATAATTAGAAGCAAGTGTTAGTCATTTTTTTCTTAGGGCTCTATCGACCATGGATTTCATCATCATGTGGTAGAAAAAACCCTATGTAATGGAAATTTGTATAAATTGAGTTATTTATATTGTTTTTGGGTAAGAGGTTGTGTGTTTTAATCATATTATGAAGTGAGGGGATTCCATGCTCCAATATGTATGACTTAGACAACATGAATTGAAGTTTTGTTTTTTTGACATCAACACATTGAAACCCTAATGGCTATGTTGGGCACATTAGGATAATACCCATTTTTTTGCATCTATAAAAATGGAGTCTTCCATAGTTTTGGGCCTCATCTTACTAAAAGGTATATAGAGGAATCCCCTAGCTTAAGTTATTTATACCTCAAGCCTAGGAAAGTTATTCTTACTATTTAACTTGTAGTGCATCAGTTAGAATTTATTATTGATAAGAAAATTTTCATGTACCCTTAAAATCAAGATTAGGGGGCCATGGGAATGACATGATCCTCCATGGTTATTACCTTGAAATATTAAGTTGTAACTAAAGCAATAGACAAGCAAGTGACACATAAATCCTATGGGTTACTCAAGTCCCTTTGCCTAGATTTTTTACTTTTTTGTGCAATTGCATGTGTGTTTAGAATATATATTATTTTTTTATTCCCCTATGTTTTACCATGTGATGAAAATAATTTATTGATAACAAAATTACTTTTTGAGTCTTGAAACAAGTCATAATACAAAAATCTTTTAAAAGTCAAAATAAAAAATTCTAAACAAAACTTAAAATAAACCTTGTCAACTAAGATTTTTAGTCTTTTTAATTCTACTATCAAGTCCTTATTATTTTCTTGAGTCAAATCCTTACTCTAAAAATTCCACACATCACAAGACACATGGATATGCTTAACAATCCTAGGGTAAGTAGAATCCTTTTAGAAATCATCCCTTCTAATTTGGAAGCTAGGAAAACCAAATTCATCATGTTAAAATACATGAAATATAGGACCATGAAGAAGAAGGAAAATATCAAGATGAGGGTATCCCCAAATCCATTTTCCCTCCTTATTCATCCAAGCCAATCAAAGAAGCAATCTTTTGGTTTACCCAAATTTTAAACCCAATCAAAATTTGAGTGTGAATGGGAATTTACCCTCATTATTCAACCAACATAGTCCAAAATTGAATCCTCATTCAATTTTTCCATCATAAACTAACTTAATATAAACTCAAATATTCATTTAATATTTTCAAACATCAACCTTTCCAATCCAAACTTGAATATTCATTCAAGTTTACCAATCATGAATCAACTAAATCCAAGATTGAATAATAATTTAATTATACCAATCACAAATCCAAACTTGAATATTCATTCAAATTTACCAATCTATGATCAAACCAATCTAAACTTGAATACTCATTCAATTTATCCAATCAATCCAAATATAAACCTTCATGGTACACCCATCGATAACATCAATACAAATCCAAATCTAAGCTTGAATACTTATTCTAGCTCACCCATCAACCAATCAACAATAAATACAAATTTAGATTTAGATTTAAGTTTACCTATCAATACAAATCATAATTTTAATCTAGGTAATATACCAAATCTATTTTCAAATTCATGTTACTTTGTATTTTTTTTCATTACCTTCAAACCAAACACCAACTAAAACCAATTCTCTTAACACTAGTCTAATTTCCAACCAACCATTCAACTGTGACACCCATACAAATCAAATGATTAGTTCACATCCTTTTTAAAACCAAAAGTTAAAGCAAACTAACCCAAATTCACTTTATCCATCCAACCCTAATTTTTTTAGCTTCAAAAACACTAACCTTAACACCAACCTGAACCAAACAAACTCTAACTATAACACTCACCTAAACCAATTGTATTTTAACATCAATACCAAACCCAGCCAATTTTTTTTTTAGTTTTAACACTAATCCAAACCTCACATTGTACACTAACCCAATGAATTCAGACACCTTTTCACATTCACAATATAATAAATCCTTTTTGAATATGCTTCATAACTAATTAATTAATAATCCACCCCTTAAATTATTTTCACAAGATAACACTGACACAAACCAATTCATGGGTAAAAATGCTAACTTAGTTACCTCTTCAAGTCTAAACAATCAATTATCACCACACTTTATTAAATAATGAAAAAATATGAAGGACAAGGTCTAAGGCTTATAAGATGGTACTTTATCATGATAAAATTAGTTTAAGTTCTAGGAAATTTTTTCTTACCCATATAATTTGAATAGCATGACTTGAAGTTCCCAAGTTTGACAAATACAAAGGTAAGGGTGATCCTAGGGAGAACCTTAAGGAATTCTATTTGGCAAGTTATTTCTTATGGTATTTTCTTGAAATAGAACTTGTTGTTATTTTCATGACTAATCTTAACTTAGAATTAGGTCATCACTTTCAATTTATTTGTCCAAGTACCTTTGAATAAATAATTGAAAAGGAAGTTCAAGAAAGAACTTTAATTACTATATTTTTTTATTAAAATATAAAAACTTGATAACATTTCCTTGAACGAAAATAAAAAGCCTAAGTTTTTTTTTGAAAATCACAAATGTTATAGGTGATGGTGTAATCGATGTCAAGAATATACAAAAGCCACATAAAAAACAACAAGTTAACATGAAACCCATCAACAACATTACCATCCCTAGTGGTCAACAAAGATAAGAAAACCACAAATGTAAGTGTTGGAAATTTAGCCTCCCAAGGCCAAATGTCAACCCCTATAATCAAAAAAATTACTATGACAACCATCCAAGCCTGATCATGGTGATCTCCTACATGGTCATGTCCTTATTGACCCTATGTTTAGCCTTGATAACACTGTTAGAGGTGTCATTATGTGTTATTGATCTTGCTTGTGAATCCATTATGTCATGGATGCCTTGGTTTATTTGGTGATGTGACACTAATCATGGTAATTCTCAGGTGAAGAGGAGTGTGCACAGATGTATTATGAAGGTTTTTTGATGTTTTCAATGTCATTTGTTTATGGTTTGCCTATTCAATCAATTTTAAGCCTTCATGAACCCCTTAAAGTCATTTATCACCCTCCAAATACCTCATGTTGGTCAAATAAATTACCAAAAATTTATAAAGGAGTGATATTTAAAGTGTCTTATTTTTTAATAAAGGCCTTAAAAGAGTCTTCAAAATCATCACTATGCATTTCATATCCTTAGAGTTCATTTTAAAACTCATATTTCACTCCTTACTCAATGACTAGGCCCCACACATACCAAATATGACTTTTTACCTCTTCTAATCCATAATACTTAGTTTAAAATTTAATTTTGAGTCATGTTTTCCTTCCCTCTATCCTATAATAGTATTTCAAATCTTAAATCATGGAGAAAATGCAAGAAAATATGTGTTTTCAACCATTCTTATAAGTTATATGGATTGGTATGGTCAATTCCATATAGGGGTGGTTAGGGGATTGTAGGTGGTTTATTTTTAGGTATATTGGTGAAGTTTTATGATCAAGGGATTCATTCAACACAAAATCAAAATTGATCATCTTACTCCATCAAGCTCCTTTGTAGCTTGGTAGATCCCTTTAGGTTTGTAAATGGTATGCCTATGAGAAAGAATATCATGATATAAAATTTTTGCCATAGGAGGGGACCCTAGATATATTTAATCTTTATGCATTTATTCTTAGTTTGAATCTCTCCTTTATGAAAAATCATTAACAATGTAGGGCACTCACAATGGCTTCTACATTCAAGTAGGGAAATGGTTTTCCATGTTTTTTCCTTTCCTGAGCATGGTGATATAAAAATTGAAGGTTATGGATATTTTTAAGAGTATGAACCAATTTACAATAGAATTATCCAATCTCATCTCACATGTGTGAGTATTTAGGATTTAATAACACCTAAACTACCAAGTCTATAGTCTATAAGCAAGTTGGAATGGTTATATGGTTCAATGGTGGATCCATGGTTGTCAAAGCATAATAAGATACTATATGAGAGGTTTCATTCATGACCATATATCCATATTTATGTTTTTGAAAGTTTCATGAAAGTCTCACAACCATAAATTTTCCATTAAAACCCTCATAATCTCACTTAGTAGATGTTAAGGTAATTTAGAGAATCCTAGGTTTCTCTTTTCACTGTGTATGCTTCTCTGAGATCCTCCAAAATGATATATATTTTTAATCCATATGCATATTATTTTATAGTATCATTTTAAACTATATTTAATATTGATTCATGTTTCATTACACTCCCTCATGTTTCATTCCATTTTCATAAATTTACCACTACCATTCAACCATTGTTGTAAGCTTATCACTTCATTCTCAATCTCTATATATTTTCCATTCTCACCGCACATGTATAATTACACCTTATATATATATCCACATAATCAATATAATATCTTTGTATTCCTTAGGTTTTTTAGGTATCAATACCATCATAGTCTTGAATATGTGTTATACAACCTTAAACACTGTTAAAGAAACAAATCATCACCTACAAGCTATAAAGGAGGATATATTGATCTTGAGCTAGTGAAGTGACCAAGTATGTTTGAAGTATACTTGAAATTATTTAAAACATATATAGGTTTAAATAAGTTTTGAGGTCTGTTTGTGTGGAGAGAGTTTCAACCCAAAGAATATATTCATAATCTCTAAATTCATTTCAAAATCAAGATTTGAGAGTTACATACAGTCAACAGTCAAGGCAAAATCTTTTCAGAAGATGTTGAACCTAATGAAGGTAAAAAATTGTGTGAGAGATGATATAAAACTAATATAAGACTTTAAATAATTTAAATACTATTAAATTTGTCATTTATGGAGTCAAGCAAGGTTCAAACACATAAATGTAGTCTAGGTACCTTAATAAGCACCTACAACGATGTAATTCAAGGTGTGAACTAAAGATGAAATATAGTGAATAATTGAGGTATTTGAAATCATTTAGAGCCTTATTAAAGATTTAAATAGGTTAAAAAGTATTATATAGTATGATAGTTTAGTATATGAAACCTCAAAACTCCTAATCACAGTCAAGTGACTCCTTAAGGGCATA
Source organism: Torreya grandis (assembly GCA_037957365.1). Lineage (NCBI taxonomy): Eukaryota > Viridiplantae > Streptophyta > Pinopsida > Cupressales > Taxaceae > Torreya > Torreya grandis. Next base: position 3,719,396 of record JARHVA010000165.1, on the reverse strand, counting down.
CACAGGCTGCAAACTCAATATAGGTAGTTAAACCTAAAGGAAGGGCAAGTATGAGATAATGGAGACACTTAATTTTATCTAAAAAAAGCCATATAGTTTATTAAATAATTTTTATTCTAAATAATATGGTGTGTAATATTGTAAATTGAGATTCAAAACCTCATACACATTTAATCAATACACACAGTCAACACCTACAGCCAGTGTTGGGAGTATTTGTGGTTTTAAAACCTATGCAAGTGTGATCATGCCTTAAAAATTGGTAAAAATTATTATGGTGAGTAGATAAATGTATTAATTTTATTATTAGGTTTATAAAATCATTGAAAACATTCACTATTTTGTCTCAAACATACCTCAGTTTATTAACAGTCTATGATGAGACTAGCTAGATTATTTAGAGGTTTATGGACAAGACAAATACATTAGGCTTCATAAAGGTGGTTTTTGGAAATAATAGGTGGATTTAAAATATTAAAATAGGGTTTATTACTATTATTCATAAGGATATCTTAGTATTTATTATTTTTAGTCCTTAGGAGTATTGAGAGCCTACATAGGCCTATTAGGCCTAGATAGACCTAAACAGGCATGTGACTAAAATGAAGACATTTTGTTTGTTTAAGGATTAGTTAAGAGATAAAGACATAATATGAAGGTTTCATGGTGATAATAAATTAAGCTAAAGAGGATAAGGCATCAATCCTAGCCCAAGGGTTATATGGACATGAGTGTCACCAAACCCTAAGACTCTTTTATAATAATATGCAGGAATAGGATGAAGGAGAGTTTGAACCTAAGGATATTTTTGACATTGGAATTTTTTTTTATAATTTAAAACTCCATCAACCCTATATTGAAAATAGAATGAAATATTTATACCTCTATCTTCCCCAAATACTCAAACTGATAATAAAACCTAATTGCACAATCATGAAAGAATGAAGATAAGTAGGGTTTTAGTAGGAAAATATAATTAAAATGGGAATGTAAATAGGTGGAAAAAAATGTATTAATATGATTTTTAAACCCTAAATTCACATATAGGTCACTTAGACCCTCAAATTTATTCAAGACCAATTAGGCCTAAAAGCCTACCTTAGGCCTAAAAGGCCCACACCACCATGGAGGTATACTTAGGCCCTCCTGAGCAATTTTGACACCATAAAAAGATACATTAGGTTTTTATAGGTCTTATAAAATGTTTTTTAGGTATAGTAAATAATAAAGAAGATTCAATTTTGTCTTTGATCCCTTTTTGAATTTAATAGAGTACACAACCAGCTCAATTTGTCTTTTCAAATGCTTGGATCTTTCATAGCATAAGGACTTGGGAAAAATAATATTAGTAGGAATTTAGGACCCATATGTGCTTGAGATACATGAAATATTGAGATATATTGAGGATCTTAGGTTTATGAATGAATGCTAAGAATTTGGCTTACATAAACTACTTAGCAAAGAACTACAAGTCCACCAACTTGCACTCACATCTTTCCAAACAAGATTAATGGGACCCTAGTATTTTTATATGTTTTATGGGGGTATATGGATTAAAAATACATTACCATAATTTTGGGACTATAGGTCTCATCTATATGAACCATCATTAAGATGGTAGACCTCTAAAACCTTGCTTAAACCCTAATACATACTAGACCTGAGGAAAATGGAGAAAATTTCACTCAAACCTTAAATGACCTGAAAAACACTTGAAACATATAGATAACTTGGATTAAACCTTGACCATATTATTTTTTTGTATGAAAAATGTACAGACCTATTAGAAAATAGTACTTTTGAAGAAAAAGGGTATAAAATGAGGTACAAGGAAGTTTAAAGAGTTTAAAATCATTGGGTATGAAGGTTTGGCACTTGTTTTATCTCCTAAAATCATTATATTCCAAAAAATATGCCTATAAATTCATTTATAAGCTTCTTCCATACAACCAACCTATAAACACAAAAAAGAGGGTGACCTAGTCACCTAGTTTGGTAAAATTACAGTTATTTATTACTAAAAAAGGCTCATGTCATGATATGGGACATAGGTTCAGGCCTAAAAATAAATTATAAATATGTTCTCAAGGTTTCATATAGGGTTTCATGGACATCAAAAATGTATAAAGTTAGGTAACTAGGCTTAAGTAGCCTAGTAGACCTATTTGGTCAACAAGGAGACATCAAAGTTAGAATAGAAAGATGATGAAGTGAATCAATATAGATTAATTATGCCATATAACTATTTCTATGAAGTTGGTAGGTATAATTTCAATATCCATTATGAAAAAAAAAGTCATTTTATGGACTTGGTGAATATGCTCAAAAGGAGGATAGGTTGTTATATGCTTCATGGTGACTTGATTGAACCTCTTTAATGTCTTATAACTGTAAAAGAGGGAATTTTTTGAATATGGAATACATAGACCTTTCATGGGTCAAATGTTACTAAAAATAAATGTTGACCATCACAAAGACACTTTTTGAAGACACTTCAAAGTATGGTAGACTATTATAACTATCATGTGGAATAAGTCATAATATTATGACTTCTTCTTCAAGGACTTATACACCACTCTCCTTATTATTATCTCCATGAACTTCTATTTATTATGTTTAAAAGGCCTATTTTGGTATACCCTCTCTTAGGAATGAGGAAACTCTACCTATTTTATCACTTTATAACCTCGTAAGTTAATACAAATGACTATTTTAGACTCTTTGATATAGGTTTAGTGTGTTATAATTATTTTTATTTACACACGTGGTATTTTTTCTCCCTTGGTAGGTCCTAATCTCACACGGTTTCTAGTATATGATCTTATGCAGGTGACATATAGTGTCTGAATGTTAAGTGGTTGAGCTTGGAATGATTATTTGATTGGTTAGTGCCTTTAATCAAGCCTTTCTTCATTATCCTCATGTTTTGATCACTTAGTGAAACCTTTATGTGAAACACTTTTGCAAAGGAGTCTTTGGAGTTAGAATATTCAGTCACTTATATTACTTAATATCATTGTTAGGAGTCTAAATTGAGTGGATTAATGTTTACATTGGTGTGTCACCATCCCTTAGAGTAGATTCATTTTTATGGACTTTCTTCCCTTTTAACACCAATATTAGTCGATATTAGTAAATTAAGCCAAATAAATACACCAGAGGAGCTAGACCCATAATGTAGAGGTTTGGTCTAGTTATAAGGTAACCCACATCCTTTAGGCCATTCTAATGTTAGTCCAAGTTTGAAGGATAACTAAACACTCTCCTTCATAGGTTATAACTTAGGCTGCTAACAATTCTACATGCCTGGTGGGATAAGATTCAAGCATTAAAGCCTTCACAATAGCATCTTGGCCTTCACAAGTAGGTTCAATCACTCATCTTGGTGATCATTTCAAAGGTAAGAGTAGTTCTTAATCATAGTTCATTATTATTCATGTCTATTTTAGTAATCGGTGGCTACATATGGGGTGGATTTCTATCATTCACTTTTTTATCAGCATCCCTATGATCCATTCCAATTCTAATATGATCCCTATCAAACCTATGTTAACCCTTACCAACCCTAAATTAACCCTTATTAATAATATGAGACTCTTCATCAGGCCCATGATCATTTTCAATACCAAGATTATCAATCCCATTGTGAGCCTCATCCACCTCCTTGGTAACCTACTTATCAACCTAATTAGCTATGAAAACATCATTATATTCCTATTTAGCCTACTCATGTCCCAAAATAATCCATATTAAGACTAAAAAATACCTTATTGGGATATGAAAAACACATGATGAGCATTGACACCTTGAGAAGCTATGGATAAGAAATCCCTAGGCATGCAATTGAGAACATGAGAATTTCATTACAATAGGATAAATAAGGGTGGGTATATTTCATGAGAGAGGGTCATTTAAGTGTCAATAGTGACATCTTGGATATAAGGGGTTTAGTTTCAAATATTTAGGATAGATTAGTAGTATATGAGGGGAAATAAGTTCACCATTATCAATAGTATGTATCCTATTTCATTCCACATCAATCCTCCATTAAATTGTCATTTTCCCCCTCAAGAGTCTCAAATAAATGTGTGTCATATCCCTCAAGGTTCCTCACAAGCCTTGAAAAAAAATTATTACTTAGAGGTTTGTCCAAGAGAGAGGTCAAAGGGAGGGAGAAGTGTGTCTTGAGAAGGCCGATTTCCATGATTCATAACAAACTTTGTAAGGCCACTCACCTTCTAAGGAACATGAAGAGACATCCAATAATATAGTGCTTGATTTTGAGGCTCACATTGCTAAAAAATTTAAACATACAAACCAACTCCTATATCAATCATTGGAAGCTAAAAAATCAATCCCATACCAATAGGAAGTTCCTCCATTCATTCCCAAGGCTACGAAAAATACAAAACAATAAGTTCCTACATCCAAGTTTATAACTTGGAAACAAATGCATAAGTCAAGGGGAGGAGGATACGAAATAAGTATAAGCCAAAGTTTTAAAATGGGGGAAAAGTATAATATAATTCAAGAGTCCAAAACCTTCCCCTCATGGAGGTATATTTAAGACAATGTACACTAGAAAGAGGAAGTGATGGTTGTCAAAGATAAGTAGCTCAATGAACATGATAAAGCATTTACAACACCATTGGATTTGACTTACCTTCTTAATCTCTTTCAAGGATCCACCATACATTTCCTTGAGAAGGATCCTACTCTTTGTCAGATAGATGAAGAAGAAACAACTATAGTGATAGAGGATGAGAGTGATTTGAGTGAACAAAAATAGGAAATCACCATTAGGACACCCCTTGCTAGTGATAAGTGTGAATCAGACTTTCACAATGAAAAAGAGGATGAAATTGAAGAGGTTATTAGTGTGAAAAATAAGATGAAAGAATAAAACACTTCAATTGGATAAGAATAATATGGTTTCTAAGAATTCTTTGGTCACATGGTAGCTATCCTTCATCATGGCAGTCCTCAAGAACTTGCAATAGTTGTAATAAACAAGTACAAGCCAACCAATGAATATGATGGACAAGATAACTTTGAGAACATGAAAAATCATCAAGTTTTTGTTAAGGATGAAGTAATTTCAAATTACCAATCAAAGATAATAGATAATGACTTGCATCCTTATGAGCATGATCAAGAATGTGCCATTTTAAATTATGATGTATCTGCTCCTACACCTTCTACTATTCAACTTGAAGAGATTCTAATCACACTTGAGGTAGGTGAGAAATAATAAATATACTTATTTTAGACATCAAATTAGGATACTCTTTACTTGAAGGGATTCAGTTTAGATTGAGAGAAGTAATTCCATCAAGCAAGAAGGATTCAACCCTCCAAGGACACCATTCCAATAAGTTGTCTTATCAGGAGATGACTTGTTTGATATTTTCAAGCAAGGTTATCAACTCTTCACCCCATCTACAGATGTCTCTTCACTCTTTGAAGGTGGAACTAAACTCAAGTGGCTTTAAGAAGTCATGAAACTAGATGCAACTCTCTTATAATCCATACTTATAGAAATAAGACAAGGGTAACCTCAAACTATCCAACATGATCAAGAGTAGCTTATGATTGAGGTAGAGATGAAGCTAATAATACAAGGTAGACAGAGTTAGAATGAGTATGATTGGGTGTTGGACTCATATAGACACCCATGCATTTGGAGATGGAACAAGAAGGTCTAATTACTTTCCTAAGAAGCCATGATCATGCCCATGCCCCTAGCTACAAATGGGAATCCTCATATAGTGAGAAATGTTTGAGTGGACTCAAATAAATATGTGGAAATTACAAATTATGGTGTCATAGTGATCAAAAAAAATTCCACTTGATCCTAGAGGAAAGAAGCTAATCTCAGGTTAGTTGTTTTAGTGTTTTTTGTCTTATTTCAATAAGTGGTTAGCATGAGTTTGAAGTTAGTTCCTTAGTTGTTTTGGTGTCTTTGTTGTTTGTTCTTAGGTGTAGGTGTGTTTCTTTAGTTATATTTGTTGTGTCTTCTTAGTTTTTTGTAGTCCTAGAGGTGTCACAAAGTGCTAAATCTCTTTGGTAGTCCAACAAGGTGGTCTATCATAAGTCATGATTCATGTGCAGTCATCATTATCATAAATGAGTGGGTTCTCTTGACTAGTAGGCTGGTCAACCCCTGTGAGTCACCAAAAATGTTGAAAATTTAGACTCACAAGGCCAAATTCCAACCCTTATACCTAAAAACATTTATATGACAACCATCCTAAGCCTATTCATTGTGATCTCCTACATGGTCATGTCCTTATTAATCCTATTTTGAGCTTTGGTAGCACTATTAGAGGTGTCATTGTGTGTTATTGAGCTTGCTCATGAATCCATTATGTCATGGAAACCTTATTTTATTTGGTGATGTGACACTAATCATGGTGATTCTTAGGTGAATATGAGTGTGTCAAGATGTTTTATGTTATTTTATTAATGTTTTCAATGTCATTTGTTCACGGTTTGCCCATTCAAGCAATTTTAAGCCTTCATGAACCCCTTAAAATCATTCATCACCCTCTAAATACCTCATTTTGGTCAAATAAATTACCAATTTTTTTTTAAAGTAGTGATATTTCAAGTGTCTCATATTTTAATAAAGGCCTCAAAAGAGTCTCCAAATCATCACTATGCATTTCATATCCGTAGAGGTCATTTTAAAACTCAAATTCACTCCTTACATAATAAGTAGACCCCACACATGCCAAATATTCCTTTTTATCTCTTTTCCACCACAATAATTATTTTTTAATGTCATTTTGAGTCGTGTTTAACTTCACTTTATCCCATAATGGTAGTTCAAAGTTTAAAGCATGGAGAAAATGTGGGAAAAGAGGTATTTTCAACCATTTAAAAGGTTATATAGATAGGTATGATTAGTTAAATATAAGGGAGTTTAGGGGATTATAGGTGGATTATTTTTATGTATCTTGGTAAAGTTTCATGATCAAAGGATTTAATACAAACTCAAAACCAATCTTCTTACTCCATCGAGCTCCTTTACAAATTAGTAGAGCCCTTTAGGTTTATAGATGGTACAGCTATGAGAGAGAATATCAGGGTCTAAAATTTTGGGTAGAGGAGGGAAAATTAGATATATTTCATATTTGGGCATTTGTTCTTAATTTGACTCTCTCTCATTTATGAATAATAATTAACAATGTAGGGCACTCCTAATGGCTTCTCCATTCAAGTAGGGAACTGATTTTCCATGTTTTCTCCTTCCCTGAGCATGGTGATAGAAAATGGAAGGTTATAGAGCTTGTTAAGAGTATAAAACACTTTCCCACAACATTTATCTAGGGATAAATAACACCTCAAATTCCAAATATATAGTATGAAAACAAGTTGGAATGGTTATACGGTATAATGGTGGATCCTTGGTTGTCAAAGCACAATAAGATACTATACGAGAGGTTTCATTCATGACCATATGTCCCTCTTTATGTTTCTCAAAGTTTCATCAAAGTATCACAACTTTTCAACTGTAAATATATGCTCAATACCCTTATAGTCTCACTTAGTATATGTTAAGGTCACCTAGTACATGTTAAAGTAATTTGGAGAATCCTAGGTTTCTCTTTTCACTATGTATACTTTTTTGAGAGCGTAAAAAATGATATATTTTGTTAAGGCATTTGAATATGCTTGTCTAGGATCCTTTTATACTATCTTGACTATGTATTCATGTTTCATTACACTCCCTCATGTTTTATTCCATTTTCATAACTTTATCACATCCATTCAACCATTGTTGTGAACTTATCACTCCCTTCTCAATCTCTATATATTTTCCATTATCACCACACATGTATAATTAATAATTATTTATATCTAAAATGAATAAAATATCTTGTTATTCCTTAGGGTTATTATGGATCAAGACCATCATATTATGTAATATGTGTTATACAACCTTAAACACTACTAAATAAATAAATCATCACCTACAGGATGTAAAGGAGGATAAATTGATCTTGAACAAGTGAAGTGAGAAAGTATGTTTGAAAGATACTTGAAATTATTGAAAATATATATAAGTTAAAATTATTTTTGAGGCATATTGGTTTTGAGAGATTTTAAACCCAAAGTATATAGTCATAATCTCTAAAGTGAACTCATAGTCAAGATTTAAGTGTTACATACAGTCAACAGTCAAGGTGCAATCTTTTTAGAAGGTCATGAACCTGATGAAGGTATAGACTTAGGTGAGAGGTGATATAAAATTAATGAAATACTTTAAATAAGTTAAAGGATATTTAATAGGTAATTTATGGAGTAAAGTAAGGTTTAAACACATAACTGTAGTCTAGGTACCTTAATAAGCACCTACAACCATGTAATACAAGGTGTGAAGTAAAGATGCAATACAATGAAGAATTAATGTGTTTTAAATAATTTAGAGCCTTATTAAAGATTTAAATAGGTTTAAAATAATTGGAGAGGCTATTAATTTAGTATATGAAGCCTCAAAACTCCTAAGCACAGTCAAGTGACTCTTTAAGGGCAGACACAGTTTGCAAACTTAAGAGAGGCAGTTAAACCTAAAGGAAGGGTAAGTATGAGATAATGGAGACAATAAGTAATATAAAATAAAATACATATATTTTTATTAAATAATTTTTGTTATAAATAATATTCTGTGAAATATTTTAAGGAGATATTCAAACCTCATACACACACAATCATTACACATAGTTAACACCTACAACCAGTGTTGGGAGTATTTGTGGTTTTGAAACCTCTACAAGTGTGATCACACCTTCAAAATTGGTAAAAATTATTATGGTGAGTTGATTAAATTATTAATGATATTATCAATGTTATAAAATTAGTGAAAACATTCATTATTTTTTCTCAAACATACCTTAGTTTGTTAACAATATATGATGAGACTAACTAGATTATTTGGAGGTTTATGGATAAAATAGATACATTAGGATTCATAAAGGGGGTTTTTGGAATTAATATATGGATTTAAAATATTAAATAATTTTTATTACTATTATTCATAAGGATATCTCAGTATTTCTTATTTTCATTCCTTAGGAGAATTGAGAGCATAATAAGCCTACACAGGCGTATTAGGCCTAGACATACCTAAATAGGCTTGTGCCTAAATTGAAGACAATTTTATTGTTTTAAGGATTGGTTAAGAGATAAGGGAATAATTTTAAGGTTTCATGGTAATTTGAGGCTTAGGTAAAGTAGGAAAAATCACCAAACCTAGCCCAAGGGTTACATGGACATGAGTTTTGCCACACCTCGAGACTGTTTTACAAGAATATGCAGGAACAGAGCTGAAGGAGAGTTTGGAATTGAGGATATTATTGACCTTGGAAATGTGTTTTATAATTTAAAAACCCATAAAATATTTCTTGTAAATATAATTAACTATTCATGCCTTTGTCTTCCCAGACACTCAAACTAACAGAGAAACCTACAAGCATAGTCATGAAAGAATGAAGACAAGTAGGGTTTTAGTAGACAAATATAGTTGTATGAGAATGGAAATAGGTGTTAAATAATGTGTTGAAATGAGTTTTAAGCCCTCAAGTTGCATATATGTCTCTCAGACCCTCAAATTCAATCAAGACCAATTAGGCCTAAAAGCTTGCCTTAGGCCGAGAAGGCCCACACCATAATGGAGGTATGTTCAGGCCCTCCTAAGCAAGTTAGACACCATAAAAAGATACATTAGGTTGGTATAGGTCATATCAAAGGTTTTTTAGGAAGATTAAGGCATAAAGAAGAGTCAATTTAGTCTTTGATCCCTTTTTGAATTCAATAGTATACATAGCCAACTTAAGTTGTGTTTCAAATGCTTGGATCTTTCATAGCATAAGGACTTGTGGAAAATCATCTTAGTGGGAATTTATGACCCATATTTAATTGAGATCCAAGCAATAGTGATATGGATTGAGGATCTCAATTTTATGAATGAATGATAAGAAGTTGGCCTACATAGATTGCCTAATAAATAACTATAAGTCTACCAACTTGTACTCACATATTTCCACACAAGATGCACGGGACCTTAAGCTTGAAAGAGGTTTTAGTGGGGTATATTGAATAAACATCCATGATGATAAGTTTAGGATTAGAGGTCTCATCTTTATGAACCATCGTTAAGATGGTATACCTCCAAAACCCTACTTAAGCCCTATTATAGACTAGACCTGAGGAAAATGGAGACAATTGCACTTAAATAATCCTAAATGACCATAACAACACTTGAAACATATAGATAACTCATAGGATACCCTAAACGTAGTATTATGTTATACATAAACTTATGCATTAGTGTTTTAAAATTTATCCCATGCAAACATGATTGTTTGGTAAAATACCAAATATTTTGAAGACAATATTCCTAAACCTAACTTGTACAAAGAAGACTAATATTACAAGTATCATAAGATAAAGGGACACTCAAAAAATATGTTAATGAGCCTCAAACACTATGTCAAATATATTATATATAATGGGGACATAAATATCAAAAATAAACCATCAACCACCTCTAATCACCAAAATTTGGGAATATATAAAAACCCATTCCCAAAACATGATGAAGGACATGCTAAGCAAAAATATGAGCTATCCCAAGTAAGTAATGTCAACCAAGACAATCATCCTTTCAACTCCATAATCAATTGTGTTGATTACATGCACAACCACATCTTTGTCATTAATTTACAAGCTTAAGATTAAATTATTATCACAATGCACAAAAAAATACCATCCCCAAGGATTCCTCATCTAATGTGAAGAATAAGTATAATATTATCAACCATATTAATACGAAACCTACTAATATATCCATTTTAGAGATTATTAAGACATACACTATATATATAAATATATCTTGTATAAAGTCCTCCAAGATTCACAAGTCCCATAATACATCAATCCATCAAGTTTTCAAGTGTTAATTGGAAACTTATCCACTAAAAATCAGGTTATGTTTGACCATTCTAATGTCTCCCTATGGGATCTATCCATAACATACCATTTTATATAAAAGTCATTATCTCTATACATAGGGTAAAAAGGGTGTTTATAGATAATGGATCAATTTTAAATTTATGTACGTTAAGATTAATTAAACACTTAAGGTATCCTACAATAATATTAGAGTCAAATATCATTAAAATTAATGCTTATTATAATAATAAGTGGTATTCTATTGGTACCATTTATCTTCCCTTAATGGTGAGGCATGTTATTCAATAAACACTAGTTCATGTGCTTGACCTAGATTTGCCTTATAATTTACTTCTTGGATATCCAAAGACCCATTCAATAAATGCCATACCCTCCACTTTACACCAATTCTTGAAATTTTCTCATGATGGCATGGAATTAACTATCCTAGGTGATACTTGACCCTTTTAATATTTCAATATATTTAAAGGGTATTACCAAAATCCAAACTATCTCCCCATTACTAAAGACACATTTACTCATATTGAGGAATCACCTATGCTTGAAAACTACATCCATCTTGATAATTTATTTTAAACACCTCCCTTTGGTGGTTGGTTGAACATGCCATCCTCCTTCACTTCCATGGATATGGCATCTAGAATCTAATAATCTAACCAACCATCCACTTCCAAAGCTACACCATCTACTCCATACCAATTTAAAATAATTGATAAAGACATGGGTGAATATTAAATCCAAGATGATAATTACACAAGCACAATTCACATATCTCCCAATAATCATGGTAGGACCCACTATCATATAAAATATCAAGTGGTTTTAAAATATATAAAACATAATTTATAAAATTTGGTATTATTTATAATGTATAAATCAAAGATTTGAATCCATCCTAGCTTTATTTTGATGAACTAACTACTTATTTCATTCACAACAAATATCCCATATCCAAATCCATAATGTAAAATAATGAAATATAAATACAAGGGCCTTAGTCTCCATAAACAAGGATTGATTGAAAATATCATGTTTAAAGCCAATGAATCCTACCATGGCATATCATTTAACTCAATGTAAATATCACACTTTTCCAAAATGACACTTCTAGTGAGTCTAAAGAAGACTGTTTGGATGCTGAAATGGGTTCCATCTATAGTCACTTTGAAGACCTATATCTAACCAATATATTCCATGAAAACACAATTTTTACACTTGATCTCACATATCTGAATCTAATCCCATAGGACCAATAAATAACACCTACACTTGATCATTTTAAAAATGATTAAGTACTTTCTAAATTCTTGAACGTCAGAGATCGTATTCCTTTAGGTTATCATAATAAGGTATTTTAAATATTTTTAGATGATTTTGAATATTTTAGGGAACTATTATCACATAATCACATAAATACCATAAAATCATCACATGAATAAAACCTAAAGGAGGGAATCAATCTTCCTCATCTACCCTAAAAAATATCAAGAAGAAGCAACTCTCCTAGTTGAAGATATCATTATAGTCAAACTTGGGACATAAGAAGATCCAAAAATAGTCAAACTTGCCACATCTCTAAATCAATTATAACATGAAACATGAAATATTTTTATTAAATAACTATCCAATGTGTTTTAATGGTATTATATAGATATTCCAAGGCTTGATCCTTAACTTGTGGTGTATCATCTTATGGATTATCTAGATGCAAAGCCTATAAAGTAAAGACTTAGAAAAATGCATCCCAAAGTTGCACTCTTAGTGAAGGAGGAAATATATAAGTAATTATAGGTTGGTTTTATCCATACTATAGATTATTTAAATTGGATATCAAATATTTTACCAGTTTAAAATAAACTAGTAGGAATCTAAGTTTATACAAAATTAAGGGATATCAAAAAAACATGTCCTAAATATGACATTCCATTTCTCAACATCAACATGATTTTGGAATTTAAAGCTATTCATGAAATGTTACCTTTAATGGATGGTTTTTTAGGTTACAACCAAATGAAAATAGCTCCCAAAGATCAACATAAGACATCATTCACAACACCTTGGGGCACCTTTTACTATCAAGCAATGTAATTTGGTCTCAATATTGATGGAGCCACATATAAAAGAGTAATGATATTTATATTTCATGATATTATTCATCAAATCATGGAGGATTATGTTGATGACATTCTTGCAAAATCAAAATCTAGAGCAGAACATCTAGAAGTGCTTTATAGAATCTTTGATAGAATGAGAGAATATAAGCTTTGATTGAACATAAATAATTGTGTTTTTGGGGTGACACCATGAAAGTTTTTGGGATTTATTGTTTCACACCATGACATATAAGTTGATCCTTACAAGGTCTCAACCATCATGAATATGACTCCACCCAAAATTATCAAACAAATTTTTTGTTTTCAACTCAAAACCTAAGCAATCCAATGGTTCATATCTCAACTTGCATACATTTGTCATCCATTCAAATTATTTATTAATAAGGACACTCCATTCAATTTTAATGATAATTGTAATAAGGCATTCAAAAAATTTAATCAATATATTTCCAATCCACCAATTTTAATGCCACATACTATAGGTAAGTCATTAATTTTGTGCATATTAAATACATAGTATGCATTGGGGTAATTATTGGCATAGCATGATGATAATGGATAAAAAGCGTAGTGTATTGGATTAGAAAAAAAATGGTTTCCTATGAAATTAAATACTCTTAAATGGAAAAGGCATGTCTCACAGTTATTTTTTATTCCCAAAAACTTAACCACTACATGCTCAACAATCAAACTAAAATCATTTAAAATTTGACCCTCTTAAGTATCTCTTATCCAAACAACTTTAACATGTAGAATAGATAAGTGGCTCATGATTATTTGTGAGTTTGATCTTGAGTATGTTAATGAAAATTCAATCAAGGGACAAGTACTAGTAGATGTACTAGTGGAGGACCCTCTAGAATATCATACACCTCTTGTTATAGATTTCCTAGATAAAGTAATAATGTTCATTGATGGAACCCTAGTGTGGAATTTATATTTGGATGGTTATTTCACAAATCATGGTCAAGGGTAGATATATTACTAGTTACACTTGATGGGGATTTTATTCCCAAAGCATTTTAGATCGGGTTTCCTTATAGAAACAACATAACAAAATATGAACCCTCATAACTGGTCTCAAACTTGCAATACAATGGGGTTTTCAAAATCTTCTTGTCTTTGGTGATTATAAACTCATCATAAATCAAGAAACTGATGAATTTAAAAAGCATGATGATAAATTAATCCCATATAAGAGGATGGTGGATATCCAAAAATTATGATTTATATCTATTCAATTTAAACAAGTTTCATGGATTAAGAATAGAGAAGTAGACACCATGGTAACTATTGGTTCATTACTTGATCTCACAACCAATAAAAAAACATTCCTTGTAGAGTATTTGATGATACCAACATATGACATTACTAATTATAAGATGGTTTATTAGGTGGCTGGTCCCACTTCTCCTTGGTACACTAATATTTATGAATATCTTCATAATAACACCCTTCCATATAACTTAACCCATAATCAACATAAATCATTCATCTAATGCACATCATGTTACACAATCCTTGGTTAAACTTTGTATTGAAGAGGTTATGATGAAACCATACTGTGGTTTTTTAATTTTTTAAATTCCACTTTGGCTAGTAAAGAAGTTCTTGATGGAATTTGTGGTGTTCATTTTAATGGAACAATTATTGCTAAAAAGTTCTTGTGTGTAGGTTATTATTAGCCTACCATAAAATATAATTATTGTACTTATGTAAATAAATGTGTATTTTACTAAAATAATGGTGATCTCATACACAGTCCTTCATAAGATTTGAAATCCATTACAATACCTTGGCCATTGTCCATGTGGGGATTAGACCTCATTGGAAAAATAAATCCTGATTCATTCATTGGCCATAATCACATCATTACCATCATTGATTATTTTACCAAGTGGGTTGAAGAAATTACCTTAACATATGTCACTATCAAATAGATTTACAAGTTCATATTGAACCATATTGTCTGCCATTTTAGAATCCCTTGTACTATCATCTCTAGTAATGGAAAATAATTCAAGAACAAAGAAGTTAAGGCCATTTATACTACTTTCCATATAAAACATAAGTGTTCCAATACATATTACCCATAAGTTAATTACCAAGTGGAGGAAATGAATAAAATTATTCTCAAAATTCTTAAAGGGTTTGTCAATGTAGTTGGTCATGACTAGCACACGTAGCTTTATCCTACCCTTTGTGTATATCACACTAGCATCAACAAACCCATGGGGGAACCCATTATTCACTTGTTTAAAATAATTATTATATTCTACCTATAGATTTTGATATTCCTTTTTTAAACATACCCTTAAAAAAATATTGATGATGAGTCTTACCACATTTCACACCTTAGTAAACTCAACCTTCTAGATGAGAAACACCTTAATGCTTTAAATCACTTGTAAATTTACCAAAACTACCTTTTCTAGAGCTATAATAAATGGATTAAATCCAAGGAATTTTAAATTGAATATCTTGTTCTCAATTAAATATAATTAAATACAAATACATAAAGGGATAAGAAAGGAAAATTTGAACCCAAGTAGTTGGGCCCATAAGTCATTGTTTCCACTTATGGATTTGGAGCTTATCAGTTGGTTACTGAATATGTAGAAGAGCTTGATGAGCCTATGAACATCATAAAACTTAAAATATTTTATTTCTAAGTTGATATAATTTTTTTTATATAATTTAAATTTCAAATATTATAAAAAATCCAAAAATCTAAAAAAAGAGATAAAAGAGAAAAATAGTGCATCTAAAAGTGAGAATCAATCTACTGGCACTTTAGGAAAGTACCATGTTAAAAAGAATATTTATAGAAACATGATTAATGAATAATATTATCAACCCAAGTTACTTGGGGGCATCCCATTTATTTTTTTATTTGTATTTTCTCACATCATCACTTATCTTGTCGTCCACCCGTAACATCTTAGCTTAGGGATTGATCCTTGTACTTGTGTTACTATGTCGTTCATAATATTTAGAGGATAATAGTATATATGATAATTAATATCACATTAAAATCCATGCACATTTTTTCTAAACCATCCAACTACAAACAAACACTTTACCCATACACATCTACCAACTTATCTACATTTTCACACTAGGACATTGTTCACTCACTCATTTTCTTGGTAGGGAAATCTCTCATATATTAATCCACACATGATAATTAATTAATAAACCCATTTTATCATCAATTAACATATTGGGATAACTAAATATGGCCTAATATCCCCACATGGACTTTATTCATAGCGGATTATGTAGGCAATGCTAAGAGACATGGGGTCTCTAGGGATTGCTCATCCACTGCCATCCCCATCATTTCATTCCCCCACAAATTTGATTTCACTTTTTCACATCCATATCAAAACTCATATGGTTATATTTAAGTTTCATCATTTATCATTCAATGTTATCATGGTTATTGCCTATCTAACATTTTAATCCTACCCTAAGATGTTTTGTCAAGTCATGGGTTTTATCTAGGTGTTAATTACTTTAGTTTTTTATTTCACTTATGTGTAGTATCATTTAATTAGTATTGTGTGTATTGTATTTTACTTAGGATTAACATCATTTAATCTTTTACTTATCTTTTTGTGTGACCTTTTTCTTTTAGTATGTGTGTGTCACATTTGCATCTTTTTAATTATTTTCTTTCCTTTATTTTGTTGAGTCAAGATCATTATGGGTATGATAAATTAATGTGATTATGGTATTTTATAGCATGATGCATCAAGCTAGGCATAATTAAATATTTTAGTCATTACTCATACGACAATAATCATCATGGTTACTTAATATCATTGGTGTATATTGTTTTATGATATATTAAAAATTAGGTTGCTCAATTCTTACTTGTTTATTCATGTTGGAATTATAATGTAATAACAAACAAATGGAAGATTTCCATCCATCCATGTAGTCATACATTTTTCCATTTATACCATAATAAAAAATGAAAGGAATAACATGTGTTATAAAAAATCATAATAGGAGAGAAATTACCATATTTTATTTATCCATCTAAGTCATCTACTATACATGTAAAATTAAAATACATCCATAATGCCAAAGCATATCAATATCCATATCATGTATGTATATATATAGATATATGTATGTATGTATGTATATGTATATATACATACATACATGCATGCATACATACATACACACACACACACACATATACATATGTATGTATGTATGTATGTATACATATACATACATATATATATATATATGTATGTATACATATATATCTATATATATGTATGTATACATATATATCTATATATATGTATGTATACATACATATATATATATGTATGTATACACACACACACACACACACACACACACACACACACATATATGTATACATATATATATATGTATACATATATATATATATATGTATACATATATATATATATATATGTATACATATATATATACATATATATATATATATATATACGTATATATATACATATATATATATATATATGTATGTATGTACACACACACACACACACACACACACACACACACACACACACACACACATACATACACACATGGTACATCAATATAACGATACATCTCAAAAAAATAACATTAATATGTCATTAAAAACCATCTCATGTATATTTATGGCCCTTAAAAAGGGATCTATAGTTAAACTCAGGTCATGTTTCCAAGGTGTAATCCTTAGAATACCCATAACATGTTGTGATTCCCAACTTAGATATATATTTGACTCCACTGGCTGGACTAATCTCCTTGAAAAAAACCTCCTAGCAGAGTACTCTCTAAATGAAGGTTATCACTATGACTCTGGAACCTCTCCCTCATATAAAGTCCTATAATATGTCACTTGATCCATGGATCTCATGACCTTATCTAAGGCCACCAACTATCTTAGTACTATCAATCTCTCTCTCATCTCATCCACCTCAATCCAAAATGTGTCCCTCTCTTTCCTATATCTTTGAGACAAGCTTGTATCATCAAGGGTTTGTGTAGCTACATACTATGTCCTAACCCAACTACCAAAGCAAACCCCTCACCCTATATTCTATCCACCTCAACCTAAAGCCCATCAATCTCTCTTTGTATATGTGTAATCTTTACAAGTCTAATACCCAACAACCTATCCCAACTATCAACATCTACCTCTAAGCAATCAACCTCTCCCTATAAACTTGTTATCCTAATATCATGAAATCTAATCTCAATATTTAATCTATCTAAAGGCCTCTGATCCTCTCCCGATCTAACTAGCCTTGATAGCAAATCTCCATCTCCTCCATGTATCTCTATCTAAGTAATAAGTCTCATCTATATGTCACCTCTATCCCCCCCATAACTATAAATGACTAATAAAGGCATCTACCCTCATATTACTAGGTCCTCTATAATATGTATCAACCCAATATCTTCCCCCAAATCCACTATAATATCCTCTCTAATATCTACATCCTCCAGTTATGTAGGATCCCTCCTAGGTCTCCTCTATCTATCCCCTACTTGACCTACAACTTGTCTATGCCTACCATCTCTCTATGATATAACTACCCTCTTGATCCTTGCACCCAATCCTTTCCCTCATGGATGTATAGCTAAAATCACTACCAAGATTCATCTCCATGTCTATGGAGGATAATATGGAACTATCAATCTCGTAGGATGTTATCTAGCCCATCAATCAACATAACCATCTATTATCCCTCTATCCATAACATCCCTCCTCTATGAAAGTTTAATAGTATACAAATGTGTCTAACTATGTTCAAAAATCCTAGTATCAATGTATTCTCCCCATTGATATATCTCTCACACCGACCTCACAAATACATGTGGTCCTATAGGAATGTGTTATCTCACATTAAATTATTGTAACACCCTATTTGTCCTATATCAATCAATAATATAATCATGTACACCCATAATATAAATTTGTGTCATCATGTAATCCATATAAAATCTATCCTATGCCCACTAAAAGTCAATATCTCTATAGGGTCTCCATGTAATATGATCATCTCCTAACTCCACTAAAAGCCTCTTGTATTAACCCAAGTCACCCATGTGATCTAAGAATATGACTAAAGAGAGGATGGTTAGTATGGTGTTAGTTTCAAAATGAAAACAAAATGAAAGAAACACACTAACTAGCATATCATATCTAGGCCTAGACACTAGGGAGAGCTTAGTTAACAAACATGAATAAAACACACAAATAAAATGCAAAATAAAATCTTTTTTACCTTCTTTGGATGTTCTAAAATGCTTGTTATATTGGCTTGTTCAGCTTGTGCTCATGAAGTCCTTGGCAATGGAAGCTTGGCTACTGCCATCTCTCCTTGGCACCTTTAGCTTATGGCTTGGCTTGGCTTAAAATCAATTTGGCATGGTAAAACTAATTGAAATGGCTTATTGAATATATTTGTGCATTATAAATTTTCACCAAAATAAATTATAAATGATGTTCTTGGCCTCTCTATTTATAGATTTTTGAGAATGTCTAGAATCAACTTGAACCATCCATCCTGAGATTGAGATGTGTGGTTGATGATTATTTAATTTTTTTGGAGTTTAATTTATAATTATCCTCATCATGAAATTGGAAGAAGGGGAAATTAAGAGGCATGGAGGGAATCATAGAAGGCATTGATGAGGCATGGAGGGCATGAATCTTGATATTTGTGGCATTTATAGCCTAGGGATGTCTTCCAAAGAAATGAGGTCACCTGATGATGTAGATATTCAACATCCATTTATGAAAATAATTTTTCAACAAGTTTATATGGAATTATTAATTAGGCCTTGATTTAGATTAATTAGTTCTTAAGCATGCTTAAGCACTTTATGCACACATTACTCAAATTGATCAGAATGCCTTATTATTGGTCTAAAATCTGACTAAAATAGAATTAGAAGGCAATGTCAGATGCATTGGATCTGTTATCCCATTTAGGATGTTATTAACAATATATAACAAAGGCATACATCTTGTGTAAGATATTTGATAGGAAAGAGCAATACAGAGCACTTAGGTGTAAAATTGGCATTTTGACTCAGAATGTTCTGACCAAAGTTAGCTAGCCCATAAATTGCATTACCCCATTTAGGAATACCTTGGCCAAAATTGGCATTTGAATATGTTAGTTTTACATTATTTAACATGTTTTAGTGTTTTTAGGCCAAATTGTGCATTTTTGGTGGAAATTGACCAAAAGCCTGATTAGAGGTTATTGGTGGCTAGATTTAGGTGTTTATAGTTTGCCCCTATTTGGGAAGTTATTGCAAACCATAGGCAAAGCAATGTCTTATCAAATAATGAGAGATGGCCTATATGCCAAAAATAATATGATGGTTAAAGAAAAAAGCTCCAAATGTTTTTGGGAAGCATATGATGATGCTACCTTGAGGGAGTGGCTATCACATTTATTGATGGATGGTCCCTCGAAAAGAAACAAGAATAAAGGTGGAATTAAACCATGGTTGAGACTAATCCAAATAATAAAATGCTTGTATGCATTAATGTAAAAAGGATGATAATTTTCTAAAAGGTAGTTATAATCAAGAATAAAATTCAAAATAATGATTTTCCCATAGGTGATTATAATCATTAAGCAGACCTAGATTGGCTAAAACTAATGGTGGCCCAATTAGGGGTGATTAGAAAGCATAACTCAAGGATATAATATGAAATATAGATTAATATGAGTGGGTGTAAAGTGATGAAATAGATAAATAAAAAAATAATATTATCTTTAGAAATGATTTAGTTGTGCTTACCAATGAGGAGATGCTCATCTTGATTAGTAATGATACAACTAGAATGGTCAAATGAGTTATATTGATCAAGGTGGGGGGGGAGGATTTTCCAAGGTGCCAAGGAAAAAATTATGTGGCTCCATTGATTATAGACCTTCTTGAAGCTAATTTTTATTGTATCATGTGATGGTAGGATTCATGATAAAACACCATGAAGACTATCCCAAAATATGCATAAGGACTGACTCTTAATCCAATAAACACTCAAAAATAAGGCACCAATGATAAAAACCATGATGACAATGTTTATGTATGAATATGGATGGACTCAAGAATAATGTTCTTGAGGAATCACCCAATAAGCATATATAGACTGAGTTAAGGCAACAATGTTAGAATCAAAAAAATATGCAAGTGAACAAACAAACAAACAAACAACCTGAAATAAATAAACAAATAGAAATCTTGAAAACAAAAGCAAAAGAAAGCATCCTAACAATGACCATGCCCCAATAAGGTAGATTAAGGATAACTGACTAGGCTTAGATAGGACAAATATTTTTGTATTTTTTGAAATGTTATGAATGTTTTTGGAATTTTTGAGGTATCTTAGCTCATTATAGAATGACAAGATACCTGCTCACAAAATCGCAAGAGTGTTTAGCTTAAGTTACTCACAAAATGGTGAGAGCGTATGGAAAGGGGGATTGAGGTGACCTCAACATGAATTGAGTATAACCCATATATTCCTAAAATAACCTCAAGTCATAGTAATTCCATCCACATAAAAGATAGGGAAAAACCAACTAGGTCCCAACAAGTTCTCAAAGCTAGTAAATGGCCAATCAAATGAAAATAGTAATGGCAAGGTGATTCGGCAATGCATGATAAACAAGTGTTGCCCCTATTTTTCCCATAAGTAGTTATAACTAGGATACAATGGCATAGGTCAATGATACTAATTTTCTCATAAGTAGTTAGAATTAGTAGCAAGACTAGTGAAACACTAATTTGCCCATAGGTGGTTATAATCAGGCTCACATAAACAAACCTGATATAGGATGGAAAATGAAAGATATCTTGCCAAATCAACTATCACACTACTTTCATATACTATCATTGTAAACATGAATTATATTTATTATTGAAACCTAATAGAAATCCTCTCATAAAAAGTGTAGGACAAACCAAAATAACCAAGATCAAAATAGGTTTGGGTAGGATGAGTAAAAATAGGCTTTGGTATAGATAGGAATAGAATGATAGGATGACATGGTCTTGCTCTAGGATAATGGTTGGTTGGATAGATTAGATAAAATGGTAAGAGGGTTTTCCCCCAGATGATGGGATAAATGGCTAGGATCTTTGACAATGGCAAATGGATATGTAATAATGGAAATGGCATGGCAATCAAATGGTATGGTACATGTTTTTGGCCTGGGTGTGGTTTTTGATTATATTATTCCTATTGATGGGGAGATGCACCTCATAATCACCAAATGATACAAATAGAATACTTGATCATATTAATTGCTAGCCCACACCTTATCTGAATAGTTACTCTATTAAGAACTTAATGTAGATCTAGTTTTTAAGAATGTTGTGATCTTCATTGGTCATTGATTCTGATTCCTTCAAGCATCAAGACAAGGTATCTTTGTAGCCTCTACAAAGGAAAGTGAAACTATGGATGTTAACTAAGGACAAATAATGGATGGTAGGTTTTTTTGTGAAATGGAATGTATAATGGTGGGGAAACAAATGAAGATCAGGACTTTTAGTCATGCAATGTTACTAATCCCAGATTCAACATAATTTTGGTTATGATAGGGCCAAAGACTTGTTCTCTCAATAGGACCATCATATTTTTCTATTTTTTAGGCTTAAGAGTAGCTACCATCTGATTAGGATGTAGATAGGAAGATATTTTGATTTAATCTTTGATTTTATCTTCATCCAATAGTGAAGAACTTTTATGCTCAGCTATGGGTGCCTCAAAGGGGTTTTCACTAATTAATTTGTCTTGATTATCCTGTATCACCTCTGAGAAGGTTTCACTAATGAACATTGGCTTTTGAATTTGATTATCTTCTAGTGCTTCCAAAAAAAAATTCACTAGAAGATGTTGAATTTTGACTTGGATTATCCCGTAGCAGCTCCAAAAAGGTTTCACTAAGAGAGTATTTTTCTACTACATGAATGTTGTCTTGGCCTCATTACTTTTCTTCAAATTCTATGCCACCATGGATGCAATTCAATAAAGTGTGATTCTATTGATCCCAATCAACACTTGTGGGAGATGAAATGTCAATGATATGGATATTTTGGTTAATGGTAATGGCCTATGGAATGGAAATGGAATGGGGAGAGGCTGTACAATCTTTGTAGAAGATATTAGGATAACTTATGTCAAATCTAAACTACTCATCCTAAAAAACCATGGAAGGATAAAAAATGTGTCAAATCTGAAGCATGCATAACCAATATTATAATAGCCATGAACATATTCTTCTTCTGAATCTGATTTTAACTCAAGGGACTCTGAATATAATGTTGATTCTAATTATGATGCTAAATCCAATGTTGATTCAAGAATATAACTTGACTCTAATTTTTATTCTTCATCTGATGGCTACTGTGTTATAATGATGTCTTATTGAATGCTTGGTATTAGATAAGTAACAACCTGTAACGACATGATGGGCTCCATCAAGACTAGTTTATCAAAGTGAGACTTCTCTAAAATGGGAAATAGGTCAAGAGAGAACTCCTCAAATATTGGATTGTTAATAAGAGGCTCTTGAAAAATAGGCACATGGTTGAGGTAATTATTTTCCCAAAAGTAGTTATAATCATTAAGAAGTGTCTCAATAAAGATTAGTTCATCAGTGTGAGACTCCTCAATAATTGGGATAGGATCAATAGGTGATTCATCACAAGATAACTTATCATAAGTGCTTGGTTCAATAAAAATATCTTGGATTGGTTGGTTATTTTGGCCTTGGTTTCCAATGAGTTGGAAGATACCAGTTTTGAACACAACTTGGTCTTTGAATGATTGGATCAATTGAGGTTTGGTTGGGATTGATTCTAGATGAAGAATGGCCTATAATTAGATAATGATAGGGCCTTGGGGAGCATGATTACTCAAACAAGATAAAGGACAAAGTCCTAAGATGTTAATTATAGGGCATTATGGAGCATGATTGCTCACACAAGCCAAATGACTAGGTCTTAGAATGATGAAGGGGTGTCATGGAGCTTGATTTCTTGTACAAGTTAAAGGTTGAGGTCCTGGTATATAAAAGGTTGGGCATTGTGGATCTTGGTTGCTTGCATAAGCCAAAAGATGAGGTCTTGGTATGGGAATGGTGTAACATTGTGGTCCTGGAATAGAAATGGTATGATGTGGTGGAGCCTAATTTCTCACATAAGCCAAAGCATTTGAGTCTTCCTCATAAACCATATCATCCTAGTTGTGAGTTAGCTCATAAGTTGGTTCTTGACTATGTTCCACACACTAATTATTGTAAAGAGGGTATGGATCTATATCCTAAAAAACATTATCTATGTTAGGTCTTCAAAGTCCTCCTCACCAGCCTCTTTTACCAATCTAGGTCTCAAGTTGGATCATGAGTTGGTTCATAACTTTATTCCCCATATGGAGTATTATAGGGAGAATAATAAAACTCCTTAGAAAATATTTCTCTATAGGGATTCCTAGTGATATTTTGTGTGTCCATTCTATCATAAGTTGGATTATACATGAATCCACCATAAGTGTAGCTAGACATATCTACATAAATGATGAAAGCTCTGAAACAAAAAGGCTTAGAGTTTTGCAAACTCTAAAAATCTATGTCCAAAAGATAAATGGTTCAAACTTTATTTAACTTAGTTGAAGGTGGAGTTGTATCTCTAATATGGTCTAAAAGTGGAGTTGTATCTCCAAAATGATTTATGCTAAGACTTGACATAAAACAACCTAACATCAAATGTCTAATGTCAAATGACATATACACAAAAGGTCAAGCATCTAAATAAAAACCAACATGTCAAAGGTCTAGGTCAAAGTGTTCCAAATAAGGTCTAAACTAGGAAAGGGAAAGGTTGAGTTGCTAGGTATTTTGTCCAAACATTGAGTCAAAAGATAGGCTCAAACAAACATGCATACACTGAGACTTTTGGCTAAATGACATCAAAATCTAGACTTGAAATAAAGGTTGAGGTGATTTGATTTAATCTAACAAGTTTGGAAACAAATTTGACATAAAACCAACACATAGAATCAAACATAAACATGATCAATTGGCATAATTCATAAGACAAAAGGCTCTTTGAGAAAGGCTATGTTCTCCCAAATAAAAGAACAAACAATGATGAGGATAGGTACTGAACAAATAAATAATCAATATTTTTCAAATTTAGGTAATCGATTAACTAAAGTTATGCAACCCAAAAGAGAAAGATTTGTGTATCATCCCCATGAATTAAGGCTTAAATAAAAATAAATCAATGTTTGAATCCAAACTTGACAAGGCTAATTGAAAACTCAATGATGAAAACTAGGATTTGACCAAATAAGCTAGACAAGATTAGACAACATGACAACACAAGACAAAGGTCCAAATGGTATATATGACATGGTTTGAAACAAATGGTTTTTTATATAAGGTAAACTAGTCTTGAAACAAATTAAGTAGCCTAACAACATAAGCATGCTCAAATGATGTGATCAATGTTATGTTTCAAAAGACTCAAAGACACAAATGGTTTGACATGATTTGGGTAGCATAACACTACTCTTCTCATATTTTGAGATCGCTTATGAATAAATAAACAATTTTTAGTCTCAAAACATACCAAGCAAAAATGACCAAAATACACTAAGTATAATCATCCATATCCTAACAAAGTTATGGAAAAATGGGGTTGACTAAAACTAATTGGTTTTTTATCATTCTAAGGAAATCAATTGCACAATGAATTTCATGTCAAACAGTGTAAAAAACAAGCACAAAAATTGGGTGACCATGGTATTGGCTAGTTGTAAAAAGGTCTAATCCTTTTTACAACCACTACATCTTATTATTCTCTTAATGCAGTGCGATGTCCAAATCCAAATACATGACATGTGCAACTCTAGCTAGGATCTAAATGAAGTCAATGCTAGGAGATGAAACCCTGGCTCAAAGCTTCCATAAAGAACTTGTGGGAGGTAATGACATCCCCCTCACAAGCCAAGTTTGCATGAAAATAAAAGACTAAGAGAAAGACTTTAGGGTTATTTTCAAGGTCATCCAAACTTTGATGAGTTTTTAGGGAGTGCTTTAGATGACATTATTTCTAAGCCTTGGACTAGGCTATTTTCAATAGGAATGGTACTTTTGATTCCAAGGGTTACCTAAAGGGGACAAATGGAAGAGCATACATGCAACATCCCTCTTTTTGCCAAATAAAAATTTAATTTAAACAACTAAGTGAATACGAAAATATTGAA
The DNA here is from genome assembly GCA_037957365.1 of Torreya grandis. Taxonomy (NCBI): domain Eukaryota; kingdom Viridiplantae; phylum Streptophyta; class Pinopsida; order Cupressales; family Taxaceae; genus Torreya; species Torreya grandis. The sequence goes on along the minus strand of JARHVA010000165.1, from coordinate 3,692,996 downwards.
AAAGTGAGTTCATTTTTAATATCAAATGGAAAATGAGGTGGTGTTCATTTGACCCCTTGGTCTTATTTGAAAACTTTGAAAACATTCACCATAAATATCTAAATTTATTGATAAACACCAATACAAGGTTCCTAATTTATTTTTAATCATGCAAAAGGTGATCTAAAACATGTTTTTAAAAAATGTCAAGCTTGGTCTTGAAAAAAAAATGTTAGCATATCCTTTAGCCTTGAAGCTCTTTTAGGTTTGAAATAATGAACTTTAAAAAAAGATCTCTCGGGTTTATGTTTTAAGAAAAACACAGTGACCGAAGTTAGATATATAACCAATGATGATTACATTGGTTAACCGATGATGGTTATCTAATGAACATTAGTTATACCAATAGTGATCGATGATAGCTATCCAACTGATGTCAATTTTACTAACTGATGTCAGTTACTGTGTAAACCCATGACAAACAAAAATGGTAAAACAAAGTTAAAAAATCAATTTGCAAGAGTTTTAATGATCCAAATGAAGATTATAAAGTTTTAGAATGATATTATTCATGTGTGGGATGTGTTTGGTCCCATCGAGTGTGCCATATGTGATCTAATAATTTAAGTCAAGAGAGGATGGTTAGTATGGTGTTAGTTTCAAAATGAAAACAAAATGAAAGAAACACACTAACTAGCATAACATCTCTAGGCCTAGACATTAGGGAGAGCTTAGTTAACAAACATGAATAAAACACACAACTAAAATGCAAAAGAAACTCTCTTTTACCTTCCTTGGATACTCTAAAATTCTTGTTATAGTGGCTTGCTCAGCTTGTGATCATGAAGTCCTTGGCAATGGAAGCTTGGCTACCTCCATCTCTCCTTGGTACCTTTGGCTTGTAGCTTGGCTTGGCTTGAAATCAATTTGGCATGGTAACACTAATTGCAATGGCTTCTTGAAGATATTTTTGCATTATAAATTTACACCAAAATAGATTAGAAATGATGTTCTTGGCCTCTTTATTTATAGATTTTTGAGAATGTATATAATCAACCTAAACCATCCATCCTAAGATTGAGATGTGTGGTTGAGGATTAATTCATTTTTTTAGAATTAAGTTTATAATTATTCTCATCATTACATTGGAATAAGGGGAAATTAAGAGGCATGAAGGGCATCATGGAAGGCATTGATAAGGCATGGAGGGCATGAATCCTGATATTTATGATATTTATGGCCTAGGGATGTCTTCCCAAAAAATGAGGTCACTTGATGATGCAGACTTTCAACATCCATTTCTAAAAATAATTTTTCAGAAAGTTTCCATGGAATTATTAATTAGGCCTTAATTTGGACTAATTATCTCTTAAGCATGCTTAAGCACTTTGTGCACAAATTACTCAAATTGATCAGAATGCCTTGTTATTGGTCTAAAATTTGACTAGATTGGAATTAGAAGGTGATGTCAGATGTGTTGGATCTATTATCCCATTTAGGATGTTTTCTAAAAAAAAATAACAAAGGCATACATCTTGTGTAAGATATTTGATAGGAAAGAACAATCTAGAGCACTTAGGTGCAAAATTAGCATTTTGACTCAAAATGATTTGACCAAAGTTAGCTGGCCCATAAAATGCATTGCCCCATTTAGGGATACCCTGGCCAAAATTAGCATTTGAATATGTCAGTTTCTCATTATTTAGTGTGTTTTCATGTTTTTAGGCAAAATTATACATTTTGGGTGGAAATTGGCCAAAACCCTGATTGGAGGTTATTGGTGGCCAGATTTAGGTGTCTACAACCCAAGTGTGGTTTCTACACTCCTATAATAACATACCATCCATATTCAATAGGATAAGCCTCTAATATCATGATCATGTACCCTATGAGACACTCCACTACATTATGATCCCATGACCATACCTATGAAAGTGTTGATGATAGAATCTCCCTCTTGTCTACATACATTGCATGGTGCAAATATCTATATAGATGTGCCAATACATAGAGACCCCATATAAATCTCTTTCTCATCTCCATCATTTCACCCTATCACATATAGGAGTCAAATGGGGTATAATATCCTACTCTTTTTAGGAATCATAATGCCATTAAAAATAGCCATGAGTATAATGGTCAATTCATTTGTCTCCAAGTCAAAGCATGTGTCAATGTCTACCCCACCTCTAATAACTAAAATCAACTACTCTCTAAAAATATTTTTTAATGTCACTACCTATGATCCCTCACCCTATTACACATGTATACCCCATATCAAGATCCTTAGGATCCTCCATACATCCTCTAGCATAATAGTCATTTCTCCTATTAGTAGGTGAAATGTACTAGTCTCACTATGCCATCTCTCTAATAATGTAGTCAATAGTGCTTTGTCTACCCAACTCTCAGGCATCTCATAAATATAAGACAATCTAGTAGCCTCTATAACCTTGAAATAATACTTGATGAATCTCATGATCCATGTTAGAGTTCTTAATCTATGATCTCATGTAGCTAAAACTGGCAATACCTCTTACAAAAACACATAATAACACATTGTTAATCCTAAAATTAGATAACATATCAAATACCTCATAAAACACTCATCTTTTTCATATACTACATTTATCACTATTGAATTCACCATTGTATTTGATGATTTCACTACTAGAGTATACAATTTCACTATACCCATCGATAATTCACTGTTATCAATTTCATAATTACCTATTTTTCATTTAAATGCTATGATTTCACTATATTTGATGATTTCACTACTAAAAAAATGATTTCATCACTATATTTCATGAATTCATTGATCCTATTTACTAATGAAATCTTAATGATTTTTTTACTTCTATTCATGATTTCATTGTAGCTTTGAATGATTTTTTTATTTGCTTTAACGAATTCACTGCTTTTGCTACCGAATTTGTGAATGCAAAAATTATGAAATTGTTTCATTCAATTTTAACATGCAATAAATTACTTAAAACAAAAATTAAAATCTTGAAATTATACACACCAGGTGCCCACTCCTATCTGGCCTCTAGTATCTCTAACTTACTATGATGTTGGTGAATAGGATTATGATCCATTTTTCTCGACAACCCTAGAGAAAATTCGCTCAACCAAAATTTATTTACAAATCATGCAGAAAATCAACTTTCATGAATGATTTTTGAATTCCCCCTCCCTCTCTTGATATCTTTCCCCCCTATTCAAATATTTTTCCTCTATCCTATATTTTTCACATTCTCCAACCAATTTTATCCATAATTTAGACCATCAATTAATCAATGTGTTAAATTCTTCATCATTACTTAAAGATATCAATACTATAATCTTTTACCAAAATTAGAAAACCTATATTTTTATTTTTTGACCCATAACTTACTATCACTATGATATATCATTCTCACATGCAATCATGTCATCCCTAAGTCTCGAGCACCATCCAAGCATGTAGTCTAAAAATGAGAAATATTCTTTTTCTAATCTATTCTCTAGTTACTAACTAGGGGGAAAAAACACTTTAAATTTTCAACTACAATATAACTTTTTATTACTTCAATTTATTAACATTTTTTTATTATAACCACTTTCTCATCTTCCCTAATTCATTTTGAATGTTCATTCACTTTACAAAATTAACACTTGAGGGGGAATCATCCCAATAAGTCTCATTTATATGAAGTAAATTTTTATCCATAGTCATAGATGCTTTACTTTACTATTCTTTGAAATGTTATTGCTTTATAACACCATTTCAAATAGGGGTAAATGTATACATCTAAATTTCATCATTTAATTTCAAAATTCACTTTGGATGCTAACCCTTACTCTTGCACAAATCAAATTCAATTGAATAATTCTTAATTAATCAATTATGCACACTTTTCTTCCAAAAATAATTAATAAATATTGATTTTCCACCTCACCCAAACATCCTCCATGTTTATGTCAACCAAGTGTTGACTCATCCAACCACCCTATTAAAATTCCTCAACCACCTTGTGATTCACCTTAGAACATTTAAACCTCCTTGACCCATTCTTGATGATTCACTCAACCAACTCCCGTTTCTTCTTAACCTGTGGAATTGGTCAGCATCCTCATGGATGTGGACTAAATATCCGTAGTTGATTATTTTTAAAATTGGAAATATCAAATAATACTCCACCATTTGATCATCCTCTCATAAATCTATAAATATACATGTAAGACATCACTTTAATTCATCCTCACTTATGATAATGAACTGATATCTAATTCTCAAGTGAATCCAAGCTATCAAAAGTTCATTTTCATACCCAAACACTACCCAATTCCCTTTTGCATTGGAGAAGGATTAAACAAACACATTTAAAGAGAAATTCACTTTGAATAATAATGGAGGAAGATCATGATACTTTGGTTGTTTAAGTTTTTTATTTTTGTTTGTTTTTATTTGACACTATCATATAGTTAATTTGAATTTAGATTAGATTTAATTTGTAACTAATTTCTTAGCTTAGTTACATTCTAGATTTTCCTTCACAAGATAACATTAAGGAAAAATATTAGTTACCATATCTTTGATATCTATTTCAGAATGGTATTCAATAAATTTATATCTACATATAATTTCCCTTAAATCCAAACTATAAAGTTTCTCAAGCATAAAAAGACACAAAAGAGTGGTACACACCCCCACAAGTCCCAAAATAAAAGTAACAAATTTTTATTTTTATTTCTTAAAACCTAAAATAGATTTTATATGATAAAATTCAAGACATCAAAAAAAAAATACAAAATGACAAAATGAATTATTTATCTTCATTCCACTAAAATTCCCCAAAATGTTTAGGTTAGTTAAATATTTTAAATATTTAATTACCAATAAATTTCTTCTAACACTTTTATTCTAGGAAAATCCCATAAGTTTTTGGGTTTTGATATTTTAAACATGTAATTACCTATAAATATATCTTCTACAGATCATCTATATCCTTTCCACATGCTAAACTCTTTATTACTATGTAATTTTAAACATTCATTGAAGCAATATTTTCAACCAAACAAACCCAAAATTTCCCTAGTTCATATAAAATTTGGTCTTGTTTTTAAGAACACACACACAAATGTCTAATTATATTTTATCTTGAGCCTCCTAGTTATTTATAGTATAGATTAAAAAAATATAGATATTTCAGTATAATGCTATTAAATAAGATGAATATAAAAAATAACATAAATATCCAATTTTTTATGCCAATAGAACAAATTGGAAAGATCCTAGTATTGAAATTTAAGCTCTTAAAACAAACAATTAAAATATTTAAAAGAAACCCTATTTAAATTAACATAAATATTCATAATTAAATGCTAAACATGACATAACTTATCGACATTAATATAGGAGCTTGTTTATTTTTATCACTGTTTCTCTTTTGATGCTAACCTCTTCATCATATTGATCATCTGATGAATCAAGGGAAGTTAAAAATATTTCATAAAATTTTTCCTTCACTTCAAGGTTTTGATATTTATGACTTACCCTCTCCAAGGGAGTATCTAATAGAGTGTTTGAACTCTGTGTTTATTGAAATCCATAAATTTCATGAATAATACATTGATATTTTTCTCTTTATGACATTATAGAATTACCTACATGTTGCATGTTCAAAACTTTATGTTAACATAAATTTTAAATAGTAATTTGGAAAATTAATTGCAATGACTTAGACATAATCTATAAATAACTGGCATGGATATCTTCCTTGAACTATAAAAATTAAAAATAATTAGATTCATTCAATATAATTAAATAAATATAGATTATTTTTCTTTTGAAACTTCTTCCCAATAAATAAAACATGGAATTCATCATCTTTCACATTTGGTTTTCATTCATAACAAACTTAATGGTAGAATTAGGAGATGTGGGTACCCACATAAAATGTGGAGGGCATGACAAGAGGTATCAAATGTTGTCCACTAAATAGGATAGTATATAGGTATCCATAATAGAGGTCAAGATACATATTTCAAGATGACATAGAGGATTAATAAATAATTTTAAAATGGAATAAAAGATGAGATATTATTGAGGTAAAATATATTTTAAGTTGACATAGAATCCTACTAAATAATTTTGAAATAATAAAACTAATAAGATAATGTAGATACCTAAATTTCATAATTTAGTGTCAAAAATCACTTTGGCACACTAACCCTTCCTCTTCCAGAATTCAAATTCAAATTAACACCATTTACATCCAAATTTTAAATAATAAAATAATTCTTAATTAATCAATTGTGCACACCTTTTCTTCTAAAAATAATTTATAAATTCATATTTTCCACCTCACCCAATCATCCTCCATGTTTATTTTAACCATGTGTTGACTCATCCAAATGCCCTTCTCAACTTACTCAACCACTTTGTGAGTCACCGTAGAACATTTCAAACTTTTTGACCAATTCTTGATGACTCACTCAACCAACTCCCCTTTCCTCTTAACTTGTGGAATTAGTCATCATCCTCATGGATTAGGACTAATTATCCACCATCGATTATTTAAAAAATTATAAATATTCAAATAATTTATTATAGCCTAAATTTGCACCCTTGGAAGGTTATTCAAGCCTTCCCAATTTGGGGTAACATGGAGACAATCCTAGGATGTGGGTGACCTAATAGGTGGATTGAATCTCTAGATTAAAGGGCTATCTCCCCTTGATGTATCATCTAGGATCATAACACTACACTACTACCTTTCAAAGGGAAAGGGAGAAGGATAACATGAAATAAACCTAACTAGGAAGGTGATACACCAAATTGATTGATCATTAACACCTATTGTATATGCACTATGACCTATAGGACTAAAAGACATGAACTAATCTCAATTTATGCCATATCACATTATTTATTTGCAGATAAGTAAGGTATTGTGGGGTTAGGAGGGAATATTCTTGACACTTATATTGCACAAGTGACCCATGAAGACACTCTCTACAACTTACAATAGTGAGCTAAAATGCATGAAGGCAAGCAGAAAAAGATAATAAACCAAGGTGATCATGAGTCTACACTTGAATTTATCAACTATTAAACTATTTACACTACTTGTAGCCATGAAATAAGACAAAATCATCTATATGCTAATCAAAGGCATTTGAAAATAGTAGGGCTTTTCCATAATCATGGTGGAGGATCCAACAAATGCCAATTATAGAAAGTGATAAGAGGGGGGAGAGAGAGAGGTGGAGGTGAGTTCATAGAAAAGTATCATTCACCTCAAGTCTATCATAATAAAAAATATAATGTATTATAAGATCAGTTTCATCCATATCCTTGGCATGTATTGGCTCAATTTGATGAAGAACTTCATTGAGTGGCATAAGAACTTTTGTTTGGAGAGTTACAAAAACTTCTTGAAGGGGCAGTTAAAATTAGAAACCTAACACATGGAATATTTTCTTGATGAATCAACTTCCATTCCATCCTAGTCTTCTCCAAGCTTCCTCTATCTTCCATTGACACCTCTTATTCACTCTTTTCAATGGAAAAGATTCTCCTTCATAAGCCATATAGGACTATTAGTCCATTAGATCTAAATTGATTAGTATTATAAATTAGAATAACAATAAGATATCCATGATATCCTATAATAAGTTTGATAGACCTATATTATAGTATAATAACCATCTTATGAAATGACCTATAGATTTCAAGTGATCTAACCCCGGTGCTCTATCTTTCCTAGGTGACTACATCACATTTTCACATGCATTTATACACTATCTATAGAATTTGGATCTATATGAGTACTTTAATAATAATAAGAGTGTATATTTTAGGTATTATAAGGTATATGACTCTTTTCACCAACCTCTCCAATGGTATTCATCAGCTCATATGTCTAAAAACCTATTTTGATCCCAAAACTTTGTAAAAACATATAATTAAATCCATCCATACAAGTGAAAGTATAGGAAAATTATATATTAAGGACCCTATTAGAGTGAATAATAATTTTTAGGTATTTTATAGGTCAATTCACTACATTTGGAGTGTTTAAGTAGTCAATCTCCTCCATTGGGTCACGATGAGGGTTTAGATAGGGTTTAGAGGAGCTAGTTTTGTTAACAATGGTTCATAAATTTGAGGGCTTCAAATTATGAACCACTAATACATTTTGAAATTAGGGTAACCCTATAAACATCCCTAAAGATCACTTGGTCCACTACATAAACTCATTTATGTTCTGACCAAAATCCTATGCCACTTTCAGCTCCTAAGAATGTTTTGAGTCAGTTTAGAATGTTTAGTCTTTTTAAATATTGTTATACTAAAAAGGAATTTTATCCATTAATTAATGGAATATAATTTTATTATAATATTATATTTCACTCCTATAATAACCATTCCCTCCCATGCATTTACTTGATGTAGCTTCAAGCTTCCAAAAGTAGCCTCTCAGGTTGAAGGACTATCTTTAGTGAGTTTGAGAGAGAGTTTTAGATTGAAAATGCTATCTTGGTGTTTGGTCCAAGTTGTAGATGGTATATTTAGGTTTGTAACATGATTTAAAAGGTCTTAAGGTGTTTTTCCATCTATAATTTACCTCCTAAATATTTTTTAACTTGTTTTTTTAAACATCTTGAGGGTTTGGAGGCCATTAGGTCAATCTTACCCTAAAGGCCTAGTTTGGAGTTTATCTTCAACTTTTCAAGGATAGTTGCTACTATCATTTTAAAAAACCCTGTTGGGACACTTCACAACCTCCATGAACATCATAACCAAATATCAATGTAAAAATGCATATTTTCTTCATAATTTGATGATAGAATTGTAAGTCTCAATTAGGCCTATAAAAATACATTTGAGTTATTAAATGCAACCTTGAGGTTGGGTATTATTAAAATAGATTTTAAACACCTTTATGGTATTGAAATTCAAATAAGGATCCTTAATATTCACTCTTAACCCTATGCACACCTACTAGGACTTCATCACTTAACAATACATGTGTGATTCCATTTTATCTACTTGTAACAGGCCTATTTGGGCATTTATTTACTTATAAGTGAGCTTGGACTAATGGAATCACATTTTAATATTATATATACACCTTGTGTATTATTAATATTCAAAACATATCTGAAATATTTAAATTTTCCTCTTATTTCATACATAGGCCTGTGTATGAGCATTTAGGCCTATCGGGCCTAATTAGACCTCTTACTCTTTTTAGTGTCACCAGTCACCTTGTGAAATTTATGAAGATCTAAAAACATTTTAGAATGGAATGTGCATGTTATATAGTCTTCATAAACTTCCCAATCAATGAAACTTACACCTATTTCTTTCTCATATTGATGATTGTAACTTGGATGTCTTCTTTGAGTTGCTTACCTGTAGGTTACTCCTTGAGGTCTTAGATATGAAGAGGGTGTACATAGCTTGTTTGTGACCTTGGATAATAATATAAATACCTTAAATATGAATTAAATCCATTATAATTACTACAAACCATTTATTCACCTCTATAATTGAGTTCCTACAATAAAATATCTTAACCAAAAGAACTTATAATCATCTACCCTACAGTATGTAGGCTTGTAGATGCACATCTTCAGCCCTTTTGAAGTGATTTACACATTGAAATATTATTTTTTATCATGGTGATGGATTATATACATCTTATTATAATTATCACTACCTCTCCAAGCTAGAAACAAACCTTTTGTTATAGTTTTGACCTTACACTACCATCTTCAACTTGCTTATACCTACAATATGCCTATAAGCCTATAAAAAGACTATCTTACTCTGACATTTTCTATCATTTTATAGTTAAATTTAATTTTTAAGTATTTAATGGTTTTAAATGATGAAATAAATGCTATGAAAGTTTATTTTAGGATCATATTCTATTGGAAAATATAGAAACCGTCATAGGTCCCTCAACCTTCTTGATAACTTGTATGATCCAACTGGGTTCATGACTACATTATTTATCTATGAGCATAATAATGTTAATAAATTAAGATTATTATATGTTTTATATTGGATTGATCATCATTGAAACCTTATAATGGTTAATCAATTCTTAAGTCCTCATACTGAAGTCTACAACACTCCCTACAATGTTTGAAAACTTGATTAAGAACTGTATTGAGTGGTGTTGGGCCTTTAACCTAAAATAACCTACTAGGGGAGACCAAATAAAATTCATTATAATTTGAATAACATTCATGTTTATTTTTAATATTCACTATTTCCCTTAGACTTCCATATAGGTAGAGCAGTTCTCAAAATGTGAAAACTTGCTCCTTTCTTGATTATAACTTCTCCTTGATGGCGAATGGGCCATTCACAAGAGATTGAAATTAACATATCCATAAATTTATTGAAATTGGATTATATTTTTACCCTTGATAATTTATAAATTTTATTTTACCACCACCAAAATCACATCTACATTTATAAAAGGAAAACTAGCACTGTGGGGTTTTAGGGAGGTTTAAGAGCACTCTAGATTCTTAACAATTATTCATAAAAGAGGGGGAATGGATAAAATAAATAATGAAAACAAATTTAATGATAATAATATCCAATTATATGACCAATATATTAGGTTACCACTCTCTCTCTCTCCTCTATATGAAAAGAGCATATGAAACTAGCCATTGTGAGTCTGCCAAGGGCTCAATGGAGGTTCTGATGAATTTATTGTCTTCTCTAAACATGTGTAGGATTTTTAAGCATTAAATTATTCTAATTTATGTGAAGATACACACAAATTAATTTACACCTAAATATGGACCCTTCATGTCTGTACAAGTGACTAAAACTACCTTCTAAAGAGTGATTATGTTCTTTTGGAAGTTGGATCTACAACCTTTGATCATTTTATGATCCATAACTATCATATTATGTTGAAGAAACCTTCTCAATCTACTTTGACATGTGAATCCATATACCACATACTATTTTGGCATTTTGACTAGCCCACCACCTTGCATTATCTTGAAATAGTCATAAGGATAACTTGAAAAGTTGTTTATTTACTTTTCAACTTGAATATCCATATCCCCTTTGATGAAATTTTTATCATAAACCTCCTTTTATAAAGGCGTATTATGTTATATTGATCATTTTATCCATTACTTGCAAGTGTTAGCATGATAAGTTGGATTTATTAAGCTAAAAACATGAGATCCTTAATATTTGTAAAATAACTTAAAAATTCTAAGTTACCTTAACATTTGTTAAGCATGCATAAGGATCAAAATTCAACCACTATATAATCAATTGAATACCATGATCTCATGTTTAGTCTTTGACACCCTAGGATACATCTACACTACTAGGACAACAAGACAACTCACCATGATAAGATAAGCTATGTGATACAAAAACACCTTCAAGGCTATAAAAAAGGTTCAATATAAGCTGAACAACATGTATTTTTTGAACCTATCCTATGGTATCCAAAATTTGGCTAACATCTTTGGTGACCTCTTGGGTATGCTTGCTTTCTAAGAAGGATAGAATAATTGCCTTATCCATACATTAGGCTATAGAGTCACTTTCCCTCAAATTGAGACATAATACTACCTTTAATAAGAATAAAAAATGAAACACCTTCCTAAAATAACACATAAACAATCAAAATAAAAAAGACAACACAAAGACTTTTACTAGTAAAATACTTAGGGAAAACAAAGCATAAACAACCTACTATACACAATTAACCTCAACATATCTTATTCATATAAGATCAAATGGGAATCTATTGAGATCACCATTATACCATGAAATTATATTTCCATATGTTGAGTGAAGTCTAATTAGGTATTGTTCATGGAGTGAGAACTTACACCCACATTCTGAGATGCTTTCATACTCATGATTTCCATGGCTAGCCATCAAACCTTCTTGATTCATTACCTTGTCCATGGGTTGACTATGTGAGTCAAGGAAAAAATCATACTAATTTTAAAATTGGTTTATTGGTATAAATAATCTCATTCTTGCCTCATCAATATGCTACTCCTGATTATCCATGACCACTTGAAGAAGGTCATTGTGTCTTGGAATTTCATCATGCTTTTCATCTACTACTTAAACAAGATTATATGCAAAATTATATTCCTATTAAATCATGTTATTAATACCATATTATAGTAATTCATCAACCTACTCAAAAAGATACACAGGTCTTTAAAGAGCCTCAAACTCATTGTAAATCTCCCAATATTTTTGCCACATGTCATCTTGGTCCATGAAAGAAACAATAACATTAGCTTCTATTGGTTTTATTAAATCCATCTCTTTCTCATCTTAAAGAGTGTCATATTCATCATACCTTGATACACCATGGAATAGGACCTTTTGGTGATTATCTTCAATACATATTAATTTGTTATGAACTTCACATTTCTCATCAATAGCCTCATTTTGTTCTTCTAGATGGTTCATCCTACTATTCTCTTCAAAATCCTTGAACATATCTAGGTAGGACTGCCACATGTCCTTCTAATCTCCTTGAACTTATTCATGAGACTCAACAAGATCAATTACCATGATGTCCCTTTGAATAGCTTTCTCCTTCATGTTTGAATGTTCATATTCAATAGTTTTCTCTCCTTAAAATTATGCTACCACTTCATCAATATCACCTCTCTCTTCATTTTCAAAGACTAATTTGTTCTTTCATTAACTAAGGGGAGTGATAAAACTAGCCATGAAAATTCATAATAAAGAGAAATAAAAAATATCACTTTATTGTAAGCATACTTAGGCTACTAAAACCAACTGATTATGTTTAGAGTTACTATTGGTACTTGTGTTTATGCTTCCAAAGGTTGATGCATTAAAGAGAATACCAATTACTCTTTAATGGATGAATTCTCTTGTCCCATCGGGCATGCCAATACTGTTATAGCTCAAATTTAAACCCAAGGAAGGTTGTTCAAGCCTTCCCAATTTAGGGTAACATGAAGACAATCCTAGTTATTGGGTACCTAATAGATGTATTGAGTCTCTATATTATAGGGCTAGCTTCCCTTGATGTATCAATTAGGGTCACAACACTAAAGTAGTAACTTGTAAAGGGAAAGGGATAAGGATAACATGAAATAAACCTAACTAGGGAGGTGATATACCAAATTGACTGATCACTAACACCTATTTCATATGCATTATGACCTATATAACTAAAAGACATGCACTAATCTCAAATTTCACCCTAACATATTAGTGATTTTTTAAGAGGTAAGGTATTATGTGGTTAGGATGAAAGATTCTTGCCACTTCTAATCCATAAGTGACTCTCGATGACACTCTCTACAACCTAAAATAGTGAGCTAAACTACATGAAGGAAATAATAAGATAATAAACCAAGGTGAGCATGTGTCTACACTTGATTTTATCAACTTTTCAACTATTCACACTACATGTAGGCATTAAATAAGGAAAAATAATTTGTATATTGATAAAAGGCATTAAAAAAGAGTAGGGATTATCCATACTCATGGTGGAGGATCCAATAAATGCCAAAATTAGGTATAATTATAGATAAAATGAGAGATGAGAGAGAGAGAGAGAGAGAGGAATATATAAGTGTATATATAATTGTCATTCACCTTAAGTTTTTCATACTTCCAAATGGAAGGGAGTCTAAGATTAGTTTCATCCATCTCTTTGGCATGTGTTGGCTTAACTTGATGAAGAAATTCACCAAGTAGCATAAGAACTCTTGTTTGGAGAGTTATAATCACTTTTTGAAGGGGCACTTACAATTGAAAACATAACACATGGCATATTGGCTTCATGAATCAACCTCCATGCCATCATATGCTTCTCTAAGTTTCCTCTATCTCCCATTGACACCTCTTCTTCATGCTTTTCAATGGAAAAGATTCTCATTCATCAGACCTATAGGCCTATTAGTCTATTAGATATGGATTAATTAATATTAGCCATTACAGTAGAAATTATATATATATATATATGAGAGCCTATATCAAGGTTTATAGAACTATCTCATATCATAATAATAATGTTATAAAATGCTCCATGGATTTCAAGTGATCTAACCCTATTGCTCTATCTTTATTAGGTGACTACATCACCTTTTCATAAGCATTTATGCATTATTTATAGAATTTGGACATGTATGAGTAATATAATAACCAAAAGAGTGGATATTTGAGGTTTGATAAGGTATAGGACTATTCACACCAACCTTTCCAATGGTCTTCATCAGATCATATGTCCAAAACCTTGTTTTGAGCTCAAAACTTTGTAAGAACATAACATTAAATGCATCCATACAAGTTAAAGTATAATAAAATTGTATATTAATAACATTTTTAGAGTTAATAATGTTTTTAATGTATTTTTTATGTCAATTCACTAAATTTGGAGTGTTTAAGATGTCAATCTCCTCCATCGGGTCACTGTGAGGGTTTAGGCAGGGTTTAGAGGAGTTAGTTTTCTTAACAATGGTTCATAAATTTGAGGTCATAAACTTATGAAAAAATTATAAATTTTTAAATTATGGGAAACCTATGAAAATACTTGAATGCCACCTGGTCCCATGCATAACCTCCTTCATGTTCTAAGCAAAAGACTATGCCACGTCAAGCTCCTAATAATGTTTTAAGGAAATTTGGAATGTTCAGTCTTCTTAAAGATTATTTATACTTAATAGGACTTTTATCCTTGAAATAATGGAATAAAATTGTATTATAAGTGTATATTTCACTCTTAAAATATCCATTCCCTCCCATGCATTTCCTTTATGTAACTACAAGCTTTTAAAAATAGCCTCTCAGGTTGAAGGAATGTGTTTAGTGAGCTCGAGAGAGAGTTTTGGATTGAAAATACTATCTTGGTGTTTGGTACAAGTTTTAGATGGTATATTTATGTATTTAACACCCTTTAAAATGTATTTATTTTGTTTTCCATTTAGAATTTACCTCCTAAAATTTACTTATTTTTCACATCTTGAGGGTTTGTAGGCCATTAGGTCAATCTTACCCTAATGGCCTAGTTTGGAGTTTACCTTAAAATTTTCAAGTCTTATATCATTTTAAAAAAAAACTATTATGATAATTAATAACCTATTTGAACATAAAAACCCCAATATTAATGCAAAAGTGCATATTTTCTTCACAATTTGATGATAGACTTGTAGGTCTCATTAGGCATGTAAGAATACATTTGAGTTATTGATGATAGATGTTGGGTATTATTAAATTATATTGTTGAAACCTTGATGTTATTTAAATTAATTTAAGGCTCATTAATATTTACTCTTAATCCTATTCACATCTACTAGAATTTCATCACCTGACAATACATGTGTGATTCCCTTTACTTTGCCTGTAACAGGCCTGTTTGGGCATTTATTTACTTATCAATGAGCTTGGACTCATGGAAGCATATTTTAATATTATATATACCCATTTTGGAATCCAAATATTCAAAACATCTCCAAAATATGCAAAATTTCCTCTACTTTCATACACATGCCTATGTATGAGCATTTAGGCCTATCAGGCCTAATTCGACCTCTTGACCTTTTTAGTGTCACCAATAACCTTGTAAACTTTATAAAGATAAGATAACATTTTATAATTGAGTTTACATGTTTTATTGTCTTCATAAAATTCCCAATAAATTCAATTTACACCTATTTCTTTCTCACATTGATGAATTCATCTTGAATGTCTTATTTGAGGTGTTTGCTTGTAGGTTACTCCTTGAGGTCTCGGATATGAAGAGGGTGTCTTGAGATTGTTTGGGACCTTGAATAATAATATAATATGTTAAAGAGGCATTATATTCATTATCATGACTGGGAACCATTTATTCACCTACACTATTGAGCTCTTATAATAAAATCTCTTAAACAAAATAACATATAATCCACCACCCTACATTATATAGCCCTATAGATGCACATCTTCGAACCTTTTGAAGTGGTTTTCCCATTGAAAGATGATTTTTTATCATGGTGAGGGATGTTATAATTCTTTTTATAATTATCATAGCCTCTCCAAATTAGAAATAAACCTTTTGTTGCATTTTTAACTTTACACTACCATCTTCAACTTGCTTATACCTCGAACATGCCTACAAACCTATAAAAGACTATCTTACTTTGACATTTGATGCCATTTGTCAGTTACCTTTAATTTAAAGGTATTTAATGGTTTTAAATTATGACATAAAGGTTATTTGAGGATCATATGCTATTATAAAACATAGAAACCACCATAGGTCCCTCAACTTTCTTGACAACTTGTATGATTCAACTAAGTGCATGACTGCATTATTTCTTTATGAGCATAATCATGTTAAGAAATGAAGAGTATTTTAGGTTTTATCTTGTATTTATCATCATGAAACCCTTATAAGGGTGAACTAATGATTAAGTACTCATACTCAAGTCTGCAACACTCCCTATAATGTTTGAATTCTTGATCAAGAACTCCATATGAGTGGTGTTAGGCCTATAACCTACAAAATCCTACTAGGGGAGGCCAAATAAAAATAAATATACTTTTAATAACATTAAAGTGTCTTTTTAATATTCATTATTTTCCTTAAAATGTAGGAAGATCAATTCTCAAAATGTGAAAATTTGCTCTTTTCTTGACTACAACTGTTCTTTAATGGCAAATGGGCCATTTATGAAAGATTGGACATCATGTATCCATAAAGTTCATAAATGTGGTTCAAAAGAGTATCCTTGATCCTTATTAAATTTTATTTTACCAATAACAATCTCACATCTACATTTGTAAAAGGAAAATTAGCCCTATGGGGTTTTAGGGAGGTTTAAGAGCACCTTGGAGTCTTAGAAATTTTTCATAAAAGAGGTAGAATGGATCAAGGAACTAATGCCACCAAATAGAAGTATACTAGGATATATTTATATTTCCAAGATCTTAGGTCACCACTTTTTCCTCTATATGGAATGAGCATATGAAATTGGCCATTGTGAGTCTGCCAAAGGCTCAATGGGGGTTTTGATGCATTTGTTACCTTTTCTAGACCTGTGTAGGCTTTTTAAGCTTGAACATGATTTGAGGGAGGTGAAGAGACACCCCACATGAATTTACACCTGAATATTGACCCTTAATGTTCATACAAGTGACTAAAACTATATTCTTAATAGTTATTATGTTCCTTTAGATGTTGGATCTTCAACCTCTGACCATTTTATGATCTGAACTTCCATATTACATTGAAGGAACCTTCTAAAGCTCATTTGGCATGTGAATACATATACCACATACTATTTTTCCCTTTATACTATCCCAACACTTTGCATCATGTTGAAATAGTCATAAGGATAACTTGAAAAGCTATCTATTTACATTTCAAATTGAATATACATATCCCCTTTGATGACCTTGTTTTCATAAACCTTGTTTTAGAAAGTTTTACTATGTTAGATTAATAATTTTAGACATTAATTGAAAGTGTTAGCATGGTAATTTGGCTTGATTAAGCCAAAAATATGATATCCTTAATATCTTCAAAATACCTTAAAAATGATAAGTTACCTTATCATTTGCTAAGCATGCATAAGGACCAAAATACAATCACTAGACAATCACTTTAAGACCATGTACTCATGTTTAGGCTTTGACACCCTAGGATAACTCTAAACTAATATGAAAATAAGACAACTTATCATGGAAAGACAACTATGAGCTAGACAAACACCTTCAAGGCTATCAACAAGGTTCAGTATGAGCTTAAGAGTAAGTTTTTTGTGAACTTTTGCTATGGTAGCCAAAATTTGGCTAACATAATCCTCCCCCATTTGATCAACCTCATGTAAACCTATAAATAGACATGCAAGCCATCACTTTAATTCATCCTCACTTATGCTAATGAAGTGATATCAAATTCCCAAGTGAATCTAAGCTATCAAAAGTTCATTTGCATACCCAAACACTACCCAATTCCATTTTGCATTGTATAAGGATTGAGCCACCACATTTAAAGAGAAATTCAATTTGATTAATAAGGGAGGAGGCTCATGATACTTCAGTTGTGTAATATTTTGATTTTTATTTCCTTTTATTTATCACTCTATCATAAAGTTGATTTGAATTTAGATAATATTTCATTTGTAATTTATTTATTAGCTAAGTTGCATTCTATATTTTTCTTCAAACATTTTGGCATGCTCAATGGGATTTTCCATCATATTTGCATATCATAAGCATCATAGGTGCATTTAAGATCTCAATTTAGTTGATTTTTGTAGTTTTTCTTGTCAAAATTCATTTAATATTGGTCTTGGAAGTTGTTTTTGTAGTTGTTGGTCATTTTTTGAAATTTTCAGGCTTGTTATATGTTCCATTGCATTAAAAAATTTAGAAACTTCATCATTGAAATCATAGTAGATAATAATTAAATCATCCTTTTACTATTTTTAGGTAGTTTTACATCTTTTAATAGTTTTATATCTAATTTAATCCCCATTCCAACTTTTCTATTTAATGTTTTGATATTTTTATGAGAAATCAAGAAATCATAGGTTTCATTAGTGAAATCATGGGACTAAACAACACAATCATATTTCTATTGTTTTTGATCAATTTTGGTAGTTTTTAATCTTACTAAAAATTTTCTCCCCCATTTTTCTATATTATAACTTTTCTAGTTTTATGTTTTACCTTGTTTATACCTAATTACAAAATCAGGGAACATATCAACAAAATTATAAATCTTAGCAGTGAAATTATTTTCTATGCCTATTTGGCACTTTTCTATTTATCTTATTTTATTTTTGGTCTTTTATAATAATTAAAAAATTATATAGATCATCAACAAAATCATCTAACCTAATAGTGAAATAATTTTCTAAGCACTTTCTATTATTGTTTTCCTATTTTAAAACTTTTTATAGATTTCTATGCTTATTTCCCTCTGTAAGTAACTCCCTATTCTAGATTTCTTGCTTGTATTTTTTGTTTTTATATTTTTTTCATCTTCTATTCTAAAATTGAAATCAAATACTTCTTTAGTGAAATGATCTACATTTGTAGTGAAACTATTGAGTACATCAATGAAATTAGGAAGAACTTTGGTGAAATTGTAGATTATATCATCAAAATTAGTAAGAACTTTAACAAAATCATTAGGTAATAACAAAATCATTATTTTAGCTATTAATTTGCATTTTACTCATATTTTTTTTCTCTGACTTTTTAACAATTTCACATTTTGCTTTGTGCTTGTGTAATAACAAAATCATTATAGAGACTTATTTTTTGTAGTTTTTTTATTAATGTTTTTCAATTTGCCTTGATTTTAATTTTAAAAAAAACCTATAACAGTTTGTTTTTAGGCCACAAGTGAAACAAAAACCTATAAAAAGCTAAATAATTTAGTTTTTTACTTGATCTCAATGTATTTTATTTTATTTTTAAGTTTTTTTAATAAGCTTTTTCAAAATTTTAGTTTTTCATTTTATTTAGTAATTAACAAACATTTTTTTTGGAGTTAAATAATTTTTTATTTTTTATATTTGTGTGTCTTTCTTGTGTTGTGCATCTTCTTCTCTTGGTGTCACATTTGTAGCGATACTTGGGAATAAAAAACAACATTTGTAAGTTTTAATTACACAAGATGATACTTACATGTATACTCTTCTCTTAGAATCACATTAGTGGTGATACATGAGAATTAGAAACAAGTGTTAGTATATTTATTTTTCTTTTCTTAAGGGATATATCAACCATGGATTTCATCACCATTTAGTAAGACAAACTCTATGTAATCATGAGGTATATAAATTGAGTTAGAAATATTATTTTTGGCTAAGAGGTTGTGTGTTTTAAGCATGTCATGAAGTGATGGGATTCCACACTACATTATATAGGTCTTAGACAACATGAACTGAAGTTTAGTTTTTATGATGTCAACACATTGAAACCCTAATGGATGTGTTAGGAACATTGGGACAAGACCCATTTGTGTGCATATATAAAATTAGATTCTTCCATATTTTTGGACCTCATAATATTGAAATGTATATAAAGGACTCTGCTATATTAAATTTTTTATACCTCAACCCTAGGAAACCCATTCTTACTATTTAACTTGTAGTGCATCAATTAATAATTAGTATTGAGAAGCTAATTTGTATGAACCCTTGAAATTAGGCTTAGGGGGATATGGGAATGACATGATCCTACATGGTTATTGACTTGAAATATTATTTTATAGATAAAGTAATAGATAAGAAAGTGACACATAAATCCTATGGGTTACTCAAGTCCTTTTGCCTATATTTTATCCCTTTTTATGCAATTACATGTATTTTTAGAATAGTTATTATTTGTTTAATCCTTTGTGTTTTACCATGTGATGAAAATAATTGAGTGATAACATAAGTAATTTTTGAGTCTTGAAACAAGTCATAATCCACAAAATCTTTTAAAATTCAAAATAAAAAATTCTAAGCAAAACTTAAAATAAACCTTATCAATTAAAATTTTTAGTCTTTTTAGAGTCTAGTGTCAAGTCATTATTTTATTGATTCAAATCCTTCCTCTAGAAATTTCACCCATCAGAAGGCACATGGCTATGCTTAATAATACTAGGGTAAGGGAGAATCTTTTTGGTAATGATCCCTTCCAATTTAGAATCCAATAAAACCAAAGTCATCAAATTAAAATACATGAAATCCAAGACCATGAAGAAGGAGTATATCAAGAGGAGGGTAACATTAAAGCCATTTTACCTCCTTCATTCAACCAATACATCATGATAACCAAAAATGAAGTTTTTCTTTAATATTTGAGCCCAAGGGCTAAATTTCCACCTGATTTCGATGCCCAAAATCTATAATATTTGATTTCTAAAAAAAATTATTTATCACCCATTCATAACCCATACATATCACAAAGCTCTTTAGAGGGTAATAATTCTCTCATAGGTTCCTCCAATCATAATCCCCAAGTCTCCCAAGATAAAGGGAAAACCATCCTCCATGAAGAATCCTCCAAAGTAAGTCATGGGTTTTCTATGGAAACCCATGATCATCACACTAACCAAGAGATTGAAAATATCCAAGCCAATCAAACAAGAAATCTTTTGGTTTACCCAAATTCCAAACCCAATCCAAATTTGAGTGAGAATTTGAATTTACCCTTATCATTCAACCAATAAAACCCAAACTTGAATATTTATTCAAGTTTTACATCATTAACCAACCTAATATAAACTTTAATATTCATTTAACTTTGTCAAACATCAACCATCCCAATCCAAAATTGAATATTCATTCAAATTTACCAATATATGATCAAACAAATCTAAATTAGAATACTCATTCAAGTTATCCGATCAGTATAAATCTAAACCTTCATGGTTCACCCATCAAAAACATTAATCTAAATCCAATTCTGAGTTTGAATACCTATTCTAGCTCACCCATCAACCAATCAACAATAAATCCAAAATTTAATTTAACTTCACATTTACCTATCAATCCAAATCATAATTTTAATTTAAGTAATGTATCAAATCAGTTTCCAATTCATGTTATTTTTTAGGATTTTTTCCATTACCTTCAAACCAAACACCAACTAACACCAATTATTTTAACATTAATCCAATTTTTAACCAACCATTCAACCCTAACACTCATCCAAATCAAATGACTAGTTTACATCCTTTTTCAAACCAAAAAATAAACCAAGCTAACCCAGATTTACTTTATCCAACCAAACCTAATTTTTTGAACTTGAAAAATGCTAAACTTAACACTAACCTAAACTAAACAAACTCTAACTATAACACTCACCCAAACCAACCAAATTTCAACTTCAATATCAACCCCAACCAAATAAGTTCTAGTTTTAACACTAATCCAAACCTCAACTTTTAAACTAAACCAAATAATTCAAACACCTTTGTGAATTCACAATATAGTAACTCCTTTTCAATTGTGTTTCCTAACCAATTCATTAACAATCCACCCCTTAACTGATTTTAACAAGCTAACACTAACACAACCTAGTTCATGGGTTAAAATTCTAACTTATTTACCTCTTCAAGTCTAGATAATCAATTATCACCACACTTTATTCAAGAATGAAAAAATATGAATGATAGGGTCCAAGGGTTACAAGATGGTACTTTTTGATAGAAAAATTAGTTTAAGTTATAGGAAATTTGCTCTTACCCATGTGATTTGAATAGCATGACAACACCCTTCCCAAAAAAATATGAAGTTCCCAATTTTGAAAAATACAAAAGTAAGGGAAATCCTAAGGAGTACATTAATGAATTCTATTTCACATATGTAGATGTTTTTTATAGTAACGAGTGCATATTGAGATTTTTTCCATGAAGTATACAAGGTTAAAATATTGAATGGTTATCATGTCTTCCTAAAGGATCAATCTTCACCTTTGAAGACCTATTCGAGAAGTTTGTTCAATGTTTTCATATAATGTTGAAAAGGAAATAACCACACTCGACCTATATAACACTAAGAAATGAAATAATGATATCTTTTCCTCTTTCCTACAAAGCTGGCAATCATTGGCAAGCTCTTTCCCATGGTCTTTTTCTAAAATATAACTTGTTTCTATTTTCATGAATAATCTTAACATGGAATTGGGTCATCACTTGAAACTTATTTATCCAAGTACCTTTGATGAAATAATTGAAAAAGGAGTTAAATAAATAAATTTAATTACTATATTTATTATTAAAATATTCAAACCTAACAATAATTCCTCCACCTAAATTGAAAAGTCTAAGTTTTTTACAAGAATAAAAAAGTTGTAGGTGATGGTATAACCAATGTTAAGAACATACAAAACCCACCTAAAGAACAATAAGTTAACATGAAATCATCAACAACAGTACCATACCTAGTGGTTAAAAAAGACAAGAAAACTACAAATGTAAGTTCACCCAATTGGGAGAATCTTATACAATCAATGTTTCAAAAGTGGCCCATGCAAACATGATTGTTTATAACAACACCAAAATTTTTGAAGATAATGTTCCTAAACCTAAATGGTAGAAATAAGATGACTATTACAAGTATCATAGGATAAAGGGACATGTTGACCAATTTTTGCCCACAGGCAAAATTGTGGTTAACTTCTTTCCCCTACATTTTAAAACCAGTCAATTTTAGGTTGCAAGTCCATATTTAAGTTCATGCTCAGTTTAGGCATGGTTCATTAGTTCAGGGCAAGTTTAGCGAGTGGTACAGTCAACATTTCAAATGGCCTAAGTTCAAGTCAACGGTTCAACGGGTCTAGTTCAATAGTGGTTCATCAGCCTTTTGGCTCAATCAGTGTGCTCCTTTGAACCTTGAACTGTTGAACCAAATTTTGGTTCAATGGGTTTGGTTCAAGGGCTTGCCCTTGGCCAAAGAGTGGTCAACAGTCAAAGAGCCCTTTCGAAAGGCAGGCGCAACATACAAAGGGACCCCGAAAACATTTTAGTTCAAAAAAAAAAGGGTTCAGTTCAAAGCTTTTTTTTTTTAAATAACAGTCCCGAATTCCTTCAAAATTTTTGCCTGAAGGAATTCCTTTAGACAAAAAGTCTGAAGGAATTTAGGTGCAAATGCAAAAGCCTGTGGCTTAATACAAAGGCAAAGACATAAGGCAGGCAGCATTTTCATAGTCTTTTTGTTCATGGGAAAACATCCATGGACAAAAGTCTATGGGGAAAAGGCCGTGGGACATACAAAGCTAGTAGAACATTTAAAGGTCCACGCAGACTGTCTAGGCAAGTGCAAAGAGATTGCAACAGGCTGTGAGGGAATTATGAAGGTTTGAGGCCAGCTAAGGACTAACGATGGCTGTGTGGCCATCAAGTTAACAAAGGAAAAGTGCCCAACTGGGTGCTAAGGTGCAGAAGCCGTAGGATGCCAGCATGGACCCACTGAAATAACAAGAAAAGAGTGCCTGGGAGGAAAACAAAGTAGAATAATAGGCCATGAAGAAATATAAGCTACAAAAAGACAAAGCCACTGGACCTGATTGCCAGTAAAGGACCCGACTGCCAACGTGGACCCAAAAGACAAAGTGAAGGACACAGGGATGTCCCAGGGCATGCCAAATTTAATGAAATGGTTTAGCCATTAGGTTTTTAAAAATGGGAAAAGTGCCAAAATATGGAAGAAAGGGGCCTGAATGTAAGCGACCCACCAAGAAAGTTTGCCCAAAGGGCTAAGAAGCTAAAAAGAAGACAAAATCACCAAAAGTAATCCAAGTGGCATAGATAAGGAAAATTTATTGCCTGATGGCGTGAATAACAAAAGGCATGGCCCAAACATTTAGAAAGGGGACAAATCATAGGAATTGGTAAGAAATG
Source organism: Torreya grandis (assembly GCA_037957365.1). Taxonomy (NCBI): domain Eukaryota; kingdom Viridiplantae; phylum Streptophyta; class Pinopsida; order Cupressales; family Taxaceae; genus Torreya; species Torreya grandis. The sequence continues at coordinate 3,668,634 of JARHVA010000165.1, read as the reverse complement.
TAAGTCTCAAACAGGCAAAAGGAATAGTCCATTTAATTCCTTGAGTAACTTGTTCGTTCCATGAAGAGACACGTATGTAACTTGTGAAAGAAGCACCAAGTTCCCTCTTTTCCTTGTTTTCTCCTATATATTGAAAAATTCTCATTATTGTGAGAGATCTTCCACATTTTGTAAAGAGCGCAGCTCTGCAAAATTTCACCTAGATCAATACAAATGAAATTTTTTTACATCCATTTGGATAGACATTTCTGTGTATGCATTGAATGTTTGCTTGTGTCCAGTCATTGTCTTTTGATGCTCTCACAGGTCTGACACCAGTAGACCTACTGTCTATAAGGCACCATTATTGTAGCTATTAGGATAAGAGTAGTATTTGGGAGTGAAGGAGAAGAAGAAATTACTTCATAAGTGTGTGTTTCACAACACCTTGGGTGATCTCTGTTCTGGACTTTTCATTGAAGCCTCCCTGCCAGTCTTAGTAGCCTGGTCCTTCTGCCAAATGTGTAGTGTATGTTTGTATTTTCTTGATTCTAAGAGTGGATGTGTGAAGGTCAACCTTTATTTTTGTGCATCACCTCCTTTATAGTAGGTAGTTTTTTTTTCCATGCATTTCTTCTCCCTTTTCATCCCCCTTTATATCTATATATCTATACATGTATTTTACACTACCTAAAACAAACATGATGAATCAAAGGGAGCTACCCCTTATCTAGATACTCTCCTCTCCTGCTTCACTATCCCATAGGTGAGAGAGGAGTTTCCATGTTGCGGGGAGAGGGTAGGAACTTTCTTTCCTGCCACTGGGTGCAAATCTCCAGTGTCAATAGGACACTCAATCAATATGTTTATGAGCCTCAAACACTTTGTCTAAGATCTTATAAATCATGGGGACATAGCTATCAAAATAAAACCATCAACCACCTCTAATAACCAAAAGTTGGGAATATATAAAAACCCATTCTCAAAACATGAGGAAGTATAAGCTAAGCAAAAATATGAGCTATCCAAAGTAAGTAATGTCAACCAAGCCAATCATCCTTTCGAATCCATAGTCAATTGTGCTGATTATATGCATAATGATGTCCCACCATTAATTTACAAGCTCAAGATTACATCATTACCATAATACACACAAAAAATACCATACCTAGTGATTCCTTGTCTAATCTAGAGAATAAGTATAATATTATTGACCATATTAAGAAGACACCTAATAATATATCTATTTTAGATATTTTTAATACCTCCACTATATATAAAGATATCATGTATAAAGTCCTCCAAGAGTCACAAGTTCCACAAGACATCAATCCATCAAGCTTTCAAGTGTTAGTTTTAAATTTATCCACTAACAATTAGGTTACATTTGACCATTCTGATGTCTCCCCTTTGGGATTTGTCCATAGTATACCATTGTATATAGAATATATTTTCTATAGAAATAAGGTAAAAATGGTGTTTATAGATAATGTCTTAGCTTTATAAACAATGTCTTAGCTTTAAATTTATGTACATTAAGATTAATTAAGCATTTAGGGTATCCTACAAGAACATTAGATTAAAACATCATTACAATTTATGCTTATGATAATAATGAGTGGTAGTCTATGGGTACCATTTATCTTCCCTTAATGGTGGGGCCTATTATTCAAGAAATACTAACTCATGTGCTTAACCTAGATTTTCCTTATAATTTACTTCTTGGACATCTACAAACCCATTTAATGAATATCATATCCTCCACTTTGCACCAATGCATAAAATTTTCTCATGATGGCATAGAAGTAACTATCCTAGGTGAACCTTATCCCTTTTAATATTATAAGATATTGGAAGGGTGTTACCAAAAATAAAACTATCTCCCCATTACTAAAGACACATTTACTCATATTGAGGAATCACCTATGCTTAAAAACTACATCCATCCCGATAATTTGTTTCAAACACCCCCCCCTTAGTGGTTGGTTTAACATCCCATCCATCTCCACTTCCATGGATATGCCATCTACAATACAAGTATCCACCTAACCATCCACTTCCAAAGCTACATCATCTCCTCCATCCCAATTCAAAATCATTGATAAATTCATGGGTAAATATGAAATCCAAGATAATAATTACACAAGCATAATTCCCATGTCTCACAATAATAATGTAGGCCCTATATGCCATAAAAAATGCATCATATCTATAAATAAATCCTATCTCAGAGAAGATAGATCCTAATTACGCTTTTGATTGGGGATATATTATATAATTGGGAACATGACCAATATGTGGATCTAGTAGACTTGATTAGGGGATCTCTTATCACAATAATATCACTAGGGAGGGTTCCAAAGCCTCTAGTCAATCAAAATCACATAATAACTCTAACTAAGTCCTATTGTTTCATATTCACTATACTAATAATATGTAAAGTAAAGAAATCTAATTTAGTAGTGCTCACCAAAACTTATGGCACAAAGTGGAAGTAATAAATAATAAAAGTAAACATGAATATAAGGCATATACTCATGTCAATGTTTACAAAATCCTAATACATGAAAGATAAGTAAAAATGCATATCTATATACTCTTACAAAAGAGGAACAAAGTTAGGAATACTTACCTTTGAAAATGAACCTATTGATCCTCAATCTATCCCTTCGTTAAGGTTATTAACAAGAGGATGTTGTTGTATATAAGTATGATAAGGATAAATCAGCTCTAGGATACATAACTTATCAATGCATCCAAAATACTTCTCCACAAGACAAGATCTATATCTCTAAAGAAAGTATGAAACCATAAGCTTGATCCTCAAGTAGAATGGTGGATAAGTTGATGCATAATATATCTTAATTATAATTCTCTTATTTAAATAATTGTGAAATTATCTTGTATATATAGGTGGATTTAACCGTAAGCCCTTCTAAAATTTTCACCCAATAGGGTTGACTTAGTTGACCTAGTATTGTTATTGATAAAAACTCACTAGGTCATGGGCTAGGTTAGCCAAGAGCTGAACTAGACCCTAAATGAGTTTCACTGATAAGAGTATAATGCCAACCCAATTGACCTAGTCATGTAAACTATTGAAAGGGGTTTTAGGTTAGGAAAAAGGGGTATATAAAGTGAAAAATGACTGGAAGAGTATGAAATAGAGAATAAAAAGCTTAGGGGAATGGTTTTTAGGAGACAAGCATGTAGATAATAAGTGGAAAAAGGGATACCAATCCTATGAAGTACCAATGGTCTACCCACCCCTTTCATGGTGTATCCCTTTCATGGTCCACCCCTTAGGGCATGCACTCAAAGAGATTGAGACTCGTTAGGTTCCTGAAAGATAGAGAGCATTAGTAATTGATAAAAGTTTGAAAATACTATGTGTATACATATGCCCCACTCAAAGCTCATCACATGTCAGGTAAGTGTAACATGAGATGGTACTTCAAGAATAGAACATGATGACACATAATGTTGATGCTAAGTAAAATGCAATAAGGAGAAAATAATATAAATGAAAGGACATAATTGAAAAACACATACCTTTACTTACCTTAGTGTTGTAGATAAAGAAGGAGACTATGATAGATGTGAAGGCATATAATGTGAGGAACCTTAGGTGAACCTATAGATATTAGTGAAAAAAGAGCAAAAAATCAAATATTTTGCAATATAGGCATATAATAGTGGAAAATATTCTCTCTTGCATTATGATTCTATAATTTTTTATTTCTCAAAAAATGAGTTAGTAAAAAAAAACATATGATCAAAATAAGGAATATGATGGTAAATATTTGAAAGGTAAATAATTGTGAATAATAACTTTAAATAGGGTGAAAAGAAAGTCATTTGCTATTGTTTGACTATTCTGAGAGAAAAATAGATCTATGGGATACCTAGCAAAAGCCAAAATATCTAGGATGGTGAGTAGATTATAGTTGAGATGAGGAAGATGCCTAGTGGCTACAATGGGTGTGACACATGTAGGCCACTAAGAATTTAAAATTTCTTTTGAGTATTTCATTGTAAATTAAGTGTTTTATATAAATTTGTCTATTAGACCAATTATATAAATCATAATTAACCCCATGAAGTTGATAAGGGAATTAGAGGTCTAATAGGGAATTGGGTTTAAAAGGGATCAAAGAAATAAGTGCCAAAGGAATTTATTATAAGAGGTCAAAGGATCAGTAATTTGAAAGAACTAGGTCAACCTAGTTGACCTAGTAGGTTGAAAATCAAGGTTTATAATGGTTAAATTATTAGGTATGGTTTGACTTAGTTGATTGAAGAAGATGGATGAATTAGTACCCCTTGGCTGACTTAGTTGGTTAAGTTAAATTTTTAACTTAGTACTAAAGGGGGGGGGGTGAAACAAAAGGGTCAACTTAGTTTGTTAAGTTCAAATGGTTGACCTAGTACTATTGGGTTAACTTAGTATGTTGTTAGGTGGCGAATATAACATTGAAATGTAGGAATTTGGTTGATATAGTATTTTAAAGGCCTAGGTTGCCTGATTGAGTACTGAAATGGCCAAGTATGCTAAAAATAGGTCAAATTAATAAGAAATGGATAGATTAAGGAAAATTAGGTTTGTTTTTATTTAAATTTTAAAAGAATGTATTTTGATTATAAGTGACATGGATATCTAATACATTTTTTGTTATTTGATGGTTGTAGGGGCACTAAAGATTTAGGTGATTGGTGGATGCATCTTGGCTACCAGATCTATTAGATTACTTGACAGAGGTAGACTAAGCTAGATTAGTCATATTAGGCTCAGGAGGCATCATGTAGATGATATGAGTTCTATTGAGTGTTGATTTAGTGGTCATGTTCCTAGGATCCTGGGAGCATTTGACTAATACTTTTAGATGGGTGGTAGATGGGGATACCATAGAGGTTGGTATCACATTGGAAGAAGTCCATAAATTACATGAACTTCTTATATGAGGAACATTAGTGATCATAGGGATACTAGATGATCAAGAGGAGAGATGAGCATTAGCCTAATGGGCATCTTGATTGATTAAGATTTACCTAGGTCTTAGGGTGATTCTATTTGATGTCTATATAGCCTATATTTTGTATATTCGAAAGGATATGATAAGGTTTTTGATAGAATGAGTGTTTTATCATAAGCTAGATGATAAGGTATCACTATATACAATAGCCTTATGTAAGGTGATATTATAGCAAGGGATGCTCTATGACTTAGGTTTTATAATCTAGGTTTAGATCATGCATGATATGTATGAGATGTTATTTATAGGGTATAAGACCATAGGGCCAATGGTATTACTAAGTGCCTAGATATATGATAGGTTCTTGACGTACCAACTAGTTGGGTTACCTAATGTGGTTGATGATCAGTTACCTCAAGTGTTGGAAAGAGATAGGATAAGGTGGTACAAGTCATTCCCCATATGCCAATGCTATAAATGGTGACATGAGGATAGATCATGTGGCAACCTTATACATACATTGAAATAATTTGCATGAGTTAGAATATGGTGACATTAAAGTTAGTATGAGTGCATATCATATGTCACTACACTTGGTTGGTAGAGCCACATCCAGTGGCACACTTGATAGGATAGTTTAGACTCCCTTACCTAATAGATCTTATAATGGCTCCAATATTTTGGGTAGGAGTTTAAAAAATTTGAGGGGGAGAAGATGAGGAGGACCACTATTTATGAGAGTAGAGATCATACCATGGCATGAGAGACTATGGACAGGTTGAACATGATGGCCAATAGATAGAGAGGACATAGATGTGGATGTAGGAGTGTCATAGGTATCACAACCAACACCATAATAGGAAAATTGGTGACCAACTTAATCACACCATAAATGGAGACTCTAGAAGTGAGATAGAGCACAAAGGGTGGTCATCCAATATGACCCAACAGTCGACCTAGGATAGATTTAGTCTATAGAGGCACCACTGAGGCAAGGCTTGAGACATGTACAAGTGGTGACTTTAGGTTTGAATTGATTTGGATGTGTCTCAAAGATGAGGTACTTGGAGTGTGAGTTAATGAAGAGATTGTGTTTATCAGTTGAGAAGATGGGGAGACAATGCTTGGTGACATTGGGATAGGTAATAAATGTTGTAATTTGTTTAGTATTTGAAAATAAAAGACCAATTGGATAAGATTTGATTGATAGATTGTAGATAGATAGATTTTAAGATATATCTATGATCTAATGTCTATCTAGTTTAAATTTTTTAGATCCTATAGATGAGGAGGAGACTAGATAGGGATATTTAGTGAGGGGATCACTCCATGATATTATTAATGGGTCAATAATGCCATACAACCATACCACATTGAATGATCCTATGGTACCATCTGCCCTAGCTCAAGTGAGCTAGTTTAGACTAGCAGGTTAGGCCATGAGGCAACTACAAACACATAGAGATGGGATATAAATACTAATATGGGTGGGAGTGGGAGAGGCATAGGCATGGTAGGCCTTGGCTTAGGAGAGAGCCACACATTTGGCTACCACTATTCAACTAGGATAGGTATAGGCCCAAGTGGCCAACTTATAGGGATAGGTGGTAGGCTTGAGATCTTGTACATCCTCTTTATAGCATACTATTCAGAGGGGACTATCTAAGGCATTGATGGGAAGTGTGGAAACGCCATAAGATAGACATGATAGAGCCAAGACTTAGATTTGGAGTGATGTATTTTTGTATTTTATATCAAAACACATTATATATATATATATATATATATATATATATATATATATATATATATATATATATATGTAATCTTATTTTGATAGTTGGATGTTGATATTATGTGTTTGCATTATGATTATGGTTGTGGATGCATGGATATATTTATTTCTAGTACATGTATTTTGCTTTTGTTCTATATGTTATAGGAAGTATATGTGTTGTGTTTTCTTTTCTAGAATTATGTAAGATGCATGCATGTTGAAAATAAACAAGCAAAAAAAGGACTTGACAAAGTGTAATTACTAAAAAATAAATGTACTACACAATAGTTCACATTGGGAAATGTGTAATAACAAAAAATGACTAAGTATAAGAAACCAAAAAGTGGTAAACAAGAGTGCAAAAGTTTGCTTTAAAACCATGATAAAGGATGGCACCAAAATAAAACAAGTAAAGTCACACTAAATCACGTTGGGAAGTATGAAAATAATATACTAAAATGGCAAACACATTTAAAGAAAAATGGTATAAAAAAATCAATTAAGTCAATCAATCATATTAAATCACATTGGAAATTATAAAAGAGAAAAAAATTGGCAAAATGAACTTATATTAATCACACTAATTCAAGTTTGGAAGTATGAAAAACTCAAGTAAAATGGTTGTATTATTACATGAAATCAAAAAATAAGAAGATAAAAGATGAAATATTAATGAAGTAATCATAACAATACTAAATCAATATGGGAAGCATGTAAATGACATGTAACTCGTTATCTCATAATTGACACATGTAATTTTTGTTGTGACTTAGATATTGGAAAATTTTGTGAGGAAGGCCAGGTCCTATCCATGGTTTTACACTAAAAATAATAAAGGTAACACTAATGAGGTGGAATTAATGTGGAAATATGGTAAAAGGGGAGTGTTTGGAATGGAAATTTTAAGATTTGGTATTTGTGAGGAAGGCCAGGTCCTACCATGGTCTTATAATGCAACTCATAAATGGAATCCCTAGGGTAGTGATCAATGAATAGAATAATATTTCTCAAGAGGAAAGATTAGGATTGTAGGGAGTGAAAATGAGAATGTAAGAAGCATAATGTAGGCATATTATGAGAAGACCTTAAGAGACATGATGCATATTAAAGACATGAGAAGACACTAAGTGACTAGTGACAATCAATAAACAAAGGATACTTGTTTGCTATAGACACAAAGCTATGTAGGCAAATAAGTGTGCTACTAAGATCAATTAATGTAGGTAATTTTGAAAAATTAAATTAAAATAGACCTACCTTCCCATAAAATGTCCCTGTTCCTCAGGGCCCTTTACAAATCCATCAGTCTACTGTGAAGATTGGGTACTTGCATGTGAAAATAACACTAAAAGATTTTTTATTCTCATTTTCTACTTTACTGGTCTACCACACCCTAATGGACCTTGACTCTATTATGAGGCCAATTATGAATTTTGAGCTTCAATTATAGAAAGGAGATGTGCTTAGAATCATGTCTTTTAGTGTGATTTGACTTTTGATAACTTTAAATGTTGCCTTTTTGTTAAATGATTTGGATTTTGAATGTTTTTTATGGTTTTTAAGATTCCTCCTCCATATGAACTTGGAATGACCAATCATTAGAGATAGAGTGATACACATGAATGAATTTTAGGCTTTGGATAAAGGAAGATTAGTAACCAAAGACAAGACTAACTAGAACACTTCAGCTTAATGATGAGATAACATGTTATCTCAAGTCTCAATCATGTGTATGCTTAGTTTATGAAAGGGAATAAATGGGAATAAAATGAGATCCAAAGTGGACCGGTAGAAGGAGATTATAATGAGATGAATTTTTTTCTTAACTGATCACATGGTATAGAAGGAATGAATAAAGGGAGCAAGGTTTGTATAGCCAAGTCACAAGAATTATTATTCATGTGTATAGAGATAAGAAAGAAAAAAATCGTGAAAAAGAACAAGGTAATCATAAGAAAATGAACTCAAGAAGAAAAGAGAATGTAATAAGGAAAAATAAATCCATAAGAGAACATAATGATATCATAAGAAATATAAAGTGAAAAACCAAAGTCACCATGTAAGATAGATAGGAATTTTACACAATGTCAAATGATATAAAATAGATAAATGTAAAGTTTGAGCACACGTACAATCCAAATGAAATTTTAATAACACCATGCATGTGTTCATAAGTACTAATATATTTATCCACACACATTATCTATAACATCTGATAAGTCTCTATGAAGTTAAATGTGAACTATAGCTAATGTCTCATCGATCTTTAGTGAAAGTTGAGAAAATACTTCACATCGAATGTACTCAATAGAAAATGTAGGAATGTTTGAAGGATCATGATAATGAGGGATATCATGTAGGGGATTCTCAAGATAATTCATAGGAGTGGTTTATATATGAGATGAAGGGTTTATTAATGGGGAAGGTGCCACAGTTAGGGACTCATGGGTGGAGAAGGATCCATAGGTGAGGGAAGGTCCATGGGTGAGGGATTCATAGGTTGAAGAATAATAGCTAGAAAAGGGACCACAAGATGAGATGGAACCATAAGAGATGGAACCATAGGTGAAGAAGGGAGATCCTTCTTATGAGAATAGCATTTGTTAGGAATGGTGTAAGGTACATGAATGGTTAGGAGGTTATCCTTAAGATGCTTCTAAAGGATGTGATAATGATCAGTGTGATGTGTGTCATATTAATGATAGAGATAATATACCTATCCATATTTAGGAAGATACTCAACTAATACTTTTGGGAGAGGTATTCCTTGTCTAAGGGTTAAGGGGTGGTGGGATGCAAGGGATCAATATATTATTGCATATTATGATAATGTGTGGATGAATTATTATTTATGTTATGGAAGTAACAAATATGCCTATGAGTAATCTTGGTAGGTGTACTCATAGGAGGAGGTGTAATATAAGCTGAGGGAGCTTGGTATAAGGAATAATCTCTAGTCCAATTATTATCAACTTTATGAATGTCACAATAAGGTTAATCAGTCCATTTGGTGGGTGAAGGAGATAGCTACGATAAAGGGAGTAAACCATCACTAAGAGAAGGTGGGGTAGGTGGAGAGACTAGACAAGGCTTGACTTAAGGAGTAATAGGATTAGAAATAGGAAGAGACTAAACTATAAAGGGAGAGGGAATGGAGCCAAATTGGGCTCTATTGAGGGAGGGTTAGGGTCCATAGAAGGTTGAAGGACAGTTGCATGCATCTCAAGAATAAGTAAACTATAGGGGTCATGGTATCTAGAAAATATGATAGGGACTAGTCATATCATGATCCATAAACATAATCCTATGAGTATTTTTAGAAATTAGAGGTGTCCATACCATCTCTACCATGTGATAAAGAGGAAAAATGCTAAAATTAGGAAAAATATAGGATGGAATACATGAAGATATACTAAAATACTGAAGTAAAGAGGAATGATAATGAATAATTTTAGCATCTCAGCCCTAAATTATACCTCTTAAGAATGGATCATATAAGGTATAACATAATAATCAGGTGTATGAAGATCAATGGCATAGGTAAGGATGGCATTGTCATCTGATGTAATATGATGAATGGAATGTTGATTCTTAGTTAAGATAATGGGGATTTCATCATAAGGTGGTTGAAGGTAATGAGGTTACAAAGAAGAGAGAAGCTGAGAGATGAGATGAGGTGAGAGATCAGAAGTTTTAATCTTGAGATTGATCTCATCAAGCTCATCATCATCAAAATCTAAGAGGTTAGGGGGAATATTCCTTATAAGTTTAAGATAAACATTGTAACCTCAAGTAGAATCAATATGAAATTTAAATCATCGATATTCATGAAATAGAATGCTTATCAAGGATTCAATGGTAGGAATCTTGAATACATCATGGTCTTGTAATTGCTCTAAATTCCAAGGGTTAGTGTTACCTTGAATCCTATAGATGGATCCAATGTGAGGAAATTTGATACATTGGAAAGCAAAAGAGGTAACTACTCTCATATAATGAGTCCATGGCCTACCAAGTAAAACATTATAGGATAGAGGAAAGTATAATATCATCACCTTCACATGAATGGTGATAGGTGGGATAGTAATGGGGAGCCACACACAACCTAAAGGAGGAATTTACCTTCAATTATAACCTTGACTTATACTACATGTATATTTAATATTGCATTTGTAATAGCCAAGAGTTTTGATAAAATTGAGAGAGGTAACACAAATGATAAAAACCTCATCAATAAAATCACATTTGACTTGAATATCATCAATTTGAACACTAATAATAAAGGAGGATCATCCACATGAAGCAAAATCTCATCAAGGATCATAGAAGTGATGGGGAATTTGAGGGAAAGAGAAGTGTCCTTTATTTCATCAACATGTATGGACATCTTTTCATATTTTATAAAATATTATCTTCTAATCTGGATAAGGTTGATTCGTGTCTTGCTAGGGGAGGATGAGGGATGTTAATTTTGAACAAAAGTTGCATAATATGGTTATGGTGATGTGGAAAGGTCCTCATAAGTTAGATAAATGGGATTTGAGATGAGAGATTAGTGAGTTCCTTGATAGGATCCCACTCATCATAACCCATAAGAAGATTATTGGAAAGAGGTGCATAGTGTTGTTCCTAAAATCTGTTACTCCTATTTGGGACAACACATGAACTATTTTTTGGTCTTACAAGCCAAAAATTCTCTCTTCCCTTCTCAAAAATTTGTCTTGAGCCTTCAATTTCTCTATTTTCCAAAACTTTTTCATTTCTATGGACTTTACAGGCTTAAATCTATAGACTTCGCAGGAAGAAATCTATAGACTCATTTCTACAGGTTCATTTCTATGGACTCCTCCAGTTCTATGGACTTGAACTATGGACTCTGTAGGTGGAACTACAAACTTCACAGATGGTTTCTATGGACTTCGCAAGCTAGATTTCTATGGACTCTTTCAAAGTTAGGGAAAACTATGGACTTGGTTTCTATGGACTTTGTAGGCAGGCTCAAATTTATGAACTCTCAAGGCCTCAAAACTATGGACTCTATAAGCTAGTTTCTCACATCTACAGACTCCCCCAGTTCTATGGACTCATTTCTATAGACTCTGCAGGTTGGTTTCTATGGACTCTGTAGGAAAGAAATAGGTTCAACACTTAGCCATTTTTTCAATCAGGAAGTTCAAAGGGGTCTTCCAAGAGCCTGAAGGACAAGTGCCCTTGTGGAGGGCACTTAGGAGCTAAAATGGACCCTTGAAACTTTTCTAAAAGGCAACTAGGGAGGTCAGACATCCCTTACAAAGGGTAGGTAGGGAGTAGGTGGACCGTTTCAAAGGCTGAGCAAGCAAAGGAATTACTTCAAAAGGAAATCCCATGGCAAAGTTGTTAAGGACAATTCATTCAAACAAAAAGTCTAAAGGAATTCCTTCAAACTTTTTCCAAAGGAATTAACCCAACTGATGAAGCCTGATAGAAGAAACGACTAAGGAACGGGAAAGGAACAATCCCTTCAAACAAAATGTTTGAAGGAATTTCTTTAGACTTTTGTCTGAAGGAAAATCCTAAAGAAAATCCCACTGAAGGAAAATATTGAAGGCCATCCAAAGCATCTTGAAGGGCATGTGCCCTTGTGGGGGGCTCTCACCAGCCAAAATAGGCATTTCTCAGGACCCCAAAGGGATTCTTCTCCTTTAGAAAGGAAAAAACAAGAAAGCCAAAGGAATTGTCAAGGAAAGTGATGGGCCCGTAGACGTCAAAGTTAGATATCGTGAACTAGCCATTGAGATCCAAAAGTTTGGTGACATCCCCGTAGCCATCAAAATCAAGGTGACCAACTAGTCATTGGCTTTCAAATGATGATGCACCTGAAGACATCAAATTCATGGCAGTAAAATAGTCATTGATCTTTGAAGGCTTGAACATGGACCCAAATGCATTCAAAGGCCAAAATGCCAAAGGGAAGAACCACTGATGGAGGATCCAAAAGAGCTGGTAGAGCTAAGAATATAGCCCTGAGGGCTCAGATCCCTAGAAAAGACAAAACTAGGAAGAGACAAAGAGGGGAATATCTACGTAGAAGTTATTTTGGTAGCTAAAACAGTTTACAAAGTATATTTTTGAACCTATAAACATTGAAGATGTGGCTTATTTTTATTCAATGAAGTAATGGCAAATTAGACAACTATACAGACGTCAAAAAAAGGATCAGACAACTCATGGTAAAGAGGAGACATATAAGATGGATGGGGCATGCCATAGTTAAGGAAATACACTATTCCTAGCATGGACCTCAAGGTAGAACTGAGGGTGCATTGAAAGCATTGACTGCAGTGTGGGCCATCCCATGGGAAAGAGTGCCAAGCTTTGCCTGGTGGCTATACATTGTAATTTATCTCATTGTGCAAAGGGAGATATTCCCAATACATAAGCAAAACTCTACCTAAATTGAAAGGTGAGTATTGAGACTTTGAGCTCAGATTATTGTTCATATCATTTTATCTGAATGAGAAAGTAAGTTGTTTGCAGACTTTGTGCTATTATAGCTTGTATCATTTTAGGAGATTGTTCTTATGTCTGTCTTCTGAATGTGTCCTTATTTATTTAATTTGGCAAGCAAAACTAGTGAAAGTAATCAGGAAGGTGTCCTAAAGTCAGTTATGGAAGACTTTGTGATGTCTATAATTGTCTTTAGTCTACTTGTTTTATATTTCTATGTAAAGGATCTTGGGATGACTTTGAGCCCTCATTATTCTTCATATCTCACTCTTTGGGCAGTTGAAGTGGAGACTTTCTGCTACACTTCATTTTGTTGGTTATTGCACCCTATTACTAGTCACTTGTCTTTGCCTGAAAGAACTCTTGATGTTTCCTATAAGACCACTTATAAAATAAGAGAAGTGCCTTCAGTGTCTTCACTAATATTTATCCTTTGTATGTGAGCATCATCTCTAAAAAAAGAGAGATGGATGGTGTTACCCTACCCCTGAGTGTTATTTTCTACATATATTTATAGTATATAGCCCCTTCATATTTATAGGGAACTTCCCCTTAATGAGAGGAGAGATTTGTCCCCTTTGGATGTGGTAAACCTACAACTTTGGATGACCAATCTCCCTTATAATGGATGATCAGACCTATTTTGCTCATCAGTACGCTAGTGACAAAATATTCACCCAATAGTTTTTTGGCGACTCCACTGGGGATCTAAACAAGCAGTTCCTATAATTATCCATTACATATTTTGGAAACTCCATTCCATGTCTTTCCCATTATCATTATAGCCTTACCATCTTCCTCCATCTCCATTATATAATCTGGTCTACAAACCAAATCTGCTAAGGAAGAACAATAGTTTGAAGTCTCAAGCCTCAAGCTGAAGTAGGACTAGTTCTTTCTTACAATCTGGCAACTTCACGTTATACCAAAAGTAAGAGAACCTAATGTGTTGTTGACCAAATCTTTGAGTTGGTACAACAAGGAAATTTTGATTTGTTTCCTCTACAACCTCAAGTTCAATGATCTAGGAGTGTTCCTCCCATCCATATCGGGTCACCAATACAAGGTACAACTTCTTTTTCTATTATCACCAGAGCTTTACCTGTACATACTCCACCCAAATTTGTTATCCCTACTTTCCATAATCCAATCATGGTAGCTCAAGGCCCTTGGGATAACTCTTTTGGTCCACTAAATTTGACTCCACCTCTACATGAACTTCCATGTAGTTTAAGGAAGAATTTCCCCAAATTATTTGGTGATGGGAGAGTTCATCTTGATGAACACATTGCAGCCTTCAACATTGCTTGTGGTGTGATAGGCATGGAATTTGAGGATGTGGTAGTCAGGATTTTCATGGAAACACTACAAGGTGCTAATGTAGACTAGTTCTACCATCTGTAGGCTAGGTCAGTGACTGACTGGGACACACTCAAAGCCAAATTTGAAGCAAGGTTCAAGCCTATAGAAGATGCACACACTTTGTTGGCCCAGCTCACACAAATGAAGAAGGAACCTCATGAACCTATGAGGGATTTCATTTCCAAGTTTGACATGCTCAGGAATAAAATTCTTGCAATTGCTTAGCCAACACCTAAAAACCTCAAATATTTCTTCATCAACTCATAGTTGCCTAAAGTGAGTTTTCTGCTGAGATGTGCTGGCCACATAGACCTTGCTGCTACTCAAGACTTGGCTGCTAAGGTAGAAGATGACCTTATCTTGGTAGGGAAGATAAGGAGAGACACAAATAGAGGTAAATCCTCTTCATCTTTTGAATATCCATCTATAGGCACCACTGATCAAATGGTGTAAAAGCTGGCAAATGAACTATTAGCCTTGAAAAGACAAATGGCCCAAGGTATGTCTACTCCCCCTAACCAGGATATACCAAGGAGGACATTTCAAAATTAGGCATACCAAGGCAATGCTTGGAATCAAGGGTAGCCAAATCATCTTCCTCCCCCATAGAGTAACCTTGCCCTTGAATCACCCCCAACTCACTCAACAATTGGATATCTAGAAATTGAACATGATTTCTCTTTCCAACTTGAGTTTGATCAAGATAATGATGCTAATCTCTTCACTGAGGAAGAAGAATAATTAGCTAGCGACTCCAACATTGGTTTCTTGAATTATCAGGATGAACCCAAAAGTGAAAGTAAAGTAGATGAGGGATCATACGCAGTGTTCACCTAGTCCAAGAACCAGTCAGCCTAGCAAGCTGATAAAGAGAAGATAGAGGAGTGACCTCAACCAAAAATTTCAATTGATAAGCATGGAACCACTCTACCTTTCTATCCAAAGGACTTGGTGGTTGCTAAAAAAATAAGTACCCCAAACATTTCTATACCTTCAACTTCAAATTTGCAAGCCAGTCCTCCCCCTCCCAAAAACCAAAAGGATGAACTCCCATCCTTTCTTCCTATTCCATTTCAATCATTTGACATAATTGACTATGTCAAGAAAACCAAAATTCAAATGATTGAATTTAAATTCCTACAAGCCAACCCTGAGCAGTTAGACAAGTTGGTGGAATGTGTGAAGAATATAGCCATCCTTGAAAGACAAGAGATTAGAAAGGCAACTCATTATCCCCCAAGGAATATGCCCATACCAAACAATATTGTCATTACTCCTCCTATTTCCCCTGGGAAAGTAGATCCTTTCTATGTTTCCCTATTGATAAATGGTCACAAGCTGAGAAACTGCATTATTGATTTCGATGCATTTGACAATGTCATGCTTGTCAAAGTGGTAGAGTCTCTTGGTCTCACACTAACCAAGACATCTGGGAGATGTTTCTCTATGGAGAACAAAAAAGTGCCACTACTAGGATAGATCAAGGACACCCAATTTGCATTTGTAGCATTCTCAGACAAGAGAATCAAGATGACAATCCTAGTGGCCAACATCCTAGCCTCATATGACATTCTACTAGGATGAAATTTCTATAAGGATGTTAGAGGAGAGTTGAGAATGGACTTGTTTGAGGTAAGGATCCCTCTCAAAGGTGTCATGAAGAGGCTACTCCCTAAAAATGAGGAAAAATATGTTGTCACTCAGACATCAACACCTAAATCTCAGATTCTATTTGAGTCTTTAGGGAGGGGTAATTACTTCTTATCCATAGAGGATGCTCATGTTTTAGTTGATGAAAGTCCTATAGGTGGCAATCCAAAGATTGATTCAAGTAAAACATTAAAAGAATTGGTAGGGCACAGTACAAATAAAAAAGGATCTTCCCTCTCTAATGAAGAAAAATCTGATAAAAGATCAGTTTTTGATGATGTTTGGATCTAGGATTTTGATGGAAAAAATTCCTCTACCGGTACTAGAGCTAGGATGGTGTTGATATCTCCTCAAGGGGATATTTTTCCTCCTTCACATGAGTTTTAGTTTAGCAACTCCAACAACATTGTTGAGTATGAATCTCTGTTACTCGAGTTGAAAGCTGCTCAAGACAAAGGTGTCAAACTCTTTCATGCCAAAGGAGATGTCGAGCCAGTGGTTTGTTAGGTGTTTGATGTTGACAATTAAATCATGCACTGGACTAAACCAGGAAAACATCAAGCTATGGTAGTGGGCCATATTATTGTGCACCAAAGTCAAGAAGAGGAACTCTTCACTAAGAGAGCAAATATTTATGGTTTTTGGATCAGAGACCATGTCTTTCTATGGCACAAGAAGAGAGAACCAAAAGGAATGCACAAAAAATGTGATTCTTGGTGGAGAGTTCCATTCACTCGTCACCAATTCTGGGGACAAAATGGTTTCCTTCTAGTTTATCAAGATGGAACACCATTTTCATTGTCTCACAATGGGTAGCATCTGAATCACTTCAATTCTTGAAGTATCAGATACGTTCACTTGTACATATGTATATTTGTATAGTCTTTAGTTCTATTTTATGTTGTTTATTTTCATTTTTGGAGCCTTTCTTTTTTGTTGGCATGAGTCCATAGCCCAATGGCACACTTAAAGGCACTAGAGATTCTAGTTTCTACTCCCCTCAGTTGTTCCAAAATTTCAATTGAAGGAAGTTCCCCAACTGGAGCCAACTGTTGTTCCCAAATTTTGTTACTCCTTTTTGGGACAACACATGAACTATTTTTCAGTCTTACAAGCCAAAAATTCTCTCTTCCCTTCTCAAAAATTTGTCATGAGCCTTCAATTTCTCAATTTTCCAAAACTTTTTCATTTCTATGGATTCTGTAGACTTAAATCTATAAAATCTATAGGCTTAAATATACAGACTTTGTAGGAAGAAATCTACAAACTCATTTCTACAAGTTCATTTCTACAAACTCCCCTAGTTCTATAGACTTTAACTATGGACTCTGCAAGTGGAACTACAAACTTCACAGATGGTTTTTATAGACTCTACAAGCTAGATTTCTATAGACTCTTTCAAAGTTAGGGAAAACTATGGACTTGGTTTCTACAGACTCTACAGACAGGTTCAAATCTATGGACTCTTAAGGCCTCAAAACTATGGACTCTATAGGCCAGTTTCTCACATCTACGGACTCCCCCAGTTCTACGGACTCATTTCTATGAACTCTATAGGTTGGTTTCTACAGACTCTATAGGAAAGAAATAGGTTCAACACTTAGCCATTTTTTCAATCAAGAAGTTCAAAGGGGTCTTCCAAGAGCTTGAAGGATAAGTGCCCTTGCGGAGGGAACTTAAGAGCCAAAATGGACCCTTACAACTTTTTCAAAAGGCAACTTGGGAGGTCAAACAGCCCTTGCAGAGGGTAGGCGGGGAGCAGGTGGACCGTTTCAAAGGCTGAGCAAGCAAAGGAATTCCTTCAAAAGGAAATCCTATGGCAAAGTTGTTAAGGACAATTCCGTTGGACAAAAAGTCCAAAGGAATTCCTTTAGACTTTTTCCAAAGGAATTAACCTGACCGATGAAGCTTGGTGGAAGAAATGGACTAAGGCATAGGAAAGGAACAATTCCTTCAGACAAAATGTTTGAAGGAATTTCTTCAAAATTTTGTCTGAACGAAAAGCCTGAAGAAAAGCCCACCGAAGGAAAATCTCGAAGGCCATCTAAATCATCATGAAGGGCATGTGCCCTTGTGGGGGGCTCTCGCTAGCCAAAATAGGCCTTTCTCAAGACCCCAAAGGGATTCTTCTCCTTTAAGAAGGACAAAACAAGAAAATTGAAGGAATTGTCAAGGAAAGTGATGGGCCAATAGATGTCAAAGTTAGATATCATGAACTAGCTATTGAGATCTAAAAGTTTGGCGATGTCCCTACAGTTGTCAAAATTAGGGTGGCTAACTAGTTGTTGGCTTTCAAATGATGATGTGCCCGAAGATGTCAAATTCATAGAAATAAAATAGTCAATGATCTTTGAAGGCTTAAGTGCAGACCTAAATGCATTCAAAGGCCAAAATTCCAAAGGGAAGAATCACTGATGGAGGAGCCAAAAGAGCTGACAGAGCTAAGAATATAGCCTCGAGGGCTTAGATTCTAGGAAAAGACAAAACTAGGAAGAGACAAAGAGGGGAATATCTACATAGAAGTTATTTTGATAATTGAAAAAGTATGTAGAGTAGATTTTCAAACCTACAAACATTGAAGATATGGCCTATTTTTTTCCATGAAGTAATGGCAAATTGGACATATATATAGATGTCAAAAAATAGACCAGACAACTCATGGTAAAGAGGAGACATATAAGATGGATGGGGTATGCCATAGTTAAGGCAATACATTGTTCCTAGTATGGCCCTCTAGGTAGAACTAAGGGTGTATTGAAGGCATTGACTACAATGTGGGCCATCCCATGGGAAAGAGCACCAAGCTTTGCCTGGTGGCTATGCATTGTAATTTCTCTCATTATACAAAGGGAGATCTTCCCAATATAGAAGCAAACCTCTGCCCAAATTGAAAGGTGAATACTAAGACTTTGAGCTCAGATTGTTATTCATATCATTTTATCTAAATGAGAAAGCAAGTTGTTTACAGAATTTGTGTTGTTATAGCTTGTATCATTTTAGGAGATTGTTCTTATGTCTGTCTTCTAAATGTGTTCTTATTTATTTAATTTGGCAAGTAGAACTAGTGAAAGTAATCAAGAAGGTGTCCTGAAGTTAGTTGTGGAAGACTTTGTGGTGTCTTCAATTGTCTTTAGTCTATTTTTTTTTTGTTTCTATGTAAAGGACCTTGGGATGAATTTGTGCCCTCATTTTTCTTTGTATCTCACTCTTTAGGTAGCTGAAGTGGAGACTTTGTGCTACACTTCATTCTGCTAGTTATTGCACCCTATTACTAGTCACTTGTCTTTGCCTAAAAGAACTCTTATTGTTTCTTGTAAGACCACTTCTAAAATAAGAGAAGTGCCTTAAGTGTCTTCACCAATATTTCTCATTTGTCTTTGAGAATCATCTCTAAAAAAAGAGAGATTGATGGTGTTACCCTACCCATAAGTGTTATTTTTTGCATATATTTATAGTATATAGCCCCTTCATATTTATAGGGAACCTCCCTTTGATGAGAGGAGAGATTTTTCCCCTTTGGATGTGGTAAACCTGCAACTTTGGATGACAAATCTCCCTTGCTATAGATGATTAGACCTATTTTGCTCATCAGTACGCTGGTAAAAAAATATTCACCCAACAATTTTTTGGTGACTCCACTGGGGATCCAAACAAGTAGTTCCTATCCTTATCCATTACATATTCTGGTGAATTCATTCCATGTCTTATCCATTATCATTATAGCCTTAACATCTTCCTCCATCTGCATTATATAATCTAGTCTACAAACCAGATCTATTGAGGAAGAACATCAATTTGAAGTCTCAAGCTTCACGCTGAAGTAGGACCAGTTATTTCTTATTTTTATCCTACAATCTAGCAACTCCAAGTTATACTAGAAGTCAGAGAACCTAAGGTGTTGTTGACCCAGTCTTTGAGTTGGTGCAGCAAGGAAATTTTGATTTGTTTCCTCTACAACCTCAAGTTCAATGATCTAGGAGTGTTCCTCCCATCCGTACCGAGTCATCAATACAAGGTAGAGCTTCTTTTTTTGCTATCACTAGAGCTTTACCTGTACATACTCCACCTAGATTTTTAACCCTAATTTCCATAATCTAATCATGGTAGCTCGAAGCCCTTGGGGTAACTCTTTTGGTCCACTAAATTGGACTCCACCTCTATATGAACTTATACACAGTTTAAGGAAGAATTTTCCCAAATTATTTGGTGATGGGAGAGTTCATCTTGATGAACACATTGCAGCCTTCAGCATAGCCTATGGTGTGATAGGCATGGAATTTGAGGATGTGGCAGTCAAGATATTCATGGAAACACTACAAGGTTTTACTATATACTAGTTCTACCAAATTTGAAGCAAGATTCAAGCCTACAGAAGATGCACACACTTTGTTAACCCAGCTCACACAAATGAATAAGGAACCTCACGAACCTATGAGGAATTTCATTGCCAAGTTTGACAAGCTTAGGAACACAATTCCTGTAATTGCTCAGCCAACACCTAAAACCTCAAATGCTTTTTCATCAACTCATAGTTACATGAAGTGAGTTTTTTGCTAAGATGTGCTAGCCACATAGACTTGTTGTTGCTCAAGACTTGGCTATTGAGGTATAAGATGACCTTATCTTGGTAGGGAAGATAAAGAGAGACCCAAACAGAGGTAAATCCTCTTCATCTTTTGAATATCCATCTACAGGCACCACTGATCAAATGGTGTAAAAGTTGGCAAATGAATTGATAGCCTTAAAAAGACAAATGGCCCAAGGTATGTCTGCTCTCCCTAATCAAGATATGCTAAGGAGGACATTTCAGAATCAAGCACACCAAGGCAATGCTACCAAGAATCAAGAGTAGCCAAATCATCTTCCTCTTCCATAAAGGAACCTTGCCCTTGAAGCACCCCCAACTAACTCAACAGTTGGATATCTAGAAAATGAACATGATTTCTCTTTCCAACTTGAGTTTGATCAAGAAAATGATGCTAATCTCTTCACTGAGGAAGAATAAGAATTAGCTGGTGACTCCAACATTGGTTTCCTAAATTATCAGGATGAACCTAGAAGTGAAGGTAAAGTAGATGAGGGATCATATGCAGTGTTCACCTGGTCCAAGAACTAATCAGCCTAGCAAGCTAATAAAGAGAAGATAGAGGAGTGAACTCAACTAGCAATTTCAATTACTAAGTATGGAGGCACTTTATGTTTCCAGCCAAAGGACCCAGAGGTTGCTAAAAAAGTAAGTACCCCAAACATTTCTACACCTTCAACTTCAAATTTGAAGCTAGTCCACCCCCTCCCAAAAACCAAAAGGATGAACTCCCATCCTTTCTTCCTAGTCCATTTTAGTCATTTGACATAATTGACCATGTCAAGAAAACCAAAATTCAAATGACTAAATTTAAATTCCTACAAGCCAACCTTTAGCAGTTAGACAGGTTGGTGGAGTGTGTGAAGAATACAGCCATCCCTGTAAGACAAGAGATTAGAAAGGTAACTCATGATATCCCAAGGAACATGCCCATCCAAAACAATCTTGTCATTACTCCTCCTACTACCCCTAGGAAAGTAGATCCTTTTTATGTTTCCCTGTTGATAAACGGTCACAAGCTGAGCAACTACATCATTGATTTCGGTGCATCTAACAATGTCATGCCTGCCAAAGTGGCAGAGTCTCTTGGTTTTACACTGAATAAGACATTTGGGAGATGTTTCTCCATGGAGAACAAACAAGTTCCACTACTAAGACAGATCAAGGATGCCCAATTTGCATTTGTAGCAATCTCAGACAAGAGAATCAAGATGACAGTCCTAGTGGCTGACATCCCAACCTCATATGACATTCTGCTGGGATAAAATTTTTGCAAGGATGTTAGAGGAGAGTTGAGCATGGACCTATCTAAGGTAAGGATACCTATCAAAGGTTTCATGAAGAGGCTGCTCCTTAAAAAGGAGGCAAAATATGTTGTCACTTAGACATTAGCACCTGAAGCTCAGATTCTATTTGAGTCTTCAGGAAGGGGTAATTACTTCTTATCCATAGAGGATGCTCATGTTTTAGTTAATGAAAGTCTTGTAGGTGGTGATCCAAAGATTGATTCAAGAAAAACATTAAAATAATTGGTAGGGTGAAGTACAAATAAAAAAGGATCTTCCCTCTCTAATAAAGAAAAATCTAATAGAAGATCAGTTTCTAATGATGTTTGGATCTGGGAATTCGATGACAGCGATTTCTCTACCGGTACTAGAGCTAGGATGGTGTTGATATCTCCTCAAGGGGATATTCTTCCTCTTTCACATGAGTTGTAGTTCAGCAACTCCAATAACATTACTGAGTATGTATCTCTGTTACTCAAGTTGAAAGCTGCTCAAGACAAAGGTGTCAAACTCCTTCATGCCAAAGGAGATGCCAAACTGGTGGTTTGTCAGGTGTTTGATGCTAACAATCAAATCCTATGCTGGATTGAACTAGGAGAACATCAAGCTATGGTAGTGGGCCATACTACTGCACACCAAAGTTAGGAAGAGGAACTCTTTGCTGAGAGAGCAAAGATTTATAGTTTTTAGATCGAAGACCACGTCTTTCCATGGCACAAGAAGAGAGAACCAAAATGAATGCATAGAAAATGTGATTCCTGGTGGAGAGTTCCATTTGCCTATCACCAATTTTGGGGATAAAATGGTTTCCTACTAGTTTATTAGGATGGAATACCATTTTCATTGTCTCATAATGGGCATCATCTGAATCACTTCAATTCTTAAAGTATCAGATAAGTTCACATGTACATAGGTATATTTGTATAGTCTTTAGTTCTATTTTATGTTGTTTGTTTTCATTTTTGGAGCCTTTATTTTTGGTTGTCATGACTCCATAGCCCAATGGCACACTTAAAGGCACTAGAGATTTTAGTTTCTACTCCCCTTGGTTGTTCCAAAATTTCAACTGAAGGAAGTTCCCCAACTAGAGCCAGATGTTGTTCCCAAAATTTCTTATTCCTTTTTGGGACAACACATGAACTATTTTTTGGTCTTACAAGCCAAAAATTATCTCTTCCCTTCTCAAAAATTTGTCATGAGCCTTCAATTTCTCTATTATCTAATTTTTTTTCATTTCTACAGACTTTGTAGGCTTAAATCTATGGACTCTGTAGGCTTAAATCTATGGACTTCACAAGAAGAAATCTACAAACTCATTTCTACAAGTTCATTTCTACAGACTCCCCCAGTTCTACAGAATTGAACTATAGACTTTGCAGCTGGAACTATGAACTTCACAGATGGTTTATATGGACTCTACAAGCTATATTTCTATAGACTCTTTCAAAGTTAGGGAAAACTATGGACTTGGTTTCTATGGACTCTACAGGTAGGCTCAAATCTACGAACTCTCAAGGCCTAAAAAATATAGACTTTGTAGGTCAGTTTCTCACATCTATGGACTCCCCCAATTCTACAGACTCATTTTTATGAACTCTATAGGTTGGTTTCTATGGATTTTGTAGGAAAGAAATAGGTTTAACACTTAGCCATTTTTTCAATCAAGAAGTTCAAAGGGGTCTTCTAAGATCCTGAAGGACAAGTGCCCTTGTAAAGGGCACTTAGGATCCTAAATGGACCCTTACAACTTTTTTGAAAGGAAATTAAGGTCAGACAAACCTTGAAAAGGGTAGGTGGGGAGCAAGTGGACTATTTCAAAGGTTGAGAAAGCAAAGGAATTCCTTTGGAAGGAAATCCTGTGGCAAAGTTGTTAAGGACAATTCCTTCAGACCAAAAGTCTGAAGGAATTCCTCCAAAAGTTTACCAAAGGAATGAACCCGATCGATGAAGCCCAGTGGAAGAAATAGACTAAGGCATGGGAAAGGAACAATTCATTCAGATAAAATGTCTGAAGGAATTTATTTGAACTTTTGTTTGAAGGAAAAGCCTAAAGAAAAACATGTCAAAGGAAAAGCCTGAAGGCCATCTGAAGCATCTCGAAGGGCATGTACCCTTGTGGGGGGCTCTCACCAGCCAAAATAAGCCTTTCTCAAGACCTCAAAGGGATTCTTCTCCTTCAGGAAGGACAAAACAAGAAAGCCAAAGGAATTGTCAAGGAAAGTGATGGGCTCATAGACGTCAAAGTTAGATATCGTGAACTAGCTCTTGAGAACCAAAAGTTTAGTGATGTCCTTGCATCTATCAAAATTAGGGTGACCAACTAGCCATTGGATTTCAAATGATGATGCACTTGAAGATGTCAAATTCATAGCAATAAAATAACCATTGATCTTTGAAGGCTTGAGTGCAGACCCAAATGCATTCAAAGGCCAAAACAATGAAGGGAAGAACCACTAATGGAGGAGCTGAAAGAGCTGGTAGAGCTAAGAATATAGCCCTAAGGGCTCAGATTCTAGGAAAAGACAAAACCAAGAAGAGACAAAGAGGGGAATATCTATGTAGAATTTATTTCGATAGCTAAAATAATCTATAAAGTAGATTTTCAAACCTACAAACATTGAAGACGTGGCTTATTTTTCTTCCATGAAGTAATGGCAAATTGGATAGCTATACAAATGTTAGAAAAAAGATGAGACAACTCATGGTAAAGAGGAGACATATAAGATGGATGGGGCATGCCATAGTTAAGGCAATACACTATTCTTAGCATGGCCCTCTAGGTAGAACTAAGGGTGCATTGAAGGCATTGACTGCAGTGTGGGCCATCCCATGGGAAAGAGCACCAAGCTTTTCCTGGTGGCTATACATTGTAATTTCTCTCATTATGCAAAGGGAGATCTTCCCAATACAAAAGCAAACCTCTGTCCAAATTGAAAGGTGAATACTGAGACTTTGAGCTTAGATTGTTGTTCACATCATTTTATCTAAATGAGAAAGCAAGTTATTTGCATACTCTATGTTGTTATAGCTTGTATCATTTTAGGAGATTGTTCTTATGTTTGTCTTTTGAATGTGTTCTTATTTATTTAATTTGGAAAGTAGAACTAGTGAAAGTAATTAGGAAGGTGTCCTGAAGTCAGTTGTGGAAGACTTTGTGGTGTTTGCAATTGTCTTTAGTCTATTTGTTTTCTATTTCTATGTAAAGGACCTTAGGATGACTTTGTGCCCTCATTGTTCTTCGTATCTCACTCTTTGGGCAACTGAATTAGAGACTTTGTGTTACATTTCATTCTACTCGTTATTGCACCCTATTACCAGTCACTTGTCTTTGCCCAAAATAACTCTTGTTGTTTCCTATAAGACCACTTCTAAAATAAGATAAGTGCCTTCAGTGTCTTCACCAATATTTCTCCTTTGTCTATGAGAATCATCTCTAAAAAAAGAGAGATGGATGGTGTTACCCTACCCCTGAGTGTTATTTTTTGCATATATTTATAGGATATATCCCATTCATATTTATAGGGAACCTCCCCTTGATGAGAGGAGAGATTTGTCCCATTTGGATGTGGTAAACTTGCAACTTTGGAAAACCAATCTCCCTTGCTATGGATGATCAGACCAATTTTGCTCATCAGTACACTGGTGACAAAATATTCACCCAACACATAGTATTGAATAAGGTTCTTGGAAGGAGGAGTTAAAGTACATGTG
Source organism: Torreya grandis (assembly GCA_037957365.1). Lineage (NCBI taxonomy): Eukaryota > Viridiplantae > Streptophyta > Pinopsida > Cupressales > Taxaceae > Torreya > Torreya grandis. Next base: position 3,642,825 of record JARHVA010000165.1, on the reverse strand, counting down.
AGTTTACAGTGATAAGAGGTAGAAGGTTTAATTAGAGGATAAGTTTGTAGTTTATGTTGATAAGATTGAGAAGTTGATGTAGGTGTGGTTTAGGAATTATTAGAAGTGTTGATAGAAGCTTGAGTATCATTGGTGATGGGTAAAGAAGATGGAGGGATGTAGAAATAGTATGAGAAATTTTATCCAAGGGAGGTGTTAGAATTGGTTCATCAAAATATATAAGGTCATCTTGTCCCAAATAATTTAATTAAGTTAGAGAATAATCTTGGATAAGATGAAATGTGTGAGATAATGAAGGTATGTAGATGGGTTGAGGATCAATGAAAGCAACCAACCTTCACATATTAGTCATATTGACCAAATTCTCTATAGGATTTGGGTCAAGAAGATTGTAAACATTATTGGTAGAATGGATAGGTTTGTCTTGGTTAATTTGGTGATTTGGAAGAGTATCTTTACAGATGGACAAATGAGCACTATCTTGATTCAAAACTTGAGATTTAGTTTATGTTTCATGGGATTTGAAAGCAATGTCATATGCTTGTTAGTATTGACAAATGATAGAATTATGGTCAAAATTGGGACAAATAATGAAATTCATAGCCAAATTATGAAGCTACCTATAGGTCTCATGAGAATGATGCCAACTAGAGTGAAACCAATAAAACTTATTGGGATCATACCAAGATTTCATGGGGCGAGTGGGATTTAGTTCTCAAGGGAGAGACCTAGGTAGATTCTTTTGTAATTATACTAAGGATAAAGGTTTGTGAACATTGATGTTGTTGGATAAAGATAAATGAGGGTTGGTGATGCGGTTAGGAGGGGAAACTTGTTTTGAAGTTTAGTTGGGAAAAAAAACTTGAATAGTGTAAATGGTATCATAAGACTCCCTGACACCATCATTGGTAGCATGAAAATTCTTATTCTTGAGTAACATGTGAGTACCCTTAAAATATTGGGATGGTTTGAATTGATGCATAAGGAAATCTTGATGCTTAGCTTGTCAATCATCTCCTCCAAAGTATGTGGAGAGAGAGTCTAGACCTAATATTATAACTTGGGAAAAAGAGCATTGGTAAAGAGATGAAAAAGGTTGTCATATTCCATATTATGTTCACATTTATTAGACAAGGTCTTCCATCATTTAATGAAATCTTATGTAGTTTCAGTCTCAAGTTGATTATAATTGATAAAATAGGGCAAGGTATTCTCGAGGAGATCACTAGTTTGGAACTCTTAGACTAGAGCATTAACTAAATCTTCCAAACTAGTAATAGAGTGAGATTTGAGTTGGTTTTACTGATCTAAATAATCACCTATGAGAGCTTTTGATAATATCTTGGAAGAGGAAAATATATTTAATTTGACCCAATCTTTATATAGATTTCAAAATGTTTTTAAATGAAGAGTAGGATCGGTTGATCCATTGTATGAAATGGTAGGGGTGATACCTCCTATATCAATATTAGCAATTTGAGATGTAAGATGATCATTTTAAAGATGCTTGATTATTTTATTAACAATAGGAGGTTGAGGTATAAGATTACCATAGTAATCCCAAAGAGGAGGTGGGGGAACATTTTGATTATGCATGTCCCATGATATCTGTTAAGAGTGGGTTTAAAGATGGATAAGGTGATTTTGCATTTGCATCTTTTGATTTGCATTTTTATCTTAAAAATAATTCATTTGATTAAGAGTTTTTAATAGGAGCTGATGGGTTTGAGTTGCATTTTTATTTGAAGTATTGGAGTTGGTAGTAGTGGCTTGGGTACCATTATGGGTGTTGATAAGATCTTGAGAAGAACTATTAGTAAGTGAGGCACTAGTGGTATAATTATATTGTGTGGCAAAAGATGGAATATTAGAGGGATGATAAGGAATAAAAATAGAAGAATGACTACCATGGGTATAAAATGATGTACTAATGGAAGAATTGAGAAGAGTGGGTCTTGGAAGAGGCCCACTAGATGTAGAATCTGACATGTTAGTAGAGATACTAGGCATGGAGTAAGAAGAAGTTAAAGAAGAAGAAGTCATGGTATGAAAAGGGGTCAAAATAGAGGAAAGAGGATAAGAAGAAAAGAAGCTAGTATCCTCAAACCCATGTGAGAACATGGGAGAATTTGAATGAAGCTCCTCAACTTGACCACTTATCATGAGATAGTAGATAGTAAAAGGATCCTTTCCTTAGTGTTGAGGAAATTCACTGATGAAGAAGAGAAATTTTGGTGTATACTCTAATTTGGGTTGATATTCAAGTGAGAAGAGAGGATTATGAAGTGAAGAAGAATAAGGGCCCCATATTTTTTATTATGAGTGGATATATTAACATTGATTTCATCTAGGAGAGGAGCCACAAACTACTTATGGGAGAACCTATTAGGGTTGTTAAGACTTATCATATTCATTAAATTCAAATTATTATTGTCTTCAAATAGTAAGTTCATGATGAAGGAGAGAGATTAGGTGAGGTAAAGTTGATGTAAAAACAATGATATAGGAAGGGACAAATAACAGTGTAGAGTTGACTAGGTCAACCTAGTATTAGAAATAAGGTCTAAAAATTGAGTTAATAAGGATACAGAGTTGACAAGGTTGTCATAGTACTATAACCTAAGATAGATAATAGCCTGATAAGGATACATAGTTGATAAGGTTGAATTAGTACTATAACCTAAGAGGAATAAATGAATACTAGGTTGACCAGGTTGACTCAGTATAATAGGCAGGGAAAATAGATAATGTGTAAGAGATTGTGTTGAAAATAATGATAGTGTATTGAAAACAAGGGAAATTTTTGAAATGTACTTAAAAGAAAGAAATGGAAGTAATCACATAATCAATTGGGTTCATGAGAATGATTCCAATTAAGGAACATAACATAAAACCTTTCACTAATGTTGACCAATGCAAGTTTTTACAATACAACATATAATGAGAAAAGAGGAAACAATCAATTGAAAAGTAAATGCTAACTAAGTGGTCATCCTGAATGTTTTTAGATTATTATAAAGTGTTATTTTTAAGTGTGATAAGGAAGTTGGCTAAAATTCAGGAACTAGAAAGTAATCTATAGATGGTTTCAAGATGTTTAGGTTGAAATGGATCTGTATTGGAAATGGTACTAGCTTAATATTGGGGCATACCCCCTCACTTCACAATCCTATAGAGATAAGAGTTTTGGGTGATTTTAAAATATATACCATTAACCATGTGTTTATACTTGGATAAAAAACTAAGTCAGCTTCCCCCTTGGTGATGAAATCCAAGTAGGTAGGCCTTGGGTAGATAAATGTTTAAATGGGTTTTGAAATTATGTGATTTGGTAGTGTGTGAAAGAAAAATCAAACTAGTGTAGCTAAATGGTATATTGAAAAACCACTTAATTAGACTATGTAATCTATTATAAGCATACAAATAGCTAAAAATGAAAGTGCGAATTAATTACTAACATATAATTGCTAATTTCTAATTTGAAACAAAACATAGATTCAATTCAAATGACAACATATTCAAACATTATAAAACATAGTCAAAATCATCACTATTGTACTACATAAGCAAGAGTGCTTAAGAAATAAGTTGACCAGGTTGGCATAGTCTTTCAGATAAAGGATAGAATATAGAACTAGGTTAACTACGTCAGCCTAGTTTATTATATGATTGTAATTTTAAGGACTAAAAACTTTGTAAAATAGAACTATGAGAAGAACTGAATTGAAAGAAAGAGAAAGAAAGGAACCTTGGTGGATTAGAATATGTTAAGGATTATGAAATTTCTATTGAAGTGCCTTGAATTTTACCTATAAATTTTACCAACTATGTTGACTGGGTTGACTTAGTTCTAAAACTCCCTCTTTTCCAAATCTTGTTAAGATGACTATACTGGTCTAGTTTACCTAATTTGTTATTTTAGAGCTAAATAAGAGCACTATGTCAACTTGTTCAATCTAGTAACCTATATCTAATCAAGACCTGCACATAAATAAAAAATTATTTTTTGATGTGACTATGTGTTAAACCTATGCAAAAAAGTTATAAACTATACCAGCCTTATCAATCTCATATCACAAATATAGAAAAATAATAAATAAAATGATAAAAATGAAGAATGTGAAATAAAACCAACAAAGGTTAGATTCACATTGAGATCACCAGAATTTATGAAATAAAAAGGCATCATATCTATAAATCAATCCTATCTTAGAGAAGATAGATCTTACTTACACTTTTGATTGGGGATACATTAAATAATTAAGAATATGACCAATATGTGGATCTGCTAGACCCAATTAGGGGATCTCTTATCATAATAATATCACTAGGGAGGGTTCTAAAGCCTCCAATCAAGCAAAGACACACAATAAACCTAACTAATTATTATGTTTTCATATTCATGATACTAATAACAAATAAAGAAAATAAATCTAATCTAGTGCTCAGCAAAGCTTGTGGCACAAAGTGGGGGTAATAAACAATATAAGTAAACATGCATAGAAGACATATATTCATGTCAATGTATACATAATCCTAATTCATGGAAGAGAAGTATAAATACATACCTGTCTACTCTTAAAAAGGAGGAACAAAGTTAGGAATACTTACCTTTGAATATGAACTCATCGAGCCTCAATCTCTTCCTTGGCTAAGGTGCTTCACAAAACATTATTATGGTATGTAAGGATGACAAGGATAAATCAGCTCTAGGCTACATAACCTATCAATGCATCCAAAGGACTTCTCCATGATCCATATCTCCAAATAAAATATAAAACCCTGAGTTTACTCCTCAAGTAGAATGGTGGATAAGCAGATGCATAATATATGTTACTTCTTCTCTTCTTTAAACAATGGTGAAATGATCTTATATATATAGGTGGATTTAACCCTAATCCCTTCTAAAAGTTTTGACTGATAGGGTTGACCCAGTCAACTTAGTATCGTTATTCATAAAAATCACTAGGTTATAGGCTAGGTCAGCCATGATCCAACCTAGACCCTAAATTAGTTTCACCAATTAGAGTAGAAAGGTTGACCTAGTTGACCTAGTCATGTAAACTACCAAAAGGGGTTTTAGGTTAGGAAATGGGTATGGAATGTGATAAATTATTAGAAGAGTGTGCAAGAGATAAAAATAATCTTAGGGGAATTATCTTTAGGAGACAAGTCTTTAGATAACAAGTGGTAAAAGGGACAACAATCCTATGAAGCACCAATGGTTTGTCTACCTTTTTCTTAATGCACCCTATAGGTCATGCACTTAGAGAGATTGAGACTTGATTAGTTCTTGTAAGATATAGAACATCAGTAATTGATAAAATTTTGAAAATATTATGTGTATACAGGCCCCATTATAATATAAAATATCAATTGGTTATCAAATTTGGCAAAATTTAATTTGTAAAGGTGGTATTATTTATAATAAATATATTAAATATTTGAATCCATCCTAGATTTATTCCAATGAACTAGTTACATGTTTTTTTAACAACAAATATCCCATAGCCAAATCCATAATGTGTAAAATAATGAACTATAAAGGCAAGTGCCTTATTATTCATGAACAAGGATTAATTAAACCTATCATGCTTAAATCCAATGAAGCATACCATGGCATATGATTTAACCTGATTTAACCCACTCAATGTAAATATTACACTTTTTCAAAATGACTCTTCTAGTGAGTTTGAGGAAGACTATTTAGATGTTAAACTGGGTTTTATCTGTAATCACTTTGAAGACCTATCTCTAAATAATATATTATATAAAAACACTATTTTTACTCTCAATCTCACATATCTAAATATAATATAGTGGGACCAACCAACAACACTTAATCTTTATCATTTTAAAAATAATGAAGTACTTTTTGAATTCTTGAGTGTAAGAGATCATATTCTTATAGATGATCATAAGAAGGGATTTTCAATCTAGTTAGATGATTTTGCATATTTTGGGTAACTATTATCACATAATCACATCAATACCACAACAACATCATATTAATAAGATTTTTAGGAGGAAATTAATCTTCCTCCTCCACCCTCAAAATATTAATGAAAATCAACTCTCCTAGTTGAAGATATCATTATAGTCAATATTGGGACATAAGAAGATCCAAAAATAGTCAAACTTGTCATGTCTCTAACTCAATAAGAATGGGAAACATGAACTCTTTTTATTAAATAATTATCCAATGTGTTTTCATGGTCTTATGTAGATATGCCAAGGCTTGATCCTTCACTTATGTTTTATCATCTTATGGTTTATCCAGATAAAAATCCTAGAAAGCAAAAACTTATAAAAATGCACCCCAAGGTTGCACTCTTAGTGAAGGAGGAAATAAAGAATTAATTGGAAGTTGGTTTTATCCATCCTATAGATTATTTAGATTAGATATCAAATATTGTATCATATTCAAAGAAACTATTAGGAATCTAGATTTGTATAAAATTCAAAAAATGTCCAAAGATGAACTTCCATTTCCCAACATCGACATGATTTTAGAATCTATATTTATTCATGAAACATTGTCTTCAATGGATGGTTTTTTTAGTTAAAATCAAATAAAAATATCAGCCAAGGATCAACATAAAACATCATTTGCAACACCTTGGGGAACCTTTTGGTATCAGGTAATGACTTTTGGTCTCAATAATGTTGAAGCCACATATCAAAGAGCAATTAGAATTATATTTCATGATATGATTCATGACATAGTGGAGGATTATGTTGATGAAATTCTTACCAAATCAAAATCTAGAGCAAAACATATATAAATGCTAATAGAATCTTTGAGAGAATGAGAGAAGATAAGATTTTCTTGAACCTAAATAAATGTGTTTTTGGGGTGACATCATGATTTTTTTTGGGATTTATTATTTCACATCACAACATATAAGTTTATCATTTCAAGGTTTCATCCATCATGAACATGCCTCCACCCAAAATTATCAAACAACTTTTAAGTTTTTGAGTTAAAATCTAAGCATTTCGGTGGTTCATATCTCAACTTGCATACATTGGTCATCCATTCACATTCTTGATTAAGTAGGACACTCCATTCACTTGGAATGATAATTTTAATAAGGCATTATAAAATATTAAGTAATATCTTTCCAATCCACTAGTTTTAATGCCACATATTATAGGCAAGTCTTTCCTTTTGTGCATATCAGCTACATAGTATGAATTGTGGGAATTATTGGCATAAAATGATGATAATGGATCAAAATGGGTAGTGTATTATCTTAACATAACTTTGGTTTCTTATGAATTTAACTACTCTCCAATGGAAAATTCATGTCTCACGGTTGTTTTTTATTCCCAAAAACTTTGCCACTACATGTTCAATAATCAAATTAAAATCATTGAAAAAATTTACCCTCTTAATTATCTATTATCCAAAAAAAATTTAACATGTATAAGGGATAAGTATTTCATGCTTATTAAGAGTTTTATCTTGAGTACGCGAATCAAAAATCAATCAAGGGACAAGTACTAGTAGATGTACTAGTGAAGGCCCCTCTAGAAGATCATACACCTCTTGTTATAAATTTCCTAGATGAAGCAATAATGTTCATTGATGAATTCCTAGTGTGAAAGTTATATTTTGATGGTTCTTTCACAAATCATGGTTTTGGGGTAGATATACTACTAGTTATACTTGATGGGGATTACATTCCCAAAGCATTCTAGATTGAGTTTCCTTGTAAAAACAACATAGTAGAATATGAACCCTCATAGTTGGTCTTAAACTTTTAATACAATGGGGTATTCATTATCTTTGGTGATTATAAACTCATCATAAATCAATAAACCAATTAATTTCAATATTGTGATGAAAAATTAATCCCATACAAGAGGATGGTGGATAGCCTAAAATTATGATTTATATTTATCCAATTTGAACAATTTCTATGGACTAAGAATAGAGTAGTAAATGCCATGGAAACTGTTGGTTCATTACTTGATCTCACAACCAAGCACATCAAATTACTTATATAGTAATTAATGATACTAACATATGAAACTCCTAATTTTAGGATGGTTTATTACGTGGTTGGTCCCACTTATCCATGGTAAACTGACATTTATGAATATCTTCATAATAACACCCTTCCATACAACTTAACCCATAATCAACATAAAGCATTCATCTAATGCACATCCTATTAAATAATATTTGGTAAAAATTTGCATCAAATAGGTTATGATGGAACCATACTACATTTTTTAAATTTCAAAGAGTCCACTTTGGCTATTAAATAAGTTCAAGAGGGAATTTTTGGTGCTCATTCTAGTGGTATATTTCTTGTTAAAAAACTCTAATGTGTAGGTTATTATTGGACTACCATGGAATATAATTCTTGTAATTATGTAAAGAAATGTGTACCTTTCCAAAATCATGGTGATCTCATACATAATCCTTCACAATATTTGCAACCCATTAAAACACCTTGGCCATTTTCCACGTGGGGATTAGACCTCATTGGAAAAATAAATATTAATTCATTCATTGGCCACAAGCACATCATTACCACCACTAATTATTTTACCAAGTGGGTTGAATCAATGACCTTAACATATGTCACTATCAAACAAATTTCCAAGTTCATATTAAATTATATTTTTTTCCATTTTGGAATCGCTTCCACTATCATCTCTGATAATGAAAAATCATTCAATAACAAAGAAGTCAAGTCCTTTTGCACTACCTACCATATAAAAAACAAGTGGTCCACTCCATACTACCTATAAGGTAATGACCAAGTGGGAGAAATTAATAAAATTAATTAAATGGATTGTTCATGTATTTGGTCATGACTGACATATGTAGCTTTATCTCACCCTTTGGCCATACCACACTAACATCATCACACACTTGGGGGAAACCCATTATTCACTTGTTTAAGGTAGCAAGTCTATTTTAATTATATAATTTGAGATTCCATATTTACACATATCCTTTAAAAAAATTATTGATGGTGATTCTTACCATATTTCATAGCTTAGTAAACTCAACCTTCTAGATGAGTAATGCCTTAATGATTAAAATCACCTTCAAGTTTACCTAAACTACCTTCATCATAGCTATAATAAATGGATTAAATCCAAGGAATTTTAAATTGGATATCTTGTTCTCAATGAAAACCAATGAAATAAAAATGCATAAAGGGATAAGAAAGGAAAAATCAAACCTAATTAGTTGGGCCCATATGCCATTATTGCTAACTATGGATTTGGATCTTACAGGTTAGCTATTGAAGATGGAGAGGAGCTTCATGAGCCTATGAACATAACTCAACTTAAAATATTTTATTCATAAGTTTATATAATGATTTTGTATATACCTTACATGTCAAAACAAATTTAAAAAAAAAGTAAAAAATAAAAAATAAAAGAGAAAAATAGTGCATCCAAAAGTGAAAACCAATCCACTGGTGCTTTGGGAAATTACCATGATAAAAATAGGATTTATATCACCATGAGTAATCCATTGTATATATCCACCTTAGTTACTAATTATCATCCCATTTACCATGGTCATTTGTATTTTCTCACATTGTCACTTGTCTTGCTAGCCACCCGTGACATATTAGCTTAGGGTTTTATCTTTGTACTTGTGTTACTATGTCCTTGCTAATATTTCAAGGAATGTCTTAAATATGATCATTAATATCACATTCACATCTATTCACACTTTTTTTAAAAAATCCAACTTCACATAAACACTTTACCCATACACGTCTACCAACTTATCTACATTTCCACATAATGACATTGTTCACTCACTCATTTTTGTGGGAGGAAAATTTCTCATATATTCACCCACACATGATAATTCATTAGTAAACCCATTTTATCATCAATTCCCATATTGGGAAAACTACATCTAGCCTAATATCCCCACATGGAATTTGTCCATAGTGGATTATACAGGTAGTGATTGAAGACATGAGGTCACTAGGGACAACTTGGCCACCATCATCCCCATCATATCATTCCCCCAAAATTTTGATTTCACTTTTTCTCATCCCCATCCAAACACATATGGTTATATTTGGGCTTCTTCATTGATCGTTCAATGTTGTCATGGTTATTGACTATCTAAGGTTTTAATACTACTCTAGGATGTTTTGTCAAGTCATATGTTTTATCTAGGTGTTGATTGTTTTAGTTTTTACTTTCACTTGTGTGTAGTCATCATTTAATTAGTCTTTTACTTATATTTTTGTGTGACCTTTTTATTTTAGTATGTGTGTCATGTTTTCATTTTTTTAATTATTTTATTTTGTTGAGCCAAGATCATTATATGTATGATAAAAATATGTGATTATGGTATTTTATATCATGATTTATCAAGTCAAGAATAATTTAATCTTGTAGCCCTTATGCATACAAACATAATAATCATAATGGTTATTTAATATCATTGGTGTTTATTATTTTATGATATATTATAAATTAGGTTGCTTAATTATTAATTGGTTATTCATGTTGGAATTCTAATGTAAAAATAAATAAAACATAATCTATCAAATAATCCATACATCCATAGATTTTTACATTTATACCATAATAAAGGATGAAAGGATTAATATGTGATATAATAAATCAAAAATAGGAGAGAAATTAACATAGTTTATTTATCCATTTAAGTCATCTACCATACATGTAAATAAAATACATACATAATGCCAAAGCATAGCCATATCCATAACATAAATATAATGTCAAAAAATGAATCACTCACACTCACACACACACACACACACACACACACACACACACACACACACACACACACACACACACACACACACACAAACACACACACACACACACACACACACACACACACACACACACACACACACACACACACACACACACACACACACACACACACACACACACACACACACAAAGTGTGTCATGATACATCAATACAATGATACATATCAAAAAAATAACATCAATATATCATAAACAAGCATCTCATGTCTCTCCATGGCCCTCAAAAGGGGCATCTATAATCATACTTGGGTCATGTTTCCATGGTGTACTCCTTAGTGGACCCATAACACATTGTGATGCTTACCATGTAGATATATCTGACTCCATTCGATAAACCTATCTCCCTAATAAAGACCTCCTAGTATATTACTCTCTAAATGAAGGTTCTTGATATGACTCCAGAACCACTCCCTCATATGAAATATTATAGTATGTCACTTGTTTCATGGCTCTCATGACCTTGTTTAAGGCCACCAACTATCTTGGTACTGTCAAGAGCTCTCTCATCTCAGCCACTTCAATCCATAATGTGTCCCTCTCTTTTTTATATCTTTGAGCTAATCCAATATCATAAAGGGTTTATGTAGCTACATCATATGTTCCTAATCAAACTACTAAAGTAAACCCCTCACCCTATAGTCTATCCACCTTATCCTAAATCCCATACCTCTCTCTATAGATGTGTAATCGTTGAAACTTTAAAACCTAAAAACCTATCCTGACCATCAACCTCTCACTATAAAATGTCAACCTCTCCCTATAAAACTATTATCCCAATATCATGAGATCTAATCTCAACATGAAATCTATTTAAAATGCTTTGATACTTTACTGATATAACTAGCCTTAATGACATAGCTCCATCTCCTACCTATATCTCCATCTTAGTAATAGGTCTCATCTCTATGTCACCTCCACCTACCTCCCCATAGCTATAAATGACTACTAAAGGCATATACCCTCATCTTAATAGGTCCTTTTTAATATGTCTCACCATTGTATCCTCCCCCAAATCCACTCCAGTATCCTCTCTAATATCTACATCCTCTATCTATGTAGGATCCTTCCTAGGTCTCCTCTATCCATCCCCTACCTGACCCATAACTTGTCTCTACCTACCACCTCTCTATACTATAACTACCCTCCTAATCCTCACACTTAATACTTTCCCTTATGGATGTATAGATAAATCACTACCAAAATTTGTGTCCATGTCTATTAGTCTTGTAGGAGATTATTTAACCCATCAATTACCATAACCATATGTTATCCCTATGTAAATAACATCCCTCCTCTATGAAAATGTAAGAGTCCATAAATGTGTCCAACTATGCTCAATAATCTTAGTATCAATGCATGCTCCCCATTGAGATATCTCTCACACTGACCTCATAAATACATTTAGTCCTATAAGAATGTGCTACCTCACACCAAATTATCATAACACCTTATATCACTCAATAATATAATCATGCACACCCAAAATATAGCTCTATGTCATCATGTAATCCATATACAATCCATCCTATGCCCACTAAAATTCAATCTCTCTATAGGGTCTCCATGTAATCTAATCACATCCAATCTCATCTATCACCCTCCTTTACAAATCCAAGTCACCCAAGTGTGGTATTTACACTCCTATAATAACATGTCATCCATATGCAATAGGCTCAACCTATAATCTCATGCTCATGTGCCATATGAGACACTCCACTATAATATGCTCCCATGACCATAAAGTGTTCACTATCAAATCTCTCTCCTATCTATGTACACTACATGGTGTAAATATATATATAAAAATATGCCATATACATAGGGCCCCCATGAAAATATCTCACCCATATCCATCATATCACCTATGACATCTAAGATTACAATGGGGCATAATATCCTACTATTGTTGTAAACATTGGAAATCCACACACCATGATTTTGAATGTCATAATTCCCATGAACCGCTTTAGTACCCCCTTGGGACCATTTAACCCTCTAACCCCTAATCAAACCTAGCCCATAGTAAATTTAACTTAAATAGCTTAACCTAGCCTTTACCTAATTTCTACCATTCACCCTCGACTACTGATAGTTAGGTTGATCATTGTTAGTCACCCTAACCATCAATGGTCAGGGTCCACCTACTTAACAACTAACATTCAAGTCACCCACCTTGATTTTATAAAAATAACTTATCCTCATCCATGTGTGAGACATTACATGAGTGAGTTATAATTAAGAAGGTTAGTTCACATGTTGTTACAACTCTCTTGCCTTGCCTATAAGAAGAGAGGATTGAAGAGGTGAAAATCATCTACAATCATCATCAAGAGCTTGTGTATTGAGGAGTTTCTTTTTACAGTTCAATCATTATCAACAATATAGTAAACCATCTACCACATCAGAGAGTCAATTTTTCATTGCCTCTCTACCAAGTTCTTAGGTACTATTACTTTATCAGAATTGAGCTAGATTCTATCAATACGCCAACTACCTCAACCATCCACCTCATTGAATTATGGTAACACAATTAATTGTTTTTCAATATTCATTTAATTTATTTTTGGCTAAAAATCAACCCATGTCTTACCCATCTCCTAGAATCCATATTTTGGATCTTGTCAATTAACTTTTTTACCAACCCATATCCATACATAGTAACCATCGATGGTTGCCTCAACCACCGATGATCTATCTAATTGCCAATGGTCACCTTGACATTTGATGGTCACATTAACCATCGAAAATCATCCCAACCATCAATGGTCACTATGGAAATGAAAAACAACAAGCTAATTTCACCTACCTATACCTAATCAAACCTATTTTTCTATTTTATTATTTATTCACAAACCCTTGTTTGATTTTTTGAAGCATACCCCAACCATCTAGCACTAGTATTAATTAGCTCATCACTAGCTTAATTGTTTCCAATCTATTTTCTAATCAAGCATTCTTGTATTCAATTTTAGTACCTTTTGATTATTGATGCAAGTACCTTCCTTCCATTTTATAAACTTAATTATTTAAAACATGTGGATTGATAGCCCTTAAGGAAGCTCTTTCTTTTAGGATATAGATATTGTTAAGAAATCCACTTAAATATATGTCTAATGAATAAGTTTACTTTATTTCTTTCTTATCTGCAGTTCATCCTCCCAAGCCAAAGAGGATCTCTTCACAATCTTCTGATTCTACACACACACAATCAAATAGGTTTTTCAACTATACCTGTAGTTAGTTTCTTCTTCTTCCTCTTTTCTAAACATAAACAAAAATTATTTGAAACATTATGGCATGCTTGGTGGGAACCTTGTGTCTTTACATGGGTTCTTGTTTACTTGCATTCTCTCTCTATTCTATGCTCATTAATGAAATCAAAATTTTCTCTTGGACTTAAAATTAAGTGCATACATCAACTACTTGAAATTTTAGTTCACATAGCTTAACTTAAAATCAAAGTAATCTACTGTAGCTTCACTCTTTGTTGCACACACTTAACCAAACCAATGTCACCAATTAAACATCAAACAAACTTGAGACAAGGCCTGACTAGGATTTCATCACCTTGTGATAACCTTACCCTTTCCTGGTGATCCTAATTGAAGGACATTACCAAGGGGAGAACCAACTCAACTCTCTAGTTGAGTATAATCTATGGATATCAATATATATTGGCTAAACACCCAACACCCTTATCACTGTGGTGTGTGAAGTGAGGGGGTAGGCCCCAATACCAAGCCACATATTGATTCCAATACAAATTATTTTTGAGCACTTAGACACAACCTAAAACCAATTTTAGTCATACAAATGTTTAAGTCATAACTCAAAAGTGAGATCAATTAAGACTCTAATACTTAACATATATTTTAGAGTGTGAATTGATTTCTTTGATCTTTTTCTTATCTTCTCTTTGTTTGAGTAGTAAGGTTGTTTATACTTTCTATCTCCCCTATCTCGTATGGTTCTCACTCATCAACAATGAAGAGACCTTGAGGAGAAAAACCCATTACCGAGCCAACCTACCTATTTTACCTCTTCATCCATGGCATATGTTTCCAAGCCATTATATTATCCTCATCCCTTGAGAATTCCTACCTTCCCTCAAGAGGTTCTTCAAGGAGATGATTTTTTTGTGCTTTCCTAGATAAAAATCCCGTATCCTTGTAACATTATCTTACAACCACATCTTATCATATTTAGCTTCAACCCCACCCGTAGATCTACCTTATGGCATGCCTCTCCACCTCATGGGGTGTACCTTTGTTTTCATGGTTATTACCCAACCATTAACTACCCAAGCCTCCTCATCAACCAAAAACCCCTTCAAGACTACCATATAAAACCAACCAAGCCAAACTACCATTGCCCTTATACCTTCCACTCCTACCAACCACTCCTCCACTATATGAGTGTATACTTCTAACACTACCAACCTTACTTTAGCTACCTCCAATATACCAACCAATACTTCACTTCAAATACTTATGGTGTCTATAACCTCTACCTTACCATC
>JARHVA010000165.1:3477500-3622500 GCA_037957365.1 Torreya grandis | reverse complement strand
TCTGTTAGACCTTCCCATAATTTTGCATTCCTATACTACTTAAAGGCTCTAAATAGCGATATAGCTATAATGATCTAATCCACGGGAGGGGACATATTTCTAGATGCTTATGAGGTGGCTATTAAAGCAGAAAATTACCTAGTTCAGGTTGGTAAGCTTTCTCCCAAACCCCCAATACCTCTTTTCCTTAAAATCATACCAACCTTGTGGTTATTCACCAACTTTATGTTATTCTTCAAACTCCAATAATTGTTTCTATACCTTCACCTAAGTAGGACAAGGTCTCCACTGGTGAATCTGATTATTCATAAGAGCAAAAAAAAATGCCTAGAACTTAAGAGCATTCTCCAATCTTTGGGAAATGATGTCATAAATGTTAAAAGGTATAAATATTAGTTTAATAAACCTTATCAAGCTCCATATCAGCCTCAACAATAATCTTATCAAGGGAATAAACCACCCTTCAAATGAAGTTTCCAAAACTAGAACTGTGAGCAAAGGCAAGCACAACCTAGCTACAATAACCAGAGTAGTTATAACCTAAATGCTATAGGCTATTCCAACTCCTTGGTTCCTATTCAAAATAATATGTCTTAAGACGCTGAAGGGACCATACCTTGGGATCAATCTTTTGGGCAATCCATTGTCCCAACTAATGGTTTTAATCAAGCATTCAATAACCATTGGTAGTAAGCTATTGCTTATGGATATAATCAAGCCTTAATAGCTCAAAACATAAAGATCCTAATGATGAAAAAATTAGGATAGTCTTCACAAGACCAAAGATATGATTGGGTACCAAACCAATTAGATGCTACAATGGTCATCAATGAGCAAGAAGAGTGTTATATACTCAATCATTAGGCTGGTTCTAGCCAAGCATACATTCTAGTGGCAGCTAATACAAGATTTAAAATTAGGATTATGAGTGACAACTAAGGAGCATTCAAAGACCCCCTTGTCATTACTCCCCCATTATCTAAGCCTAGTGAGCCTGTTATCACTCCAAAGGTCCTAGCACCTCCTAAAAATCAAAATAGAGGGACCCATTTTGATCCACTAAAATCATAAATTTAACAAACTATAGTAGTGGACCCTAAAGCATAAGTGAAGGTTTGTGGTCCACGAATCAACATTATTGAGAAAATGAATAAATATAGTGTGAGTGTACTGATGTGGGATATGCTTTCTATGCCCAATCAAGTGGACATCCTTCAAGAAGGTTTGTCCAAGATGGGTGCTTACTGAAACTGACTACTTCGCTAGGTGGGTGGAAGCTATTACATTGAAAGAAGCTAATGAAGGTGTAATCCTAAACTTTTATGATAGCATTGTGACCAATTTTGGTGTTCCATCCACTATCATTTTTTTATAATACATTAGCATTCCTTAGTCTAAAAATAAGTGAATGGGATCTCAAGATGAGCATCTACCTCAACACCTCTTCCAACTATTATCCTTAAGGGAATGGATTGGTTGAGTCCACAAATAATTTTTTTTTTAAATCATTAGGAGAAATATGGAAGAGAGATAGAGGACATGGCACACTAAACTAAAGATAGCCTTATGGGCTGACAAGGTGACTCCTAAGGCTGCCATTGGTAATTCTCCATATGTCTTAGTATATGGAAGGGATGCCAAGTTTCTCATTTCTCTTGAGATGCATGAATTAGAACTAGCCCATCATTTAGAGTTGATGAAATATGAGCCCATGAATGTGAGACTAGTAGAACTCATGGATCTTGAAGAAATAAGAGACCTTACAATGAAAACACTAGAGTCACATCAAGCTCAAGTAAAGAAATCCTTAGACAAGAGAGACATAGAAAGGGACTTAAAGGAAGGGGATATATTCCTCAAGTGGGTTTCAAATAAGGCCAAGTGAAAAAACTATACCAAATTTGACAACTTGTGGAATGGTCCTTATTTGATCCACAGATGCAAAAAACATAATGCTTTTTAGTTAGCCCGGCTAGATGGAGAGGTGCTACCCATCCTTGTTAATGGGATTCATCTAAAGCCTTGATATTAGAAGAGTTTGTAGCCATTATATATATTATATATTTTGTATAAATTTTCATGTTTTCTCCTAAGTGCCTTGTGCACATCTTTTTAGTTGTATTTTTCCTTTCCCTAAGGGCCTTGGGCACAATGTTTGTTTTGTTCTTGTTGTGCTTATTACTTCAAGGGGAGTTTATAGATAGGGTTAGCCTTATCAAAGAAAGAAGTAAATTTGTGCCTAATGGATAGGATGAGGAAAATGAGTTGGTTTCTCAAGCATAATGGGCATGCTTCCCTATGATTCATTAGAAACGTTGGCCATTTTTGGTCCACATACTAAATCTCTTGCATGGTTTGATGAAGTAGTGGATCAAAGTCATAGAAGAGGATCCAAGTAGGTTTTCAAGGATCCAATAGTAGTGTTTAAGGATAAGCCAAAAGCTAAAAGCTAAATGCAAAATCTCTTATCTAACTAAGTCTTTACTTGTTCATTCTTTTGGAGAACAAGTGAAAGGTGTTTTCTTTTGGGCCTATTTTAATCTTGGTTTCAATTTCCATTTGAGAAAATTGTCTACATAAATTTCTCGAAGGAATATTTCTCTTTTTTGGCTAAGTGTTCTCTCTTCAAGAGTTTTGTCTCATTTTTTTATTCAAGTGTCAGGAATTATTTTGGGGAAATTGTTCCAAAATAATTTTCTTGAAGGAAATATTTCAAAAGGGCAAAGGTTCAAGTTTCCTTTTAGAAAAATTTTCCACACAATCTATCTGAAAGAATTGTTCAAAGCAGGATTCTTGAGGGGTTCTTTTCCAAGCAAGTGTCCCAAACATTTCTTTGAAAGGTAACTTTTTAGAAATTATGAAGGGTACTTAATAATTTCCCTAAAGGGTATTTTTTTGGGAAAATGGTGCACTTCAAGTTTTTTGAAGGGTACTTTTCTTTTAGGAAGTGGACCTAAGTAGAGTTTCTAAATGACCTTTTCAAAGAGGTGAGGGGACATTCTAAGAACATAATTCCTTCAGGAAAATTATCTTGGACAATTTTCCCTAAGGAAAAATTCCTTCAAAATTTTGTTCAAAATAAAAATCTTGAGAGAATTGATCAAAGGTAGAGACAATGCAAGAAATTTCCTTTAGATAAAGTGCACCCATCAAAAACCCAAAGGAAATTTTTTTGAAGGAATTCCTTTGAGAAGTGCTGAATCAAAAATTCTAAGTAAATGGTCTTTTCAAAAGTTCTGAAGGTTTCTTTCCATTTAGGAAAAGGCTTTTCAATAAATCTAAAGGTATTTTTCAAAGCTATGAAGGGCCCTTAACAAATTTTTTAAGGATATCTCCAACATAAAGGCATCCCAATCAAATGTCCTAAAGACTTTATCTTGTAGGAAAATGGCCTAAAACAAAATGTCGAAGGAATTCCTTCGAGAGAGAGTAAGTTTGTAGAAAAATAGGAAACAAAAGAGCACAAGGAATAGTAAAAAAAATCATTTAGGAATAAATTTTGAGAATAAGAGCCCAAAATGATGCCAAAGATAATGGCCAAAACAAATAGTTTAAAGGAATAGCCATTGGGATTCAAATATTTCATGACAGGCCTATAAACATCAACTTCAACCTCTATAAGTTGATGTTGGAATTCAAAATATCAAAAGTGGAAATAGTATGTAGATAAAGGTCAGACTCCATCATTAAATCTCCTTGAAGAAATAATTGGGATATTCACACCTATTACCACAAAGTGGGTTGATGACTTAAATGAAGAAGTGAAACTATGTTTTTAACTGAGTCCCTGACATCCAAAATCTAGGAAAACCAATATTTTGGATTGATTTTCCTCCATAAGGAGCTCGAGTCTAGTCTTAAAGTGAGATTTTATGTATACATTCAATGAAGAGTGTACCAAGCCATACCCTAGATAGTCAGTTGCCCAAAATATGTTTGATTATAATGCTACCAAATTCATAAGTATGAGGACCTTGTCCTGGAAAACAAGAGGAGACTTGAATGCATGAAAGACTTGAGAAGATTTGTGTTGATCTTAGGTAGTTCATCTCATGATCAAGGTAGTTGCATGATCTAAATAGAAAGGATATCAAGAACAATAGTGGTGGTTGTAGCCATTTTTGAGAGCCCTCTCCATTTTTTGATGCAAGTCCTTCTTCTCTCCCATCCCTTTCTACTATATATATATATATATATATAGGTTGTTGAGCCTAAAAAATGGATCCCTAAACTGGTGATAGAGTTACTCTGTCAAAATCACCTTATAAACACTCTCTTGAAGTAATAAGATAAACCTTTCTAATTCTAGTTTGAATTCAAGTATACATTATTAAAGCTTAACTTGTAGATGTATGTCCCTTTTCATCATCTATATATTCTCTACCTATCTTTCTTTAATTATTTTAGTTACTTGTAGGTTGTGTGAAGTGTTATACATTGGTGCCTTTCTTGAAGTGTCATAATTTTATAGTGTCTCACATAGACCTATTTATTTTCATCCTTCAAATTACAAGGTTTCCATTTGACCTCCACACAAAATACTTATGCTGGTGGCTTTGAGATAGGATCAAAATAGTCTGTCTTGGTTAGGTTCATTAATACTTGTTAAGGTTTCCAAGCTTAAAGTGGATTGTTTCATATTTTGGTGTATCACCATCCTTAGCTTAGATTTCCCTTTCATGTTATCTTTCTCTTCCCTTTCCCTTATTAAATAGTAGATTCTAGTGTGGGAAATAAGCCAAAGTGAAGCATTTGAGGAGCTAGCCTCATTAAAATTCATATAGGTTCAACTTCACTATAGGATACCCATAGCTCGAGGTTGTTCCAATATTATAGCTGGGAGTGAGAGAGCCTAAAAAACTCTCCCATAAGGGTGCAATTCTAGCCTACAAAACTACCCACTATCAGTATGTATCCCAACCACTTTAGCAACATACATCTTACAACCTTTTGGGTGAACAACCCTAAGTGGACCTAATAAAGATGTTTATGGACAAGATGACCACGTTAGAGTCACCTATTTTAGGTGTTCACAACATCTTTTTCATATGACCAAATATATAATGAGCCTATCCATCCATCCGTACCTATCAGGCCATATCCTCCCTAATGGGAACTTTCCAATTTCTCTAAATTTCAAAGAGTGGAGGATCCCCAATAACATCTTAAGTCATTTACACATGCTTTTTATATCATCACTTATGATGATGCCCTTATTCTCTACACCTTCCCCATGTCTCTAGCCAGTTTGGCATTAGATTGGTATAGTTCCATACCCAAGCACTCCCTTTTCTCCTTGACCCAACTAGATCAAACCTTCTTGGATGAATTCTCAATCAATATCTCCAAGAATGTTTCTATCACTGACCTCTACTCCATCTAGCAATTTGAGGATGAATCCATTGTAAATTTTGTGGCTCATTGGAGGAGCCTAATTAACCATCTTTCTTTTTCCTTACCTCAACTTGAACTCATATATCTCTTTGGTCAAGCATGTGCCAAACATATCTCCTCTACACTATGTGTCCAAAGATTCCAAACCTTTGATGAAGATTTTATCATGACACGTAAGTTAAAAAACCAAGCCATTAATGAGGGTAAGCTAAAGATCAAAAATAAGAACTGAACCTATAAAACTAATGAGGCTTCATCCTCCAAGTCAAGTAACCAGTCTAATACTAGCACTAAGAGCAAAGGAACCAAAAATTTAGTTATCCTAAAAGCCACTCCACCTTTTGTCAACCAATCTAATTCCTTTATTTCTTCAAATAAAAATATGAAGAATCAAAACTGGAATGACCAAAAGCAATTCACTCCACTTGAAGAATCTTATGCATCTATCTTGGAGAATTTATTGAAATCCAACATCATTTAACTTCCTCTTATCAAACCTCCTCAGTAGTTTTATGCCTTTCATCTTTCACCTAGTTGGTTCAACAAGAATTATTTATGTTCCTTTCATTAGGTTATAGGACATAATTTTAGTAGGTACAATACCTTCAAGAGCCTTATTTAATCCCCCATTGATAAGTAGGAGCTTAAATTAGACAACCCCAATGCACCATCAAACCAAGCCTTTAACATATTCAAGCAACCTTTACCAAACCATGCTCCTACCAAGAATTAGAGCAAAAACATTTATTTCTCTCATGATACCCATAAAATTAACATGGTCCTTAATGCACTCATTACCCAACCACCTAGTATCCAATCTTATGATCCTATACTTCCTCCATCTATTGAGACAATAGAATTACCTTCCCTTACTTTGGGAACTCAATCCAAGGAAATACAATCCTCTCCCCTCCACTTATTGATGTAGTAGATCCACTAGCCTCTCTTTCAACTAATATATTGGAATGACCAACCATTGCCACCCTATCTTTACCTTCAACTATTGAACAACCTACTCCCCCTTCAAAAATCATTCCTAAGGAGGAAAGCCCCATGTCTACTCCTCCCATAGAAGAAACACCTATCTCAACCTTGCATCCTTTTATTGAGAAGAGGATGAGGTTACCACCCCTATGTCTCCACCTAGGGGATTATCTTTTAGGTTCACTATTTAGGGAATCAAACCAACCTATAAACCATTCTCTAGGTTAGTGTAGAAATTGGAATTTATCTCCAACTCTAACATAGATCAAGCCACCTTTTATTAAAAATTATGTCTTCCTTACATTACCTAATTGGAACCTCCAAACCTTTATTGGGAAGACAAACTCACCACTTTTATTGACCAACCTCTTACCATATCTACCCAAATAACCAAACCATCTATCTAACCAGCCCAAACCTCTAAGCAACCAACTAAAACCTCCACCAAACCAGCCAAACCTTAACCACCTAATCCAACCAAGACCCAAGTATAAAAAATATCTCTTATCATCCCAACCAAACCTATCAAAAACCTTGGTATCCTTCCTACACTAAGCCTTAGTCACCTGTTTGTGAAAGTGGGCCTAACCCCCTCAAGCCCACCAACCAAACACCAAACCAAAATAACTATAGTGGTAAAACCACATAAAGGTTGAAAGTACCAAATTTTTCCTCCCTAAACCTTAACCTCCATTCTAGGGCCTCATCCCTCTACCTTGAGTAAGCTACCAATTACCTCTACTAAAACCCCACCACCTCTTTTGATTACACCTTCATAGTTGCTCTATGATGTTCCTCTTTTAACCATTCCAACAATACCTAAGCTACCTACCTTAAAATATAACTCATCAACCTCCTTGCCTAAACTAAGGTCATTAACCAAGAGCACCACCCTACCCAAAATACCTACCACCAAACCTATCTCCAAATAACCTCCTACTTCAACTATCAAAGCAAAGACCACCACACCCCTACCACCTTTAGGCAAGTCCTATTTGATTATTCCCCATAGGTTATTTTAAACTTCTTAGTTAGCCTTACCTCCCATCAGACCCTTTAACCCTCTTACTTCTAAAACTATCTTATATAATGACCACCATGTGTGTTTTTATCATAGGACACTTAGCCATGACATAGAGAACTACAAGGCTCTCCAAAACATTATCTACCAACTTTACAATGAGGATGATATATTAATATATGAAACTCTTATGGACCCCATACCAATCTAACCAAAAACCATACTTACCCAACACTTACTCCTTCACTCTCACCTAAGAGTGAAGATGAATCTGAACAGTCTACTACTTTAACCTCTCCTTCTATGCATACTATAAATGTGGTCACAAGATCATATAAAAAGGATAAAGGGAAGGATAAGATGTACATTTTATATATGTATCCATATTTAGCCTCCCAACCAACCCATACCCAACCATATCCATATTCCACCGAACCCAAGGTGTCTATTTTAGGTGCCTCCCAATCTAATCCCTCAGAATCTATCAAGAGAGTTATCTTCAAGAAGCTCCACCAAAAATCAATGAAGATGAGCTTGTATGAGTTGATCTCTACCTCTCCCCATAACCACCAAGCATTGATAGAGGCTTTGCAATCCATTGAGGTCCAACCTAAGGACCCCTAACCTCTAACCACCTTTGTTGATTCCTTATAAATTTCCATCCTTGTTACCTTTAAGGATTCAAATATACCTTCCATCCACCTTGAGGACCTAGATCCCCCTCTCTTTATTAGTACTTACACAAACCAAAACTACATCAAATAGGTCATGATTAATGGGGGAACTAGCATTAACATCATCTCCTCTCATGCCTACAACCAACTCAACTTGATGGATAATGTCATATCTGAATCTTTAGCCATCCTTAATTCCTTCAATGATACCATGGCCACTAACTTAGGAACTATCATCCTTCATATTTTTTTAAGACCATGCACACTCCTTGAAATTTTCTATGTTGTGGAAGGTAAATTCTAAAACAAAATCTTATTAGGATAACCTTGGATTCGCTCCATGGTTTGCATTCCCTCTACCCTCCACCATTGCATTAAGTTTGAGGATGAAGGCTAGGTCATCACCATCCATTCTGATCTAAGTCCCTTTTCAAAATGTAACATGACATATCACCTCAATGATGTCCTCATACCCCCATCTAGCACACGCTCAGTAATTAAAACCCAACTGTCAACCACTAAAGTGGATACCATATCCCTTCCTACCAATAATGCATTGACTAGTTCCTCTATCCCTTCAAACCAAATCCCCACCATATACCCTTTAGATTTGACATTCAATCTCCTTTCATTGGGGGAGTATCACCTTTTACCCTTATGCTTTCCCTACTCCTCATGAGTATGGGTAACTTACTAACCAATTGGGATATGACCCCAATGTTGGGACTATTATTCTCTTTAGACATTCCCATTATTATACCCATTTTATCTATGGAGGACTTGATAAATCCCTTGGAGCTTCTGGCACCTCTCTTCCACCTCAACCATTCACCGCTAGTTTCTCTTATCTAGGTAAACTAATTTTTTCCAAGATATACCTCCATTGATGTGCTTAGAAAGGCTTCGGTCTTGGGTGGTATAAGCATGACCCACATCAATTGGTCACCATCGAAACTAGGAAGCTACATGAGAAGCACATACTTGGTTTCATCTTACCTAATAATAAAAAAGCCAAACAACTCATCATTACCATTGGTTAAGAAGATGCCCCTTCCTAATTGACCTCACCTCCACTTATATTTGAGAATAATGACATCATCCCACCTATATTTTTTTTCATCAAAATGATCAACCTTGGACCCCTAATTTATCAAAAGGATGGGGTGATCATAACCATCCCTTTGACCCATCCTAAGATGATAGGAGAAGACTCTCTTACCATTAACACTATTCAATGCCAAGATGATGATTCTATACTCAACTATCTTTGTGTCCCAAATTTATCCATCCATAAATCCCTTCTTCCTGCGACCTTGATCATGTTGAATGAATCCACTATGCATATCAACTTGGGCACTCTAGATAACCCCCACATTATCAAAATAGGCCAATTATTGAATGCCAATGAACTTTGGGACTTACCCTCTTTCCTCCAAGATTGTAGCATATCCTTTTCTTGGTCTTATAGTGACATGCTTGGAATTAGCCTCGCTATTGATACCCATAACATAGTAACTCACCATGATGCCAAACTTTTCAAGTAAAATATTTGATGCGTACATCCACACATAGCCCTTCTCATCAAAGAAGATATTTAGTGTCTTCTATCTATCAACTTTAATCAACCCATTAACTATCCTCAATAGCTCTCAAATTTTATACCTATCACCAAAGGCATAGGGGGACTATACATTTATGTGGAATTTCGTGACCTTAACCTCTCTTGTCCTAAGGATGACTTTCCTCTACCGAGCATCGACTAGTTTATTAATCTTAAAACCAGCCACAAGATGTTATCTCTCATATATGGGTTCTTAGATTCTAATTAGATATTAACTGCTCCCAAAGATCATCATAAAACCACCTTTACCACCCTATTGGGAACCTTATACTATAGAGTCATGCTTTTAAGGTTAAATAATGATAATACAACCTACCAAGGTGCCATGACCTATATCTTCCATGACCTCATCCATAAGATTATTAAGGACTATGTGGATGACCTTATTAGAAAATCCAAACTCTGAAGAGATCACTTGGTTGTTCTTAAGATCATCTTTGAATGCCTTATCTATTACCATGTCTACCTTAACCCTAAGAAGTGAATTTTTTGGGTCTTTTTGGGAAAGCTTCTCTACTTTATTATCTCCCTTAGTGGAATTGAAGTCAACCCCACAAAAATCAAAGCCATCCTAGACATGCTTCCTCCAACCAACCTTAAGCAAATCCATAGCTTGTAGGGGAAGATTTAATCCATTCATCATTTTATTTCCCAACTTTTAAATTGGTGCCAAGCTTTCCACCACCTTATAATAAAGGATGTCTCTTTCAAGTGGAGTATCCATTGTTAAAAGGCATTTTATTCACTCAAAGAATACCTTTTGTCTCTACTTGTCCTTACCCCTCACAAGGATGACCAACCCTTTTACCTTTATATCTCTATCACCGACCATTCCCTAGGGGAAATGCTAGCTCACCAAGATGAATAACCCATAGATCAAGCCATCTAATACATTATCTACATGTTGGTAGAATATAAGACTTGGTATACCCATATTAAGAAACTTTGTTTATCCTTAGTCTTTGTGGCAACTAAACTTCACCACTACCTTCTTAACCATAAAACCTATCTCATAACCAACACCAACCCACTCAAGTGTATGCACTCCAATACTTACCAAAATAAGCATTATGGCCATGTTGCTCATGCTCCGATTAGAGTTTGACCTTGAATTCCTTCAAAAAAAAGTCAATTAAGAGGAAATTCAATGCCTGATGGCCTAGGGGAAATGGTGGAAATAACCAAAAAACTACATTATGAATATTGAATTTCACACAAAATAGATAAAATATTATTTTAGTATGTATTACAAAGAGAGGTGAATAAGATTTAAAAGCTTTTCATGGGTGGTTATGGAATATAACTAATATTCCCATGAACCAACAAATTATTATAAACAAAACATAATAGTAAAATAAATACTAACTATACTAACTAAACTTTGGATCAATAGAAATTAATCCAACAAACTCCCCCTTGATCCAAAAGGGTATAGAAATACTAGAGCAATAAACTATGAGTCATCCAAGTAGACTTTATCATAATAGCAACTAGTACATTGTGCATCCTATACTGATCCACACCCTGATCATCCCTGCACTATAGTAGAATATGATCAATCACTATCCAAGTACATCTATCCTCACACAAAATCCATCTAACTAGAGAATACCCTCTATACTATATATAACACATCTCAAATTGACGCCCAACAATCACCAACATCTCCTATAGGCCTTTGAATAACACTAACAATGCTAGCAACACAATGTTGACTTGTACCACATATCACTGATGACTGATAAAAAAACTAATATGCAATATGTTCTCCCCTTATCAAGTGAGAGGTGTGAAGCCATGCAATAAATAAACCAAGTACAAACCACTAAAATTCTCCACATCAAAGATCATAGAAACACTACATCTATGAAAGCAAAGTACACAAGCCAAAAATCACTATCCCAACAGTGAACCCATAATCAGAGCAAATAGAGAACTAGAGAAGTGAAAATATCCTCTAACCTCTATGGATCCTCTAACCTCTAGTTGACTCTATTTATCTTGTTAGATCCTTAGGGACCTATAAACGTCAAAATGTAACGCCATCAACACTGACAACACATGCAGTGTGACACATCATTATAATCTTTGTTTGATTTATATAACACATTTTTATCATGTGATAAAAAAACTTGGGGTGTCATATTCCACCAAAAATGCACCTGATTTCATTATAATACATATTTATTCAAAATATGTGAAAAAAAACATATTTACACATGTCAAAATCAAAAACTTAATTATATTGATGCTCTTAGAAATCTATTTCCATGAAAAATGAGTGATCATATGAAGAGTTTGGCCATCGTATGTAGAAGATATGATAGTTTTAAATTTCACTCCTTTGTCAGGCTAGGTAGACCCCCCCTCAATGCTAATTTAGAAAAATTTACTATTTTACGGGGATTAAAATTTCATAGAAAGACATGATGGACCCCTCACTTAAATTCTTTGAAAAGATATTCTAGTCAAGTTTCCAAAAAAGTGACTTTGGTAAAATAAAATGACAGTGTGTTCAAAATATGGTAAAATTGGTCACAGTAGGTATAGATTTTCTTAGTTTTCACAATTAATTCAAATGAACTCTTTGAAAAAAAGGCTTTTTGGCTCTTTTGAGTGTTTAACCCTTTACTTCTTGCTACAATTAACCTAACAAAATGTCCTTTGACCAATTTGCTTTCAACAAAGTTGAATACGAAACAAGCAACCATATCACATGACCTTGATTTTTCTTATTTTTGACAAATAAATCATATAAGGTTAAAAAAAATTTACCCGTTCATGTAAAATAGAACCATGGAAACAAGGCCATTTATTTGAATTGTGGAACCCACATAGTTTTAGGGTTGAAGGCAAAACATACATGCTATAGATTTCAATGCTTCATGCCATTTTGCATTATGCCACTCATGCATCCTTTTTAGAAACCATTCTCTCTTAGATACTTCTATTCTACAGCTTTGATTTTAGGTCATTGGACTTTTTAAATAAATAGCATCACTATTGACTATATTAAGAGACTACAGGTGGCCTATTCTAGTTTTATGTATGCATCATATCATTATGTCATACAAGTCTAAGGTTTCAAACAATAGTGTTGTATTACTACGTAGTATTTTCTCTTCAATATGGGTCTCCATTCAAGTTATTGATCAAAACATATAACTCAAAAAAAAATCATATCAGATTGCTATTCAAAAATTTATAGTAGTATAGCCACTGCCCTAAATGCTCAAAAGATTATGTAAAACAAAATTACTAGCCAATGTGATGTAATTTATTATATCAACACCACTCAATAGCAACACCAGAATTATTTCATCAACCACAATACAAATGAGTGTGACAAAATTCTAAATACTCTTAAAATCTATACAAAGTATTATCAGATCCTGGTGACTAGTTGAGATGAAAATGATCCACCTTTATTAGAGTCTATCACATAGCATAAATACTTCTTCAAACCTTTGAAAGCCATATTAGGTAGATACAATATTTCTTATCATGGCTTTGTCTATCCTCTTGAATCTGATACCACTAATGGCCTGGGGGAAATGGTGGAAATAACCAGAAAACTACATTACAAATATTGAATTTCACATAAAATAGATAAAATATTATTTTGGGATGTATTACAAAGAAAGGTGAAAAAGCTTTAAAATATTTTCATGGGTGGTTACAAAATATAACTGATATTCTTATGAACCAAAAAATTATTATAAACAAAACATAATAGTAAAATAAATACTAACTATACTGACTAAAATTTAGATCAATAGAAATTAATCCAACAATGTTGACCAATTGGCTGAGGCACCTTTAGCAAATAAACAACCTCCTCTTCTTGAGTTTCTCGAGTTTATCATGAACCTCTCTTAAATATATTTTAACTATCACATCACCATGTTATTTGATGGATCAAAGTGTCAATGTGGTGTGGGAGATGGTATCATCCTTATCCCCTTAGATAGTGAACCTCTTCCTCTATCCTTCAAGCTTGATTTTGAATGTACCAACAATATGGTTGAGTATGAATCCCTAGTGATGAGCCTTCAAACTGCTTTAGTCTTAGGAGTTAAAATGATCAACATCATTGGTGACTCCCAAATTGTGGTCAATCAAATCAATGGCTCTTACTAGTGTAATAATGATGTTTTATAATAATATAAGAAATTAGTTGATGAACTCTTACCATCATTCAAATACTACTGAATTCAATCAACCCCATATTATACTAATAAGTTCACTAATACCATAGCTTCTCTTGCCTCTTAGATACCATTTTTACCCTCAGACTCTAATATATCTATTATTATCCATATGCTAACCCAAAATTCCTATGTCAAACTTGATTATCCAACCATTTTTAATGTCAAGGAGACCCAACCTGACCTTTGATTATCTTAACCTTGGCATAGTTCCTTCTGGCCTCTCTAGGAATACTCAAAGAGTTTTTATCTAGAGCACCTCTCACTATAGAATTCTGGAAGGAATTCTATATAAACATAGCTTTGATGGCCTCCTCTTCCATTGCCTACATAGTCACAAAGACTCTTACACTATCAAGGAAACACATGATAACATTTGTGGAGGACACTTTAGTGGTGTCATTTTAGCTAAGCACATCCTTCATCTTGGCTATTATTGGCCTACCCTTAACCAAAACTACTATGATTATGTGAAAAGTGTGTCAAGTGTCAATAACATGCTAATTTGCATCATGCACCTACCCATAGTCTTCAAGTTTCTACCTATTTCTATCCCATTTTATAATGGGGTCTGGACCTCATTGGTGAAATTTATCCCCATTCCTTATAGTGGCATCATTATATTATCATAATGATCAAGAATTTTACCAAGTGGGTAGAGAATATTACTTTATTCTTGACCAAAGCAAAAAAAATTATTGACTTTATCAACCACCATATTATCTACTGCTTCAGTGTTCCTCATAAGATTATCATCGACAATGGTAAATCCTTTAAAAATAAGAAATTCTAGGGTCTATGTGACACATTTGACATTAAGTTAAGCTTATCCTCACCCTATCACCCTCAAGTAAATAGATAGGTAGAAGCCTCTAATTAAACTATTAATAATATGCTAACTAAAATGATTAACACATCTGGTTGAGATTGGCATTTGCACATCCCCTTCACCTTATGGGCATATTGTACTAGCATTAGAACCCCTATGGGTGCCACCCATTTTTATCTTGTGTTTGGAGTGGATATTTTCTTGCCTCTTGAATTCCAAATCCCATCTCTTTGCATATCTTTACAAAATCTCATTTTTGAGAGAAATTATCATCATCACCATTTATCCCAACTTAAACTAATCGACGAGCATTGTTTAGCAGCCCTTACCCATTTTTATGTCTATTAAGAGAACATCAAGTGTGATTACAAAATCCACCTTAAAATATGAGAATTTAATATTGGAGACCTTGCCCTAAAGGAAAACCAATATGTCACTAATATGGAGAAAAGCAAGTGGGGCAAGTTTGCTTTCAATTGGCTTGGACCTTATATCCTAACCCACAAGTATGTATCATGAGCTTATTGGTTGGATTCTCTCAAAGGCCACCTAGAGCTTGAGCCCCTCAATACTTTGTATTTGCATCCATTCTTCTGTTAAGAAGGATTAATTCCACCTTTTTTCTAACTTAAGCTCATCCTTTGATATTTACCTACGTTTCATCTCCCTAGTTGCAGGGTAATTGATTAAAACTAAATCATGTGATTATCTATCACCAAAATAGCCTTATATTAAACAATGGGTATCATGACTCTACACATAGCATGGTTCTCATGGTAATTTATGCACCTTCATAGGATGGATTCCCATGGTCATTGTCACTTGAACCTCTTCACATCTAATCAATCTTCTTGTGCTTCCAGTTTTGCCTTCACAAAGGTGAAACCTTAGGCCTATATAAGCAAGTCTATGTCAAGTAAAGTTAGAGAAATAAAGGTAAACCATCCTTATCATTAGCAATCATGCATTATTCTTAGTGGTAGTAGACTACTCCCTTGAAGGATAACTATTAAAATTTTATTTGAAACTGCTAAAACATAAGGTGGACTTCTCCCTCAAAGGATATCTATCAAAAATCATGAGAAAATCAAATAAACTTAGACCACTCCCTTGAAGGATAGATGAGTAAAATGTTTGTTAAAAGTATAGCAATTTCTTGGAAGCTTCCCACATTGATCAACTTCCCACATAAAATAATTAGCAATGAACCCATCATCAAAATCACAACACAAGAAAACTAATTTTAAAATTCACAATCATTTCACAAACAACATAATAAGGTGAAAGTTGTAATTGACTCTCACAAGTAGACTTACCATATCGATCAGTCTACATAATTTGGCATAGATTTGTTTATCCTAGTTCTCTAGACACCTATATAAGAGGCATTCTAGTCTCGTAAGAAGGTTTAATTTTCATCCATCTTCCCTTACTCCCTATAAGCTAGGGATTTTTGAGCTTACTTGACATTATCTGGTCAAGACACCTTTTAACCAACCAATGAACACTAATGTGAAGCATTCAAAGGGCTTGTGTTCATTAATCTAGTCTAACTTTGATTTCATTTTAGTCCTTGTCAATGAAGAAGCATCGTGGCCTCTCCTTACCCCATCATGACTAGTTGATATTTTCATGGTGATGATTATCTCTTAATTATACTCTTTAGTCTCTCATCTAGTGTTTTTAATTAAACTACCTCATGTGCTTTATCTTAAACATTAATGACAAGCGTAACCAAAACCATAATCATAACCATAAAAGCATCATAAAACCATAACATCCATGAGACTTTTAATAATCAACCATTTTCCATATGTCTAAAGTCTAACATAATGCATTATATACACATTAAGATTTAGCATGTCATAAACACAACCATATATCAATACCATCTCATGCCTAGCTAAGCCTATATTAGTTTCTAGCATCCATCCATAACATAAGCATAATCCATAATCATTATAAACATCACACCATAAGAATTAAACATAAAACCATAAACCATAAATATAAACATAAAATAATGATCACATATATAGACTCATGAGTCAATTAATCATAATAATGTGTACATGTAGATAGACATGGCTCTCTCTCAAAAATGTACATCTCACTGCATTAGTGCATAGGTCAAAATCAAAATGATATACAAAATGGCATAATCTAAATATATCTCTGCCCTAGGGCCACCACTACCTCCTAAAGCACTACTAAATACTAGTGCTTACCCACTTGCTATACCTACTGATACCCTAGTTATCCCTATCTACCTAGATATAGATGCTACCCACTACATTGGTATCATTATATTAGCACCACCTGCCAAGCTAGCCCTATACTCACCCCATTGGGGCTCATCTATAAATTATGTCAGAATAATAGCCTTGTAATACTATATCTCCTATATCATAGATAAGTATCATGTCATTAGGGTAAAACCTAATGGCCCTGCATGTGCCATTGTTGCTCCTCTTCCTCTTTACCTTAGAGAATCCCTCTCTTGGGTAATCAAGCCTAAATAGATCCTATCCTAATCCATCTCACCTATGATGATAGCAAGTTGACCCTATAAGGTAGCAACTCAACCCTATAGTGTGATAATTTGGCCCTAAATGTGGCCACCCAACCCTATAATACTTGTACCTATCCTTGTGCATTAGCTAAAGCCACTCCTACCTATCCATCATGGATAGCTAGATCTATGGCCATCAACCTCACACCTCCATCATCATTACCAATATTTTTAGATACATATATGGGTTGGTACCATGCCATGTACCCATTTATAAACCCAACATCATCTATCAGTGCCCTAGCTAGCAACTCCTCATACTTTAGTAAAGTAGGCACATGATGTGGCTATGGTAATAAGATATCTAAATCTTCTCTCATATACCTATGGAATGGGATTAGGATACCCTATACCAAGATAAAATATTGATGTACCCTATTGAATGGAATCATTTCCACCTCCCTATCTTTCCTATTGAGTATCCATCTATAACTCTAAAGGGAGAGTGTTTATTTTCTATAACTTGGCCATACTAGAAATAGTAAATACAACTTCCAAGTGATATATCCTATCATAATTACACCCCTTAACCACTCCACATCATGATCTCCTCCCACTTCACTTGATGCAATAAAGTCACCCCTCCACCACATGAAGCCAATGGGGAAGTCAATCTATGTAAAAACTACCCACAACATTTCAACTGGCCTTAACACTCTAATGTGCTCATAAGCCCAATAATATAAAACTAGGATGACATTAATGCCATACCTCTTATGGGACCTAAACCCCCATTTCTCCTTGTATATTTATACTAGAAAAATAGGTACCCAACTAGATATCATTTGACCCAGTAAAAGCTCAACTAGAACCCCCAGTAGTAAATAGGGAAATCTCCCACTACTTGAGTTAAGAAGACTAAATCATGTCACAACAATCATGAGCATGGTCATGAGTAGACCCTCATAGTTGGAGCCCTATGATACAAATAATTTTACCTAAATCCTCTAGTATTCCATCTAAGCTGATCACTCTCATCTCCATACAAAAGTTTAACGTGATCGTCTCTCTCCTCTCACTCTATATGATAAATTAAATCACTATGAACTGGAAGTTGAGTGATCCTATGCATATTCTCATGCAAGATGGTCATCTCACTAGTTAGTGGTAGGAAGGTGTTCATAGTGGGATCCCATCTCTTGATGAGCACTATGACCATGGATGCATCTCGAGGGACATGTTGATAATCCCTCATCATTCCTAACCCCACCTCCTCTATGTTAGCCTAGTTAGCTAGAGTCCTCCCCTACTATATCTCTACAAAGATACATAACACATGGTCATGTATCTATATCTCTTCCCTAGCCTACACCAAGTCAAAATCATGACTTAGTCTCCTAAACCAATATCATCTACCCTAAACCTTTACAGGATTGACCTATTCCCTTATCTATCCTACCCATCTACCCACTAGGTTTGTTCTCTAAACCTACCCCACTAGCCTATGTCTAACATGCACACCATTTCTTTTACCTTAAATTTTTTAACCACTTATCAAAATCAAAACAAACTTTTCTACCCTAGTCTACCATTGATGATCATGGTGATCATTAATGATCAGACACCCATGTTTTCTAGGGTATCAATCATCGATGGTCAGACCTGACCATCAATGATCACTATGGGCATTTTGTGGTTGGAATGCACAAACCCTATCACACCTCAAAAAATATAAAAAATGCATGTAATGCAACCAAATTTGTTAGCCTCAACCCTCACCCAACCCAATTTACCTACCCACCCCTACCAATTCTTGATTTTACCTATAATATCACCTAAAACCTACCCAAACCCTATCTAGGGATTTCAAAAACAAATAAACCCTTAACTATTTTAAAAATCAATCTTAGTTATCAATTTTAACAACACCTACCTCATTTCATGGCCACCACCATGGAGTTGCCTATAGGCCTGCACATCCTCACCTACACCCACATGTTGCCTACATCCTGATTGATCCATTAGGTCAACTCTCCACCTAAACATAGGAAACACCTCCACCTCAATAAATAACACTCAACTATCACCTTCACCACAAAATGCCAAAAAACTAGAGAATAAAGTTAATTGAGAAATTTTAATAAATGAGTTAAAATTAATTCACTTTTTACTATCAAGTTTTTAGGGTTTACACCTTGACCATTGATTGTCAGGGTGACCATCAATGATCACCTTTGAGTACCCTAACCATTGATAGTCAAGATGCCCAACTTGTTGTATTACCCTTAGAAAACACATCCTTTAGCACCACCAAAACCATTTTACCCACCCATAGAGTCTACCTTTTCCATCCACCTTGACAACCTTGTCAACTTTTCATTGGTCCATTTTGGCCTAATTAACACACATTTTGTAACACCTATTGCCTAGTCCTTTGATTGCAACAACATTGCCATGTTGACCCATTTTTAACTTGTGCCACCTCATGTTTACCTAACCTACTTATGTCTTTTTTGGAGAACTTCCTACCTAGAATACTCATGACACTTGAACTATTTATGTTTTCATTAGGAACACTTCCTACCCTAAATACCCACTGAAACATCAACCTTGTCTAAGAGACTAATAGGTGTACCTAACTACCATTCCTAATTATAGTTACATGGTACACTATTCACTTGTCCCTTAGCATAGACCTTTATTGTTATCAACCATGGAAACCTTGTCTTTACACAATATTGGCTATCACACCTTTTTTCCCATTTTTCATGCCTATTTGCACTCTAGTACCCAACCTTTTAATAACATCCATGTCAACCACCTTCATCATCAACCTTATCAAACCCATACCTATTTTTTTATACCTCATCACCTAATAGTTTGAGGGGGAACACCTCCTCCCATACTTGGGGTCATTAGTAGACCTTTGACTAGTAATTAATTTTTATTTTGCAATTATTGATTCCAAGCTGCATAACAAAAAGGGAAAAAATATAAACACTAGAAATATTCACACCACTATTATAAATGTCATAATTCCCTTGGACCACCTTAATAACCCCTTAGGACCATTTAAACCTATAATCCCTAACCGAACCTAGCACACAATCAATTTAGCTTAATTGTCTTAACATAACCTATACCTACTTTTTACACTTCACCTTCAACTATCAATGGTCAAGTTGATCATTGATGGTCACCCTAACCATCGATGATCAAGTTCCACCCCCTTAACAACTAAAATACAAGTCACTTACCTTGATTTTCTAAAAATAACTTGTCCTCATCCACGTGTGAGCCACTGCATGAGCAAGTTATAATTAGGAATCCCAATTCACATGTTGTTGCAACTTTCTTGCTGTACTTATAATAAAAGAGGAGTGAAGAGGTAAAAACTATCTATAATAATTATCTTGTGCATCTAGGATTCTATTTTTGTAGGTCAATCATTATCAATAATCTAGTGAACCAACTACCACATTAGAGAGTTAATCTATTACTACTTCTCTACCAAGTTCTCGGGCATTATTACACTGTCAAAATTGAGCTAGATTCCACCAACATGCCAACTACCTCAACCATCTACCTGATCAAATTTTTATAAGACAAGTACTTATTTCTTAGTATTTATTTACTTTATTTTCATTTAAAAATCAACCCAATTCTTACCCATCTCTCAGAATCCATCTTTTGGATCTCATCAATCAATTTTTTTACTAACCTAGATCCATACACAGTAATCATCGATGGTTATCTCAACCACTAATGGTCTATCTAACCATCGATGGTCACCTTGACTACCAAAAATCACCTTAACCACTGATAGTCAGCCTAACCACTAATGGTCACCATGGTAGTGAAAACTAGTAAGCTAATTTCACCTACCTATACCCAATCAAACTTGATTTTCTATGTTCTTATTTGTTCACAAACCCTTGTCTAATTTTTTGAAACATACCCCACCCATCTAGCACTAGTATTAATTATTTCATCACTAATTTAATAAATTTTAGTCTATTTTCTAAGCAAACATTTTTATATTCAATTTTAGTACCTTTTGATTATTGATGCAAGTTCTTTCCTTCCATTATATAAATTAATTATTTAAAACATGTGGATTGATAACCCCTGAAGAAGCTCTTGCTTCCAAGATCTAGCTATCACTAGGAAATCCACTCAACTATCTATTTAATGAAAAAGTTTTCTTTAGTGCTTTCTTATCTATATGTCATCCTTCTAATCCAAAGATGGAGCTCTTCACAATCTTTTGATTCCACATGTGTACAATCAAACAAGTTTTTCAACCATACCCACACTTGATTTCTTTTTCTTCCTTTTTTCAAAACATAACCAAAAAATATTTGAAATAATTATCAAGAATCATAATGCCACTAAAAATAACCATGAGTATAATGGTCAATGCATTTGTCTCCAAGTCAATGCATGTGTTAATGTCCACCCCATCTCTAACAACTAGAATCAACTCCTCTCCAAAAATATTGTATAATATCACTGCTTGTGATCCCTCATCCCACTACACATGTATACCCTATATCAAGATCCTCAATATCATCTATACATCCTCCAACATAATTGTCATTTCACCTATCATTAGGTGAAATATACTAGTCTCCCTATACCATCTCTTTGCTAATGTAGTCAATAGTGCTCTATTTACCCAAATCTTAGTCATCTCATAAATATAAGATAATCTAGTAGCTTGTATAATCTTGAAATAATACTCAATGAATCTTAGGATCCATATCATATATCTTTATCTATGCTCTCATGTATCTAAAACTAGAAATACATCCTATAAAAAACACATAATAGCACAATGCTAACCCTAAAATTAGCTAACATATCAAATCCCTTATAAAACACTCATCATTTTCATATACTACATTTATCACTTATCCATCTATCAGTAAATCATGTCTATTTCCTAACTAACAAGCATCATAATAAACTATAATGAAATTTCCACAGTCTTTCATGATTTCACTATTGGAGTGAACAATTTCAGTACACCGATTGATAATTTCAATTTCATAATTACCTATTTTTCATTCAAACCCAATGATTTCAATACTATATTTGATAATTTCACTACTATAAAGCATGATTTCACTGCTACATTTAGTGAATTCATTAATCCTATTTCCTAATGACACCTTAATGATTTTTTTAATCTATTCATGATTTCATTGTAGCTTTGAATGACTTTGTCATTTTCTTTAATGAATTTGATGATTTCACTACCAAATTTACGAATGTAAAAATTGTGAAATTATTTCATTTAATTTTAACAAACAATAAATGAATTAGAAACATAAATACAAAGATTGAAATTATACACACTAGGTTCCCTCTCCTCTCTGGCTTCTAGTATCTCCTCACTCACTTGTTACGATGATGGTGAATGGGAATATGATCCATTTTTCTCCACAACCCTATAACAAATTCATTCAACCAAAATTTATTTACAAATCATGTAGAAAATCAATTTTAAAAAAGGATTTTTAAATCCCCTCCCTTTATTTATAGTTTCCCCCCCTATTCAAATATTTTCCCTCTATCCTATAGTTTTCACATTTTCCAACCAATTTTCTCAACAATTCAGACCAAAAATTAATCATGTTAAAATCTTCATCATTACTTACAAATATCAATGCTGTAAGATTTTACCAAAATTGAAAAACCTATATTTTTTATTTTCTAACTCGTAACTTACCATCATCAAGATATATCATTCCCACATCCCCTCATGTGATCCCTTCGTCCTGAGCACCATCTAAGCATATATTGTACGAATGATAAATATTATTTTTCTTATATTTTCTCTACTTACTAACTAGGGGGGAAATATACTTTAAATGTGCAAGTACAGTATCACTTTTTATTTCTTTGATTTATTAATATCTTTCACTATAACCACTTTCTCATCTTCTTTAATTCATTTTGAGCATTCATTCACTTTCCCGCATAAACACTCGAGGGGGCATCATCCCAATCATTATCATTTATGTGGGGTAAATTTTTCTCCATAGTCACCAATGCTCTACTTTACTATTATTTGAAATGATATTGATTTGCAAAACCATTTCAAAGAGGGGCAAATTTAGACACCTAAATTTCATCATTTAGTTTCAAAATTCACTTGGCATGCTAACCCTTCCTCTTCCACAATTTAAATTTGAATTAACATAGTTTCCCTTAAAATTTTGAATAATTAAACAATTCTTAATTAATTAATTATACACACCTTCTATTCCAAAAATAATTAATAATTACTAATTTTCCACCTCACCTAAACATCCTCCATGTTTATTTCAACCATGTGTTGACTCATCCAACCACCCTCTTCAACTTCCTCAACCACCTTGTGAGTCACCTTATAACATCTAAATCTCCTTTACCCATTCTTGATGATTCACTCAACCAACTCCCCTTTCCTCTCAACCTATGAAATTGATCATCATCCTCATTGAGGACTAATTATCCACCAGTGATTATTTTAAAAATTATAAATATTCAAATATCCTCCATCATTTGATCATCCTCTCATAAACCTATAAATAAACATAATACATTAATTTTATTCATCCTCACCTATGATAATGAAGTGTTATCTAATTCTAAAGAGAATCCAAGATATTAAAAGTTCATTTACATACCCAAATACTACCCAATTCCCTTTTGCATTGGAGAAGGATTAAGGAACCACATTAAAAGAGAAAGTCACTTTGAATCACAATAGAAGAGGATAATGATACTTTGGTTATATAAGTTTATGATTTTTGTTTCTTTTTTTTTTGACACTATCATAAATTTGATTTGAATTTATATTAGATTAGATTTCATTTGTAATTAATTTTTTAGCTTAGTTACATTTTAGATTTTTCTTCACACAGATAACATTAAGGTAAAATATTATTTACCATATCTTCATTGTCTAATTTATAATGGTATTCAATGAATTTATATTTACACATAATTTCCCTTAAATCCAAACTATAAAGTTTCTCAAG
This sequence comes from Torreya grandis, assembly GCA_037957365.1. NCBI lineage: Eukaryota > Viridiplantae > Streptophyta > Pinopsida > Cupressales > Taxaceae > Torreya > Torreya grandis. The sequence goes on along the minus strand of JARHVA010000165.1, from coordinate 3,598,226 downwards.
CATAAAAAGATACAAAAGACTGGTACACACCCTCACAAGTCCCAAAATAGAATAAATAAATGTTGATTTTTATTTATTAAAACGTAAAATAGATTTTATGTGATAAAATTCAAGACATTAAACAAAATAAAAAATTCCAAAATGCATTATTTATATTTATTCCACAAAAATTCCCCAAAATGTTCATGTTATTTCAATACTTTAAACATTTAATTACCAATCAATTTCTTCTATTGTTTTTATTCTGGGGAAATCCCCTAAGTTTTTGGGTTTTGATATATTAAACATGTAATTACCTATAAATATCTCTTCTACAGATCATCTATATCCTTTCCACATGATAGTATCTTTATTATTATGTAGTTTTAAACATAGATCTAATCCATTTACATTTTTGAACCAAACAAACCCAAAATTTCCCTAGTTCATATAAACTTTGGTCTTGTTTTTAAGAATACACACACAAATGTCTAATTTATATTTCTTTTGATCCTCCTCATTATTTATTATATATATATATATATATATATATATATATATATATATATATATATATATATATATATATGTATGTATGTATGTATGTATGTATGTATGTATGTATGTATGTATGTATGTATGTATGTATGTACGTATATTTCAGTATAATGCAATCAAATAATATGAATATAAAAAATAACACAAATATCCAATTTTTTTATGCCAGTAGAATAAATTGGAAAGATCTACAACAAACAAAAAAATTATTTAAGAAAACCCCTATCTAAATTAACATAAATCTTTAGAATAAAATTATGAACGTGACATAAATTAACGAACTTAATGTGGGTAGAGGTTTTCACAAGAAAAAGATGGTAGCTGGTGGAGACTCAATCACCCAACCTCTTATATCCCAAACACACACAAAATGAATAATTTTTTTTCCTTTGTTACTCTTTCCTTAGTTTTAATAGATTAACTTCGTCTTGATAATGTAGACAATTAGATGTGAATCCCTACATATTAACTTACTTTTTCTCATGGATATAATTAGATGTGAATCCTTGTAGATTAACTTCCATAATGGAATGAGATTATTACATTTGTATGTAATTAGGGTAGGTGAAATTAAAGCTAAGGTGTAGTTGTTAAAATAAAGTCATCAAATTGTACCATTTGAATTAAGTGAGTAATAAATTGTCTTGATTATTATGAAGTCATATTTCAAAATTATAATTTAGGTACTGTAGAGTTTTTGTGAAGCATAGTGTAACTGTAGTGGGTTCACGTGACCACCAATTGGTGGACAAGTCCCAAGTGACCAAAAGATAAATGTCATGTTCCAACTTGAACTACCTATCCAATTATACTTCCATTGGTAATATAATAAAATATGACATGCAAATTACATTAGAAAACATCATTTTGATGAGGGTCATTAAAAATTGAAAGTACTTATTGATGGTTTATAATAAAATAAAACTATTAAATACATTAAAAAACATTATAAATTTTATAAATGGGCATCAAATCTTAGGTCTAGTACCACATTAAACTCAAATCATTTACTTATCCACCTTTATAATATCTTGTTATGCAACTTGTATAAGTTCATTTTATGAAGAAAACTCAAAGACATGTAATTTATCTTCTTGGCATACAAAAAAGTCCACAATTTACTATGGCTATTATATCTAAACATTTTCCACATGATCATGTTAACTATGATGATAATGCTATATATTTTATAATGCATGATCACTTCTATTATTTTCATAATGATACATATGTTACTCCTTACTCACTACATGTGACATTTACACCAATAAATATAGGACCTACATGTGAGTATCCAATTAATGGGACCATTGGTTCATAGGAATATGTTTAAAATAAATAAAATATAAAAAAATAAAAATATTCAGAACCAAGACTTATGCATGACATAATTTAATAGTATATATCATTGATTGATTTTATTTATAATATACATGGTGAATTACATATCTTTTTTTTACACATATGATTTTCATAGTATATATGAGTGGGACATGAGTGTGATGTAGGACATATAGGTTACATATGATACATGAACATAAAAATGTGTGACATTAATTTCACACAGGGGCTATCTTTATATGTTTGGGGCATACCTACATATGGGGAATCATTAAAAACTTATTAAGTTTTATATTTCTATACTAATCCATTGATAATTAATCATGCATATGACTTGATCTTGTGTATAATTTTTAGGGTGATATTTCATATGAATATTATACTTTTATATATGGACTAACATTTTTTTCTCCATGTGTTCTTGATGCTGCTGATTATTACATTTTATGATATCAATGTACTAAACTTACATGTTCCATGAGTGTAATGATCATGTATTATCACATCATGTGTCAGTTTTACTATAGGATCCTATATTCAATGCCATGGTCGTGTGTGCCCATGTTGAGGTAGATTTGATTCATTTCTTAAGTGCTTATGTGTTTCATGATCATGATATTGTGTGCATATGTGCGTATATATACATATACAACTACTTTTTTTATTTTAGTGCCATGATTTATATCACACATTTTTTTAATGTGTGTGATGCCTTGATTTATATCATGCATCTACTATGATGATTATTACTACATACCTAATTTATATATATATTTGACATAAAACTTATATTCCTATTGACTTATAATACATGTTTTACATGTGCTTGAATGATCAAATATTTATATGATGACATATGTTATCAAGTCTACACACACACACACACATATATATTACATGATTACATTTTAATATATAACACATAGTGTATATAATTTTTTCTTTTGAAATTATTGATTTGTAGGCTTTATCCCTCATATCAAAAGGGGGACAAATGGTGGGCATGTCTTAGAGGTTTAGATAATGAAATATAGATAGTTCATATTTTACATCATATTATGTGATTCAAACAAGTTAGATTGAATTTATTGAGCATATGTGAGGCATATGTGGGGAATTTATATGAGTGTGAAGAATATTTGACATAATATGACATCCTAATACATATTATATGGTTCTAGTTGATAAGATTTAAAAACAAATATGGAATTATATATCACTTAGAGATGCATATGGATTAATTTTGAGGCATGAATGTTGTTTACGAAAGCACTTTTCTAGTTTATTATTTAACACTTTTTGGAATGGGTCATGGGGGAATAACCTAATCAAGTATGGAATAAGTTATTCTAAAGTAGGCCAATTAAATGAATTTAGATTTATAATATTATTATAAATATGTTGAATCTAATAATATGATAAATATAGACAAGTATGATGCCAAATAATATTATAAAATTTGTATGAAAAGATCCCCAAAAATTAGAATTAATTCATTATAAATGGGAGCTAAAGGAGAGAAGAGGAGTGGATGTGGAAAAATTCAAATTTTTGAATCAATTTTTGAGAATGTAAATTAGGATCTACAAGGAATATAGGCATACCACCCAAGGATGTGGATAGAGAAATTTTCAATGTGGAGAGTATGGGAACAATAAAACATGTATCTAAGAGGGCCCCATAGGCTAGAGAATACGACCACCCTCCAAAATTATCTTGGGAAAACTACATGCTAATAAAAAGACTCATGGACCAAGATTAACCTAATTTATACATCGATCTTAATATGGAAAATAATGAGGTTTATGTTAATTTCCTAGATAGAATCATAAAAAATATGATTCTAAGCTCACCAATTCCATCTCGGATAGAGTCAAAAGGTTTAAAACCAAACAAATACTTTTTAGGAAGTGGGTGAATCAAAGGTGGAGACCCAAAGGCTATTTTGACATCATTCCATTAGATAAAAACTTATTTCTAGTTAATTTCACTAATCAGGAAGACTACTTCAGATTCTTAACCAAAGGATTGTGGCTTATGGACAAGCCTAAAATGATCACAAGAAGGTGGAAATATGGTACTAATCTTAGTATCTTAGCCATGGAGGACATTCCCATGTGGGTGAAACTCCCTAAGTTACCCCTAAAATATTGGGAGCTAGAGGTGATAATGGGTATTATTAAAGCCCTAGGCTGACCCATTTATTAGATCCAATATAAGAATTCTTAAAAATAGGTTCAACATGTTCATACCTATAGATAATCCTCTCTTTCATATATTAAAATCAAATAAAAATATGGTGAGTGGTGTATAAACATAATATTTTCAAAATTTATCAATTACTAATGTTTTCTATTTTGTAGGAACCAATTGATTATCAATCTCTCTAAATATATGCCTTCATGGGTGTACTAGGAAAGGGGTGGGAAAACTATTGGTTCTTGATAGGATTGTTGTCCTTTATTACCACTTTACATCTACACAATCATCTCCTAAAAATATTTCCCTAAGCTTGGTCTCTTATTTTGCACCCTCCTCTAGTCATTTGACACCTTCATTAGACCTTCCATGGCCTAAAACCCTTTTTCATATTTTATATTACACTATCGGCCCCATTTACCTTGTACTCTAATTTATAAAACTTATTAGGGTCTAGGTCAGCCCCTAGCTGACCTAGACTATGAATTAATTTATTTTTATCAATAATTATACTAGGTCCACTAGGTTGACCTTATCAACCTAAATTTTTTTTGGAAAGGATTAGGGTTATATCCACCTATATAAACACATCCATTTCATCATTTCAGAGAGAAGATAAGATGAAATATATATTATGCATCTACTTATCCACCATTATACTTGAAGAACAAAGATTAGGGTTTCATACTTTTTTTGGAGATAAAGATCTTATCTTGTGGAGAAGTCTTTTGGATGCATTGATAGGTTGTTTAGCCTAGAGATGATTTATACTTGTCATCCTTACATACCACAACAACCTATTACAAATCACCTTGGTTAAGGGAGATATTGGGGATTGATGGGTCATCTTCAAAGGTAAGTATTCCTAAATTTATTCCTCCTTTGTAAGAGTAGATAGATATGCATTTGTGACTCTTTCCCATGCATTAGGAATCCATATATATTGACATGAGTATATGTCTTCTACTCATGTTTAAATTTTTTTTATTACCCCCACTTTATGCCACAAGATTTGTTGAGAACTAGATTAGACTATTAATATATTTGCTATTAGTTTAGTGAATATGAAAACATAGGACCTAGTTAGGGTTATTGTGTAATTTTTATTATTTAGAGGCTTTGGAACCCTCCCTAGTAATATTATTATGGTATGAGATCCCTTAGATAGGTCTTGCAAATCTATAGTGGTCATGACCCCAAATATCTAATGTATCTACAATGGAAAGTTTAAGTAAGATTTATCTTCTCTAAGCTAGGATTGATTTATAGATCTACTACATTTCTCATTGCATACATTCTGGTGAACCTAACATGAATTTAACCTTTATGGGTTTTCTTTCACGCTATCATTTTTGTTATTTTATTATATTTTTCCATATTTGTAGTACTATATCAAACCATTCAATATAGTTTTAACTTTTTGTGCATAGGTTTAACACATAATCACATCAAAATGTCTCTATTTTATCTATGTAGGTCTTCTTCAAATATAGGTTATTAGATCAAATAGGTCGACATAATACTCTTCTTTAGTTATATATTAATATATAAAATCAAATAGGCTTACTTTGTCATCTTATTCTTTCTTCCATCATATAAGTCAACAAACACTATTGAACATGTTGACCATATTCTTTATTCTTCTTCAACACATAGGGTTTTATAGAACTTGGTTGAGCCAATCGAACTAGTTTGCATAATTTGAAATCAACAATATAGGCACTTTAGCATAAGATTTACAATATTAACCATCTTCAAGATAACCAAGGTTCCTCTCTTTCCCCTGTCTATCATTTCATTAGTTTCTTTAGTTCTATTTTTCAGAAGTTATAAGTCTTCAAAACTACAACCCTATAGCTAACTAGGTCAACTTGGTCAACTTATTTTTATAATCTATCTTATATCTGAGAGACATAATAAACATGTTCAACTCTATTCTTAAATACCTTGATTCTACAAAATAATAGTGAACTGGTCGACTCTATTTTTTACTATTTTAATACAATATCACCTGAACCAACTCTATACTAGTCTTAATCAAGGAATTAACAACCATTTACTAGTAATTAATTTACATTTCCTTTTTAGTTGTTTTCATGCTTAGAGTAACTCATGTAGTCTAAATATGTGGTTTTTCAAATTACCATTTAGTTACACTATTTAACTCTTTTTCACACACTACCAAATCACATAACATTCAAAACACATTTAAACACTTGTCTTCCCAAGGTCTACCTACTTGGATTTCATCACCAAGGGCGAAGCTAACTTGGTTTTATATCCAAGTATAAATACATGGTTAATGGTATATATTGGAAAATAACTCGACACCCTTATCATTATGGGATTATGAAGTGAGGAGTAGGCCCCAATACCAATCTAGTGCCATTACCAACATAGATCCCTTTCAGCCCAAATTTCTTGAAACCATCCATAGATTACCTTTTTTAGCTCCCTATTTCAGCCAACTCTCTTATCACATTTAAAATTTATACTAAATCTAGTAACACTCAAAATGACCACTTAGTTAACATTTAAATTTTAGTTGATTACTTGTTCTCTGATCATTGCATGTTGTATAGTAAAAACTTGTATTGGACAACATTGGTGCAAGGTTTTGTGCTATGTACCACAATTGGATCACTCACATTGATCCAATTGTTTATGTGTTTGATTTCATTATTGATTCACTTATCTATAAAAAATTTTCCCTATTTCAACACACTATCATTTTGGTTGATACAGTCTATTAAAAATTCTATTTTATCCCTATCAGTAGTACATAGTCAACCTATATGAATATGTATCCTTAGTCAACCTAATTTATCTCCCAATATATAATATAGAGTCATCCTGAATGGCTTTGTGTTCTTCTCTGCTAGTCAAGTTATAAAACATAATCAACCTACATGAATTTTTTATCCTTATCAACTTGTTATATCCCCTATCTATAATACAAAGTTGAACTGTATGAATCTTTAGTCTTCTCTACTTGCTAGGTTATAGTACACAATTTACCTATATGCTTTTTTTTGACCTTTGTCTTTGCATCATATTTTTCCTTCCTAACCTTTCTCTCTCATCATGAACTTCATGTTTGAGGACAATAATAAGCTAAAATCAATAGATATGATGAGCCTTACCTACCCCAATAGGTTTTCCCACAAATAACTTTTGGATTTTACTCTAGATGAAAGTAATGTGCATTTAGCCACTCAAACTACAAACTATGGAACCCCTCCTAATACATGTTCAGTTCACAACCCTCATTTCTCCTTAGAAGATCAACCTAAATTAGAGTATACTCAAAAAATGATTTTTTTCATTAATAAATTTGCTCAACATCGATAAAAATACCCTTTTACTATTTATCACATTATGATAAGTGGTCAAATAGAGGAGCTCCATTCACCTTCCCCCACATTATCACATAGATTTGGGGGCAATAGCTTATTTGCCTCTCAATCTCTTCCTTATCTTTTGACCTTTATCATACTATGACCTCTTATTCCTTGATTTCCTCCACCTCAATGCCAAGTACATCTACTAACATGCTAGGTTCAACATCTAGTGGGCCTTTTCTAAGACCTTCTCTTCTTAATTCCTCTACTAGTGTGTCATTTGATACCTAGGGTAATCATTCTATTAGTGCTCCTTCTTCTAATCCTTATACTAGTGCATCTTTTAAAACCCAATAAAATCATACTATGAGTGCCTCATTTACTAAAAATTCCTCTCAAGATATGAATAACATGTATTCCACCACTTATAATGGCACCCAAGACACTAATACCAATGTAAATGCTTCACATGTTGCAAATAACACCACTCAAATCCACCAACATTTATTATAAAATCTTAACCAAATAAACACTTTCTAAGATAATAATGCCAAAAAAAATGATGCAAATGCAAAATCATCTTATCCATATCCAAAGTTACCCTCAATAAGTTCCATGGGGAGTGCATAACCAAAATGCCCCCCACTTCCCCTTAAGGATTCGAATAGAAATCTTATCCATCAACTTCCTCTTGTTAACAAAAAATTCAAACACCTTAAAAATAGACCTCTATGTCTCAAATTTTGTACATAGATATAGGAGGTATCACCCATACCATTATCTATATTGGGTCAACCGATCCTACCCTACACTTAAAAACATTTGGAAATCTATACAAATATTGGGTCAAGTTAAACACTTTTGCTGCTACCAAGCTCTTAGCAAAAACTCTCTCTAGAGATGATTTAGATTGGTATAACCAACTCAAATCTCATTCCATCACTAGTTTGGAAGATTTAATTTTAATTCTCTAGTATAAGAGTTTCAAATTAATGACCTCCTTGAAAATACCTTAGATCAATTTATTTATTGCAAGCAACTTGAGACAGAAATCACACAAGATTTCATCAAATAAAGGATAACCTTATATAAAAAGTTTGAACATAACATGGTAGATGATAACCTATTTCATCTATTCACCAATTCTCTTTATCCTAAATTTCAATATTGGGTCCAAACTCTCTCTCTTTCCACAAACTTTAGAAGAGGCCTTCGACGAAGCCAAGTGTCAAGATTTCCTTATGCATCAATTCGAGCCATCCCAACATTATATGGGCAATCGTATGCTCATCAAAAATAAAAATCATCATGATAATAATGATGGTATCACTGATTCCTATGATACCATTCATAATATTTAAGTTATTATTCCTGACCATGCTCTATAACATGCTTCCCCTCTAAATCACATCCTTAATCCTCACTTTTCTTTAAAAAATTAAATTAATTAATGTTCATAAACCTTTATCCTTTTTATAACTCCAAAATATTCTACTAAGTCATCTTCCATGATAAATTGATCCCACTCATCCTATGAAATCATGGTATGATCTTAATAAATTCTATTGGTTTCATGTTAGTTGGGGTCATTCTCATGAGACTTGTAGGAAATTGTATAACTTAGCTATGGATTTACACCTTTGTCCTAATTTAAAAAATGATTCTATCATTTGTAAATGTCAACAAGCCTATGACATTACCTTTAAATCTCATGAAACACAAAATAAAACTCAATCTTTGAACTAGGCTAATACTCATCTAACCATCTAAAAAGACCCTCTTCTAAATCACCAAGAGAATACTAATAATCTTACTCCTTTTATCGATAATGTTGAAAATATTATATACCTATATCCTAAAGAGAATGTGGCTCACATGACTAATATGTGAAGGGTAGTTGCCTTCATTGATTCTCATCCCACCCACATGTACTAATCATCTCACACTTTCCAATGTTATCCAGGATTCTTACCCTACTCATCTCAAAAAGTTGGGGCAATAAGACTTTACTTATTTTGACAAACTAATTCCAACACCTCCTTTAGATAACACCTCTCATACCATTGATATAACTTATCCAACATATTTACCCATCACCAATAATAATCAACCTTTTAATACCATTCCTTCAAATCTATCTCAAACCAAACTTACATCAACTACCTTATCTTTTCATGATAGTCAACCAACTTATCCCCCAATTAAAACTCCCACATCCTATCAATAAAAATATACATCAACTTTTTCTCCTCATTCTAAGGAACTCCTCCAACATAATGCATCTCTCTCTAGTAGTCCCCTTATGGGTTATGGTGAATGGGATCCTATCATATACTTACTACTCTCCCTTATCAAATCCCATTTATCTAACTTATGAAGACTTCTTCACATCATCATAATCATCTAATGTAGATCCTATTCAAAATAAACATCCCTTATCCTCCCATATTAGGACATGAAACTATATTATCTAGATCTAAGGATAACATTTTGCAATAGTGTAAAGAGATGTCTATACATGTTATCAAAACCATGGATACTTATCTCTCTCTCAAATTTCCCATTGATTCTATGATTATTGATGAGATTTTGTTTTATACAGATGATCTTCCCCCTTTTATCAATGTCTAATTTGGTGATATACATGTTAAACATGCCTTGATTGATGAGGGTTTAGGTACTTATGTTACCTCTCTTAATTTTATTAAAACCCTTGGATACTTCAAATGTAATCTTAAGTCCAAACATAAAAAGTGTCAAGGTTATGACTGAAGGAAAATTCATCCCTTAGGTTATGTGTGTCTCCTTATCACCATCCCACCTATCACTATTCAAGTGAAGGTTTTGATATTCACCTTTCCTCTCTCTTATAACATATTACTTGGGAGGCTATGGACTCATCACATGAGGTTTGTTACCTCTTGTGTCTACCATGCGTCAAGTTCCCTCACAATGGTATAATCTATAGGATTCAAGGTGACACTAACACTTTAAATTTTGAATAATTCTAAAACCATGGTATCTTCAAAGTTATAACCCTTGAAACATTATGAAGTGTTCCATTCTTAAAATATCAATAATTTAACTTCCTTGTCAACTCTATGCAAAGTTACTATGGTCACCTAAAAATCATAGGGAATATACCACCTAAACTATTAAATTTTGACGATGATGAGCTTGATGAGATCAACCTTAGGATATAAACTTTCAATATCTCTCTTAATCTCATTTCTTAGCTTCTACCTTCTCTAAATTTGTGTTCTCATCAACCGCCTAACAATGATATACCCATAGTCTTAACTAATACTCAACACTCCATTTGTCATGCCACTTCTGATGAAAAGGTCATCCCTACCTATGTAATTGATCTTCATACACCTAAATAAAATGATCATTTTTTTATTTATCTTATCATATTTCACTCTATATCATTCCTAATTTTAGAATATTTACTCTTATTCATAAGGTAGATATGGAGTACACACCTTCAATTTATAAAATACCTCATAGGAGCATGCTTATGGAACATGATATGATTGTTCCCTATCACTTTGATAGATACAAGGACCCCTATAGCTAGATTTACCTTGAGATGTTTTCTACTATCCTTTAACCTTATGTGCATCTTTCCCCTCCCTCAACTGAGCCTACTTCAGGGCCTATTCCCTTTCCATCTCTAGCTGAGTCTCTTCTTATTTATGATCCCATTTTTCCTTTAGTCAATCTTCATCCATTATTTCCACCAACCCCACCTTCCCTTGGTGATGGTTTACTACCTTTACTATATCTTGCTCCTCTACCCACCAAATAGGCCAATCAGCCATACTATGGTATTCATAGAGTTGTCAGTCATTAGACTAAAGATTATACATTATGCCATCCTTCCCTAGTTTCCATTTTCATTCCTTCTATTAGTACACCCACAAATTATACTAACAAGCATATCTATTTATTCCATGGCAAGGATAATCATTCCTCCATGCATTTTCATAAGTTATGACAATATATAGAAACCTTGAATCCTACTCTTATTTAGCCTACTAACAAGGGTATACCTCCCCTAAAATGATTACGCAAATATATTCCTAAATATGGAGAGGAATGTTATTTGTGGCACTAATACAGTACCCATCACACAGATCATTGACACATCCTTCAGTAGTATCTTAAGGATCACCTCATGACCATTATTGCACCTAATATCCCTCCTTTCATAGGTCATCCTCTCAATAAGGATCCCCCTTCTTCCCTCATATCTCCTCCACATGAGGCCCCTTCTTTAGCTATAGTTCCTCCATCCATGGATCCTCTCTCGCCTATAGACCCTTCTCCACTAGTGACTCCTTCATGTCCCATAGATTCCACTCCTATTCATTCTCTTGAATATCCCATACATGATGGTCTTCATGAGCATGATACTTTAGGCATGGCTACATTTTCTATTGAGGATATTTTATGAGAAGTATTTTCCTATATTTCTTTGAAGTTGATGAGACCCTTGTTATAGTTAGAGTCCAACTTAATAAATAATTATAAAATGTTATGGAAAATTGGTGTGGATAAATCTACCAATATTTATGAACACAACATGGTATTACTTCATTTGTTTCTTCATTTTAAATTAGATGTATCTCCAAATTTACATTTATCTATCTTATATCATTTGACATTATGTAAAATTCTTATCTATCTTACATGGTTATTTATGTTTCACACTACATGTTGTCTATAGTGTCATTTCCTTCCTTATGTTCTATTATGGATTTTTTTCATGATTAAATGATTTTTCTCTATATGTTCATTTATTTACATGAATATATTTTACTTTTATCATAATATTTTGATATCTTATCTATATAACATAGATAATCACTATTGTGACTTGGTTATACACATCTTACTCCCCTTAGTTATTCCTTGTTTACCATGTGATCAGTTAGCTAAAAATTCATCTCATTATAATATCATTTTACTAGTCCATCTTGGATCTCCCTTTATTCCCCTTATCTCCCTTCACAAACTAAGCATACACATGGTTGAAACTTGAGATAACAGGTTGATCCATAGGTAATCTTAAATTTTTTAGTCAATCATGTCTTTGGATATTTATCTTCCTTTTGCCAACATCTAAATATCATTTGTGTGAATCACTTTGTATCTCATGATTGGTCATTCCAAGTCCATATGGAGGAGGAATCTTAAAATCCATAAAAATTCAAAAGCCAAATCATTTGAAATAAAAGGCAATGATATAAAAGATAGAATTACAATTTTCAAAAGTCAAATCATACTAAAGACATAAATCTAAGTACATCTCCTTTTTATAATTGAATCTCAAACTCCATATTTGGATTCATGATAGACTCAAGGTACATTGGGGTGTGGTACAATAGTAGACTAGGAAAGGAGAATAAAAAATCTTTTATTACTATCTACTTTCTCATGCAAGTACCCAATATTTGCAATAGACCAATGAATCTGTAAGAGGTCTTGAGGAATGAGGAACATGTTATGGTAACATAAGTCAATTTTACTTTCCATGTTCAAATAACCCACATGATTTTATATTGGTATCTCACTTATTTCCTACACAACCTTTTGCCTATAGTGAATGAGTATCCTTTGTATATTGATGGTCACTAGTCAGTTAGTATCTTTCTATATCCTTAGTGTGCCTCATGTTTCCTAATATATTCTCATAGGATGCATACATTATGATTTTTACATTCCATCTTTCATTTCCCATAATCCTAATATTTTCCTTTGAGAAATATTATTTTGTTCACTGATCACTCCCCCTAGTGATTCCATTTGTGAGTTACAGTGTAAGACCTTGGATATGACCAAGCCTTCCTCATAAATTACGAAATTACCATTTCAAAGTTCCCCTCTAACATATTTTCCCATTTTTTACACCTCATTGGTGTTAAGTTTGTGATTTTCAATGTAATACCATGGATAGGACTTGGCCTTCCTCATAAAATTTTCCAATACATAAGTCACAATGAAATTACACGTGTCAAATTTGAGATAAGTTGTGATTGATTATGAGTTACACATCATTGACATGATTCCCATATTTATATAGTATATTTTATGTTTAATTCATTGATATTTCATTTTTATCTTCTTAATTTATGATTTCATGTAAAAATATAACCATTTTTCTTAAAATTTTCTTACTTCCCAGCTTGAATTAGTATGAGCAATTTAAGTTTATTTTTACAATTTTGTTTCTCTTTTATACTTACGAACGTAGTTTAGTATGATTTATTGAATTAATTTTTTTATTTATACCATTTATATTTCATGTGCTTTCTATTTTATTATATTATTTTCATACTTCCCAACGTGATATAGTGTGATTTTACTTGTTTTAATTTGGTGTAAATATTTTTCATAGTTTAAAAACATTTTGTTATCTCTTTTTACCATTATTTTGTTTATTACACGTAGTCATATTTTGTTTTTACACATTTCTCATCATGATATAGTGTGTAGTACATTTATTTCTGATTAATTATACTTTTTCAAATCATTTTTGCCTTTTTATTTTTAACCATGCATGTGTATCACATAATGCCAGGAAATAAAACACTCCACATATATTTACCATAATATATACAACAAAATAAAAATACATGTGCTAGAAATAAATATATCCATGCATCAAAAACCACAACTAAATATAACTCATGAGATCAAATCCAACTGTCATAATCAATATATCTAAATATAATGTGTTTTACATAATACATGATACAAAATACAATAATACATAGCTCCAAATCTATGGTTGGGCTCCATCATGACTATCTTGTAGCCTAGCCACACTAACCATAGATACTTAAGACTCTCCCCCATGCATAATTTACTATAATGAGGTAGTCCAAGATCTCAATCTTGCTACCTATCCTTGTAGGTTGCCATTTGGTCTTGTACCTATCCAAGCTATATTGTGGTAGTCATGTGTGATACTCTCTCTTGAGCCAATTCCTACCAAGCCTATGCCTCTCCTACACCCACCCCTACCAGGGGATAAAATCAATCCCCATATGTATATAATTACCTTAAATCCTCCCTAACTATTCTAAACTAGACTACCTGAGTTGGGGTAGATACTACCACAAGATCATCCAATATGGTGGGGTCTTATGGTGCCATCACCCCATAAAAAATGTCATGGTGTGCAACCATGACTAGGGATCCCCATATGGCCTAATCTATCATAATAATTTCAAAGCCAAGCCAAGATAGATATTATATCACATATATATCTCAAATATATTTACCTACTATAATCACATACCACTAGTATCCTATATCAAAAATCCAAATTATAAAATTTCTCATTAGTCCCAATATCACCAATCACCATCACCCCATTTGCTCACCTCCTGAGCATGGTATCTCCATTATCTTTTCCCGTAAGAACCTCATCTATAAAACACCTCCCTATCAATGAAAGATAGGAGTCACCACTCATGCCTATCATTACCTTATCCTCATAGGTGCCTCTATTGACCAACTTTATCCTAAAGTGACTATTAGGTCATCTTATGCAACTACCCTCATTTGTGCCTAATCTTATCAGTAATGATTTTATCTATGATGTGTCCAAGGTGGTCACTAATCCTCCTACAACAACATCCATACCTTTTCCTCCTTTAGCCTCCTACTGTCATGCTTGACTAGTCCATGGTCTCACACATTATGGCTTGATCACTAGTATCTTGACTAGTGCTCCTCCTCCTCCTCTCCCCTTTAGCTCTCTATCATTTCATGCCCAAAAATTAGGCACTAATAAAGGATTCATAAGATGTAGGAGGTTAAATTTCCTTGGTAAGCATACCACTGGTTGTATCTCTACCTAATAGGTATAGTGTCCTGTGATCCACACCTGATCTAGCCTTGACACCATAGTCACCAAACTAGGTCAAATAGTATAAATATGTGTTTATGGATGCCACATAATCTACCCTAATGTGATCATCTATATTAATATAACATGGGGCATGGCCTATACTACTTGGTCCTATCTCCATCTAATTTTCTAAGGTAACCTATCATCAACTACATGGGGTAACCTAGTTAGCCAATACATAAGGAACCTCTCATATTCATGCACTATGGAAAACCATTGGTCCCATGATATTATTCCCTCTGGACAACATCCCATACATATCATGCATAAGTTGGACCTAGATGATAGACCCAAAATCATATAGAACCTCTGATCCAAAATAGACTAGTATAAGGTTTCATATATAATAGTACCTTATCATCCAAATTGTGACTCAACACTCATGTTATCATAAGTTTGATCATGTAATTATATATGTTAAAAATCTATGTGATATACACATCAAATATACTAACCTTTAACCCTAGGTATATCTTATCTGAGCACATCACCCACCTAACTAGTGCTCATCTCTCCTCTAGATCAACTACTGTCCTTGTAATCATTGATGTCCCTCTTATTGGTAATCCAAGAAATGCATGGACATCATGTAGTGTGATACCCACCTCTATGGTATCTCCATCCACCACCTATAAAAAAGTGTTGGTCAACCATTCCCATTCTCTAAGGAACTTGATAATGAGATGAACACTTACTTAGATATGCCTCATCTCCATGATACTTCTCAGACCTAGTACAACTAGTCTCGCTCTATCCACATCTATCAAATTCTCTAGAAAATTTGGTAGCCATGGTGCATAGATTAGTTGCCAATATCTCTACTATTTCTACAAAAATATCAAACAATAAAGGATGTATTAGCTCTTCATATCATTTATAATCAAAATACATTCTTAAATTTTCACAAAATTCACCTAGTTTGATTTAGTGTTTCCATTTTCTATAGAATTAGCTTACTCAATACTAAATCAACCATGTGTTTCATTTGTGATACTAAATTATCCCTACACTTCATTTGGGATACTAAATCTACCCTATCAAATTTATACTAAATTGGCCACCTTTGCACCTATAGTACTAAATCAACCACCTTTTACCTTGCATTACGACATCAACCACTATAAAAAAAAGTAAGTTAGACCACTACAATTCAATAGACCCCCTCTCTTAGCAAACTAAATCTAACTACTACCATGTAATTAGCCTATTTATTCTCCTTCACCTTATATACTAAGTCAACCTAGTCAACTTTGTTCATATATAATGATGGATTTTTGAGCAATTACCTTAAATGCATTGATCATTTATTGGTCTGACTCCTTACCCAATACCCCATTTTCCCCTTAGTGTCCCTAAAAATTTCCTAGGGTTCATTGCGTTGCCTACATTTTGCCTATCATTCAATTTTCTATAATTCACTCAATTTCAAATAAAAATATTCAAAAATTTGAAATTTTTAGTTGCTTGCCTATGTTGCACTCATTATGGCTACTATGCATCCTCCCCATCTCAGTTGTTATCTCCTCACCATATTGGCTCTGGTCTCTCTCTAAGTCTCTCAGAGCTCTATTTCCTTATAATAGTAAAAATGATAAATGAACTATTTTTCACCCTATTTATAATTACTATTCAAAATTATTTAACTTTTAAATATTTACCATCAATTTTTTTAATTTGATAATATCTTTATCTCTACTAGCTCTTTTTTCAAACTGTATAATGTTTTAGAAGCCTGACATCATAGAGAATCTTTTCACCTATTATATATCTATTTCATTTTTTTTCCTCTTTTTTACTAATCTCTACAGGTTCACCTAATTTTATATGCATTAGACACCTTCAGATTTCTTGCATCTCCTTCTGTATCTACAACACTAAGGTAAGTAAAGGTATGGATTTTAAAATTTTATCTTTTCATTTATCTTATTTTCTCCTTATTTCAATTTATTCAGCTTCAACATTGTGTGTTTCTATGTTCTTTTCTGAAAGCACCATCTCTTGTTACACCTTTATGATACATGATGAGATTCAAGTGGGGTATATATATACACATAATATTTTAAAACTTTATCAATTAATGATGATTTCTGTCTTGCAAGAACCCATCAATTCTCAATCTCTTTAAGTGCATGCCTTAAGGGGTACATTGGGAAAGGGGTGGGTAGGCCATTGGTGCTTCATAAGATTATTGTCCCTTATTACCAATTTCCATCTACACAAGCATCTCCTAAAAACATTTCCATAAGCTTGGCCTCCTCCTTTTTTAGCTTCCTCAAGTCATTTTCCACCTTTATTAGCCCTTCCCTAGCCTAAAGCCCTTTTTTATGGTTTACATTACACTACCAACCCCATCGTATTTGTAGTATAATTGATAAAACTTATTAAGGTCTAGGTTAGACCCTGGCTGACCTAAAATGTGACCTAATTTATTTTTATCAGTAATGATACTAGGTCAACTAGGTCAACCTTGTCAACCTAAACTTTTGGAAATGATTAGGGTTAGATCCTCCTATATAAACACATCTATTTCATCATTTTAGAGAGAAGAGAAGAAGAAGATATATATATATATATATTATGTGTCTCCTTATCCACCATTCCACTTGAGGAGCATAACATAGGGTTTCATACTTTCTTTGGAGATATGGATCTTGTCTTATGGAAAAGTCTTTTAGATGTATTGATAGGTTGTGTATCCTAGATATAGTTTATCCTTGTCATCATTACATACCACAATAACCTCTTACTAATCACCTTGGCCAAGGGAGTTATTGAGGCTTCGTAGGTTCATCTTGAAAGGTAAGTATTCCTAACTTTGTTCCTCCTTTGTAAGAGTAGATAGATATGAATTTTTACTTCTCTCCCATGTATTAGGATTATGTATATATTGATGTGATTATAAGTCTTATATGCATGTTTAATTTTATGTTTATCATCCCCACTTTATGCCACAAGATTTGGTGAGAACTAGATTAGACTTTCACTTTAATTATTATTAATTTAGTGAATATCAAAATGTAGGACCTAATCAGGGTTATGGCATAGTTTTTACTAACTAGGGGCTTTGTAACCCTCCATAATAATATTATTGTGGTAAGATATCCCTTGGATAGGTCTAATAGATCCATCTTGCTCATGATCCTAAATATCTAATGTATCCACAATCAAAAGTGTATGTAGGATCTAACTTCTCTAAGATAGGATTGATTTATAGATCTTCTACATTTGTTATTACATACAAGTGGTCCCAACCCATTGAATATGATAATGATACTTATTTTTTTAATAAATATAACATATTAAGTCACACTGCTAAGGATATCCCACTGGCCTCATACCCCAAAAGTTATGAATCCAAACTGGACCAAGAAACCCCATACTAGTTAGGTGGAAGTGACTACCCTATCTAAGAATATTACTAGTCATATCTCTAGGACTTTCCCACCCATAATGATAGATCTAGAAATCTAACCCCCAAAATTGAGTGTTCCTATTCCTATCTTAAATTTTAAAGGGATTGGCCTTTCACCCAAGCTTCAGGTGGTGGAACAAATGAATATTATTGGTCTTTCGAATGAACTAAGGAAGAATGTTCCATCCTCTCTCGAACATGTTAAAAATTATCTAGGAAGGGAGGAAACAATTATAATCCCTTTTTTATTTTTAGAACTACCTATTATTTAAGACTTTCTAGCTAAGATAAATTAGGGAAACATCAACCTGATTGACTCAAGTCAAAAAAAATAAGAAGTTAAGGATCTTGGTAACACCATTAGTCAGATTATTCAAATTCCCACTCTAAAGGTTGAGCAAGGATAAATCACCAATAATAAAATCCCCCTCAAGGTGAGAATAATATCCCCAATCCCTATGGATTTGTTGGAAAATAAAGAAAAGGATAAATAAATAGGTCAATATTCCACCTCCACCATTCCTAAATAGGATACAATGATAATAGAAGAGTAATTGACTCTACTAAAAGTTAAGAAAGGAAGGAATAAAAATAATGTGGGGGAAATGCCTAGATACTCAGGGAGGGTGTCAAGCCTCTCATCTAAAAATAAATTAGCCAATGAGATTATGAAAGGGAACTGGAAAATACTCAAGGGCCATTTAAAAAAATAAAGAATGAAACTCATATCATTGAACATTAGGTGTTTAAACAACCCTAGTTAACATAAGATATTTAGGAACCTAAGGAAATAACATGATCCTCATATTTTGATTATTCAAGAGATAAAAATGTTTGAAGCTTCTTTAACTAGCTATAGTGATAAGTTATGGTTCAAGAACAATTACATGTGTTAGTTCCTCTAGGGATTCAGATTACTTGAAAACCTTTTGGAATGCCCAACTCCTATATGGTGAGTTATTATTCTAAAAATATAATCGCATTGCCATCCTATTCAAGGATAATATGACTAAGTAAGAATGGATCCTCTAAACAATTATTCCCTTAACTCTAGTCTAAGAAGGAAAAAACTTTGGGAAGAATTTATTAACTTTAGAGGTCTATGTAGAAGATGGAAATGGTTATTGTATGGAGTCTTCAACTCCCCCTAACCTTGATGAAAAATAAATGGTACCTCCAGTACTTAACTAAAAATATGGCAAACCTTTATGATTATATTACAAGAGAAGGTATAGTTGACATGGATATCAATGGTAACCCCTTCACCTAGAAAAATAGATGGTTAGGGGAAGACCTAGTACATCTAAATCTGGACCATTTTGTGGTGTATTTAACCCAAGACATTCATTTATCTATCTCTTTATCATCTTTTCTAAGGATTGGGTCAGATCAAATCCCAATCATCTTCAAAGGGGAGAATACTTACAAACCAAAAAACCTATCTTTTATATTCGACAGTATGTGGTTGCACCTCCTAAACTTCCATGAGACAATCAATAATTGGTGAAAGGAACTTGGTGTAAGCTTAGACACTTTATAAAAATCAATCATATCAAGTCCAAACTCAAATTTTGGAACAAAGAAGTTTTTGGCAATATCTTTATTCAAACGAACTCATTAGAGGAGGATTTACATAAGCTATAGGAGTATATGTCAATGTATGTATCCAATCAATCCCTAGTCAACTATGAAAATGAAATCCTATATACTTATCACAACCTTGAAGCCAAGGAAGAATCATTATGGAATCAAAAATCTAGAAATCTCAGGATGAAGGAAGGGGATAGAAATACAAATTTCTTCCACCAAATATCTCCCAAAAATAAGAACACTAATAAAATATCTAAGTTACTCCTAGAGGATGGTATAAATTATAGAGATGAAGACTAAATCAATGAACATATAATTCTCCATTTCAAATATTTTTTAAAGGAAATAAGTACAACTGACAACTATCTAGAGGAAAGACTTTTATAGAATCCCCCTTCTATCATAACACAATAAAAATACTAGGACCTATGCAAGCCTCCTTCCATCAAAGAGTTCAGATCCATAATCTTTTCCATGGAAGGAAAAAAGGCCCTAGGGCCTGATGGCTTCCCTCTGCTATTCTTCCAATAGTTTTGGGATATCATACACATAGAGGTTGAAGTGGTAGTTAGTGAATTATTTATCATTGGAATTATCTTGAAGGAACTAAACAACACTTGCTTAGTCCTCATCTCTTAAAAACTAGGAGCTATTAAATAAATTACTTTAGGCATATCAATTTATGTTCCATTGTCTATAATATTTGCATAAAAATGTTGTTAGCACATATATAAACCTTCATAGAGAGATTCAATACTGATAAATAAGGAACCTTCATATCTAGAATATAAATTAGAGATGGGATCATAATAGTCCATGAATCCCTTCACTCAATCAATAAATCTACTAGACAAGTTATACTTTTGAATCTTGACACAAATAAAACATATGATAAAGTCTCATGGAGTTTTATGGATAAAGTGGTTGACAAATTTGGGTTCGATTCATAATTTAGGGGATTTATATATAGTTATATCTCCACTCTCATGTTATTAATTTTGGTCAATGGAGTCCCCAAAGGATTATTTTTTGCTAGTATAGGGATAAGGAAAGGAGATCCCTTATCCTCTTATCTTTTCATTCTACTCATGGAGACCTTGGGCATAAGTCTATATGTAGCTAGAGAGTAAGGGACTATCAAAGATTTAAAGATAGATTAGAACATTATTCATATCACTCAAAAAAAAATTGATGACACCTTTATTCTCAAAGAAGTGTCTATTACTAAATCCAAGGTAGTTGAGAAGAACCTTGTCGACTACAAGTAAGATTTGGGTCAGTGCTTTAATTTGGAAAAAGCTCCATAATTTTTTTTGAATACCCTAGTTGTAACTTAGAAAAGGATATTTAAAATTTTGGGATGTTAGATGAGTATTCTCCCCTTATCCTATCTTGGAATATTGAGGTTTGAAGGAAGGATGCAAACTAGTTTCTTGTTCACTTTAATGGATATAATATAAAAGAAATGGATCAGGTGGAAAGGTTCACTCCTATCCCAAGTAGGTAAACTTTAACTCCTAGAAATTTCCTAATAAATAATTATTATCTACTTTATATCCCTCTTCCACATCCATAGTAAAATTATAGATAAAATTGAACAAATTTAATGCATCTTCCCTTAGAGAGGTGCAAAAGTTAGGCCTAGAATTCCCCTTGTTTCTTAGGAGAATGTCTACCTCCTTAAAGCCTATGGAGGTATTAGACTTAGGTAGATAAAAATTATGAATAAGGTGATCATTTATAAATTTGGTCAGAAATTTATAAATGAAAAAAATAATTGGTCTCAGATCATTAGAGCCAAGTACTTCGATGGTAGAGAATAAGACATCCTTCTTTGGGAATAAGCCCTTGATGATGGTTTGACCTTATAGAAGGTCATATCAAGAAGTAAAATCCTTTTATATAAATGAATTAGATGACAAATGGGAATTAGGTAAAATATTAAATTATAGGATGATCCATGGATCACCTAATTTTCTCTAGCTTCGTTGCCTCATTGTAATAACTTGAGTAGGATATTTAAGGCTTATATAAGCTCCAAGGTCAAGGGCTATTGGTTTGTTGTTGAAGGTGTCACAAAGTGGAATAATCTGACCTTAGAGTCATATAATGTTTAATTTATCTATGAAATTCACAATTTTAACCTTGAGCTTAAAAAAACCCCACATTGATATCTTCCCCAAGGAGGAATCTCTTCTCTACTCACTTGATGATAATGGGAACTATTCCATGAAATCTATATTCCTTGTCAATCTAGATTTGGAGGATGATTGGACCTATTGGAGAGACCATTGGATAAATCAAATTACTCATAAAATTAATATTTTATTTTGGTTATTTGTTTAGGATAAAAATTCTCATGGTGGATAAGCTAGTTGAGCATGGCATACATATTCCCAACAAGTGTGTTCCCTACAAATCCAACAACGAATTAGTTTCTCATATTTTTATCGTGTCTTTTTTGCTCTAATATTTGGGACCATCTTCTATAGAAATTTAATGTTTCCTAGGGAAAAATTAACTCCATAATTGACCTAATTATGCAAAGGAAACCACCTTGGAAACTCCTATCCTTATCATGATTATGCTTCTTGTCCATCCCCCACTTCTTCTAACAAATCTAGTTAACCAAAAATGCCTACCTTCTTGAAAACAAGAATAACAACCCTGGGATTACTTTCTATAGGTTATGTACTACTATTTTAGAAAATTAGAAAGTTACCATCCCCAATGAGAAATCTTCTACCTCTATGGCTGAATAGTTCATCCTTCATTAGTGGGACTTTTCTCCCTTAATCTCCTCTTCCAGGAAAAATTTGGCAAGATGTCATGCCATTTGGGTTTGCCCCTTGAGGTTAGATAAAGTTAAACTTTGATGGGTTAGCCAAGGTCAATCCAGGAAGGGATGGAAGTGGAGGGGTCATTATTAATGACTCTAAGATTATGGTAGATGCTTATGTGGCTCCTATGGAAACTCAAACTAATCATGTGTTGGAGCCAAAGGCAGCCCTTTGGGGCATCCAATTAGCCATCCAACTTAAGTACAACAAATTATATATTAAAAGAGACTCCCTAAACATCCTTAATTCCTTTTTGGGTAAGATGAACCCTTCTCACACCATCTTTCAATATATTAAGGACTTTATTGGTCACCTTAATTCATTCAAATAATTTTCCATTAGTCACATCTATTAGGAAGGGAACTCTATCATGGATGGCCTAGCTAATATGGGGGTCTCTAACTTAGATTTAATCACTTAGAATGGGCTTAGCATCATCCCCCCGTATCACCCTCTTAATCAATAATGAATTTAAATTAATTTATAACCTCTCAAGGGATGAGGACACATTTGTGAATAGGGTAGATATATAATTTTTAATTGAATTACGTCAAGTGATATGATGTATGCACTTATTTCAAGTATTAGACTAGGCGACATCACCTTTTCAAGCATAATTTTAATAACACCAATTTATTTCATGAAAACTATAGTAGTTTGAGTCTCACTTAAAGTCTTATCAAGACATTTCATAATCCAACCAAGAAGATAATTAAAGCAATGAGAGGTGATAGGGATAGGCTTGAACCAATATCCTACACTAAGGTCCAAAGTAACTGAAAGGTTTTACTTAAACTATGAAAATGTGGCCTCACTAATTTTATGTTAAGAATTAAGGGCCATGATGAATTAATTTATAAATATTTCATCCTTGGATATATTTAGAGGAAGGTGATCTTTAGAGGCTTAAGGATTGACATCTTAGAGGAGATGATAGGTGAAGTCACAAGCATGTCATGCAAAGGTACTAAAGGTTACAAAGATAAGTGAAAGAAGCATGAATTAATACAAACCTTATTTAAGATAAAAATAGAGAAAAAGGGATACCTAAGAGTAATAATACCTAGGTGTTGGCCAAAAATATGTTTATAGGTTATGAATTATCTAACTCTAGAGGGTAAGTTCACCCACATCTTCTCCCACCACTTTTTTCTCTTAAACTATTTCAAGGTTCATAGATTTAACATTCCATATTTTATATTTATGTACCTTGAATATACACTCTTATAATTTCAATACAAACCTATAATTGACCTCATTCATTAGGGGATCATCTTCCTCCTCACCAAGAGAGGTAAATCCTAAAGTGGAATTGAGGTTCAAACTACTTAAAGTAATAGGGAGAAAAGATTAGGGAAAGATACTAAAAACATTGAGAAAAGGTGTGTGGGGGATATTTTCCATTTAGAACCATCCCACTACATCTCCCCATAATATCCCTCATCAAAATTATAAATAGGTTGAAGACATGAAATGAAAGAGGAAGGCAAAAACTTCCCCTTCTTAGGGGGAGAAGAAAACTAAACCTAAGTTCAAAATATGAGCCCTAAGGGTTGCTAAAATCAAAAAGAGGAAGGATAACATATGATTGGGAGACCCACATGTAGGCCATAGGCTAAAATTATATGATTTTTAAGAGAGAAACTATATAACTTAGAGTGTCATATGGTTACCATTATGGAGGAATGGAATGTTATGAAATCAAAATCAGATAATCTAAAGCAAGAATGGAGTAACAAATCAATAGAAGATGGCCCCCAATTTTTTGGGCCATATGTCACTTATTAATAAAATAAAATAGGCCATAGGGGCCATCCCTACCAAAATTATATCCCCATTAAGTATCAAGACAAAGGAAAAAACCAAAAAGTACTAAGAAAACCAATAACACTGAGATGGTTCCCAAGGAAAAGGGGTCAAGTGTGCAAAAGGGAAGAATGGTTGAAGGCCTAAATATTCACATAAGAGGCAAAACCAAGAACACTAAGTTGAAAGAGACTAGAAATAGGGGAAAACTCACTATGGAGGAAATCTAGGTAGGTTGGATGAGCCTTCAGGGTAATACATGCTTGTGTTTTTCCTTGTGTCCTTAGTCATTTATCATTTTTGGGGTTTTAACAGTGTTTTGGCAAAAATATCTAATTGTTGGTCATCCCATGTGGCCTATTTCATTTTTGTTTCTCTCTTGATATTTATTGTTTACTTGTTGAACATTATGGTTTCAAGATCCACATAAAACCTGAGTTTCACCCAATCAAATAAAAATATTATGAAAGTTTTAATACAAAGGATAAATAATACTTAGCTTATTCAATGACACTCAAGTAAATTTGACATGTACATGTGTAGTAGAATATAAAATAGTGTCCCTCATAATTCATCATATTTAGGAAATTATATTTTTATCATCCTAGACACTACCATTAAAATATAGACACTACCAGTGATGCTTTTGTCTAGCTCAAGATATATACTATTTTCTAGAACAACCACCTACACTTTCTAGGGTTAATTTTTTCCTTGAAAATTATCAACTTAGACTTCACACACAAGTTTTTTAAATCAATATTTTTATCAAAACTTTAGTTCCTCAAAATTAGCATGTCACATTGAAATATAGGGGTTAGTGGGCTTAAATGAAGTCAAGATGACCTCAAATACCCCTCTATCAATGAGTTATTCACCTTATGTGGGTTTATGTGTGAAAATTTGTGAAATATGCTATATGCAAGTGCATGTAGTGATCTAAATTTTAACTTGAAAAATAATGCTCATGAGTTTCTCTTTAAATGCTTCAGACTTAAAAGACTACTCCTATGACTAATTTGGAAATAGGGAAGAATAGGGCAATATAGATTAGTTATGCTAGTGATTTTTAGTAGTTTAATGTGAGCTTAATTTATGATTCACATATGTATTAATGAATGTTAATTGTATTTATACCACAACACGTGAAATGATCTTATAGGAGGGTAAAATAAATACCATAGGATGACCCATACATGCCAAAATATTTTCAAATTTGATTGTTTGGAAGGAAGTGACACTGTAGATACTAAAATCTAATTTGTATAGTACCTAAGTCTTAGACACTTGGAAAATACCTATCATGGTTGTACCTTTCAGTGCTATAACTACCTACTATTGAATTACTTATGTTCACTATCTCTTTATGCTTAAATTATTTATCTCTTAGTTATAGTTATATATATATATATATATATATATATAATGATTAGGACTTATATACTTTGAAAAAAACTCTAAACCTAATTATTACCTTTCACTACTAGTTCTAGACCTATACATGTTTTCAAGATCCCTAAACACTTGTGTCCTAGATTGACACTTGCATTAACACAAATGTCCACCTTTACTACAAAGTGTCAAGTGCCTAAATTTTTACCAAATTTGTATATTAATTATATCCTAAAGTCAGGTCCAAGTTATTTAGTGAAATATATTTTAAAAATGGATTTGTATATATACAAGATCAATGCTCATTCATTCCTCACCTGGAAACACTTGGAAATCACAGAAAAATTCAAGAGGCAATATACCAAGAAGCACTCAATCATGAATTAAAGTGAGAAAACCTACCCAATTCATCCCTATTTATATATCAGTCATAGGATAAGTATTTACACATGTCTAAAGCATTCAAGGAACATCCCATGATCCACATTTAACAAACTATAAACTAGGTCATTGCATGTATTTGCTTATCACACATTATATCCTTGTGTGAAAACATAAGCCAACACATAGGGGATGAATACAAAAGATAAGGCTAACTTAAGATTATTGGATATGTAGGAAATAACCATTGACATAAGGGTCCTTGGGGTAGCTCGACACTGTGAGCCCACTAACCCATTTTCCCATAATCACTCTAAGGGTGAAGAACTAGGGTTTGATATTTGATAAAGAGTGACATATTATGTGAAAAATAGAATAATATAATTGGTTAGATATAAATCAAATTAGTATTATGTATATAACACATATGGTAGGGTTATACACCTATGTCAACACCACTATCCAAATCCAGTGTGTGTCTGAGGCCACAGATATAATATTTCCATAATATTATGAGTGCTCAAATATCACCTTATAATATAATTTTAGTCTATTATATATCATATCTACATTCACACTATAAACTAGCCAAGTATCATTTGTTTTAAATTCATTATAATATCTATCAATAATTTTAATTTACTATTTTTACTAATCTTAGTTGTATAAATTCATAATACTTTTTTTTTTTGAGTTTTTTTATTAATTATATTGCTTATTAAGTTATTTAACCACCTTTTTTAAAAGATAATATAATCAATTCAACCTTAGATAACCACACATATCTAAATTTAAGGTTAAATTTTGGTGAACTCGACCATTGGTCTCCAAACCCTAGATTAGCCTAGGTTTTTTTTATTTTAATTAGTTTTCAAAAATTAGATTGTTTTCAAAATAAAAATAATACATTAACATAATGTATTGATCCTTAGAGTTTGTATACATCTCTTATCCAATCCTCATTTCATTATTTAGAACATTTAAAATGGATAAAAAGGAACATCTTCCTCTTCCTAACTATAAGGAGGGTGATTGCTACTATCCATATAATTAGGTATATGTTATCACCCTCCCAAGGGATAAAGTGACCTAACCTATGGTTTTAAATTAAGGTAATCAATATGTCTTGATTAACAACCCTCCTACATCTCATGTAAATGATATGTGTATCCATGTTCAATCTAAATTACATGGGGCTTGTGACTATGATGTCATAAAATATCGAAACACCACTATGATAAAGTTAATATAAGTATTACAAAATCTAAAAAAAAAATTGTGCTCAAATCACACATCACTACAAAATAAGATTTTATATATACAATACTCAAAATGTGCTAGTAATACACATATCTTTGTATCTTATACCGATGTTATGCCTAATGAAGGGTCATTTAAAAATCAAGAAGTAAAATAAAATATTTCTAAAAAAATGATTTACATAATATTCAAAAGGCTAACAGAAGTTAAAGTGAGATTTTAAGGGTACTACTTAGACACAAATTGATCACATTACCTCCTTTACAACCTATACGAAAAACAAAATATTATTTCCAATATCATATAATACATGGCTATCATACAAACCATTTTTTATATCTAAAGAATAATATCCAATGCATATTTTATAGTGGTGAATCTAAAAAAAGATACATATCACTTTTTCTTGTAAGTGTTCCTAAATATTCCAAAAATACAAAAACATTCAATTAAATTCAAAAATAGTAAAAAAATATTAGCATGTTTTTATCTATACTATTTAAAATACATATTTTGTTTTCTCCACATTATTATATAGCATATAATTCCTTTCCTATATGCATAGATTTTCATGCTTCATTTGAGTGTGATATAGGCAAACCCAGATACATGATATATGCACACACAAATGTTGGGCCTTCCCTCCACTCATGTCATAAATATGTTTAGTGTATCTAATTATTTGATCATGATACACCAAGATCATATTATAATATGATCATTTTCAATTATCATGTTTGAGATTATATACTTACACATCATTCTATCCATGCTTATACCTTTCACAATGTACTTGATATGCTATGTACTTAACATTTTTTACAAACACATACTTATAAGAAATAGTAAGCTATGTTGATGTTGGTTGCTTATATTTTGTGATTTCATTTATGTACTTTCTTGAGTGTGTTCATTTATTTCCATTATCTCATATTGTATTTGATGTTTGAGCATTTGAATATGCTCCATTGGTTATGTCTCCTATGACTTTGTTTTCCTATTTAGACATTTGAATACGTCACTCTATGTTGTACATAGACATTTGAATTTGTAATTTATATTCTTTTTAGACATTTAAATAAGTCATTTCCCTTTGATTGTGTGGCATTTGAATATGCCCCTTGTATGATTTCTCATTGGAACATTTGCCTTTTAATTTGCTTTTAACTGATCTTGTGTGTATGCTTGATTACTTGTTAAACTTGTACTATTACTCTCTATATGTTAGCATGATCTACATCATGACTCTTAGTATTTGATGTGATGAAATACTACATGTATTAATTTTATATCTATCTATACATGTTATCCATATATGCTACATGATCCATACATAACTTATAAAGTTATCTTATCCTTTTGAGGTAGGTTAACTACCAGATTATACTTTCCCTCACCTCAAAAGGGGGGAATATTAGTGGGGCCATGTCATAGAGGCATGAATTCCACATTTCATAGTTTTATATTTCAATGGGTTCATGTCAAAAATGTATGACCTCCACACTTATTTAGTACTCAACATCTCTAAATTATAGTGGGGGTATATTATGGAAACATATGCTCCACATTTACACTAGTTATTAGATTTAGTGGGGGGTGTAGATGATATTTTTTGATTATGTAGTACCTTAGTCTTGTACACTTGAAAAACATAGACCTTGACTATTCCTATTATTTATACACTTTCCTTGCTTTTAGAAACCTTGCATCTACTTTATCTTGTGTCTTTTGGCCTATCTCTTAGTCTAACTAGTCTTATATTGATGACCCAGACCTTCTATCTTGCCCAACATGCTTAAAATGTACTTATCTTATACCTTTACAAGTTTTGATCATGTACCTATTTTGTTACTCTATAGACACTAGCATTATTGTCTTGCCCTACCACAAGTGTCTAGTGCCCTAAAGTCATCTAATTTACAAATGAAACATATTCCAATAGTCAACTTTAGTTATTTAATTCAAGTTATTTCATGATAAGATTGGTATAAATATAATATCAACCCTCATTCATTAGACACCTAACATTCAGACCAAAGAGAACTCAAATAACATTCAATTGAGAAAAGTTTCCCTATTTATTCCTATTTATAAACTAGTCATAGGGACTACACATCTACAAGTCTAAAGTAATAAAGTATTAGACCAAGAGCTCGATTTGCCAAGTTACAAGCTTAGTCACTATTTTTATTTCTTTACACACATTGCATGATTCACATATAAGCCAACACATAGGGTAAAACTACATGATTCTAAGGCCCTCTTATGAAGTATTAGATATATAATTAGTTCCCTTTGATTGTGGGGTCATTGGGGTCAAATTGACACCATGTGCCCACTAACCCATTTCCCCCAAGGTCACATTGAATATGGAAAGCTAGGTTTTACCATTTCAAAAGTAATGACTATCCATGATTCATATCTGAATGTACTAGAGTAAAGGTGAAGCCAAACCTAAAAGCATCTATGTGGTCACATCTTGTTTCACCAGATATTTAATATATGATGCTATCATTAGACTCAAAAATTAGTGTTTACACAACTATCTGGGGCTGATGCAACTATCTAGATAGCTAGAGGCACCAGATCCAAAATTTGATTACTATTCTAGATCTAGAACTACATTAGCATTAGAACAAGCTAATTACTTCTCTTCTTTGTCATTTATATATCTAGCCTAGTTGTACTTTCCATATTTATACTATCCTAGCATAATAAATTTAGTGTATGCTAATATCTAAGCTTAACTTTTAATTGGTTTATTATAGATTTTATTATCACCCTTGTGCCATTTTATTTCCATATTCTTAACCTTATGGTATAAATTGAAAACAACACATATTTAATTTTAGGGTTAAACATTTGGTGAACCCAACATATGTGAATGCAATTTTTTTTAATTCATAGGGTTTTAAACTAGCTAGGGTTTCAGATTGTTATACTTTTAATTTACTATTTTTATTATTTTGCATGAAACCTAAGCATAACCCTAGATTAGGGGGTGTGTATATTGAACATATTTAGTTACCCCTCCACCCCTCCAAAATATATCAAACCAATGAGGGATCTCATACCTTGGATCATGATTATACCCATGTAGACAATGAACAAAATGTTGATAAGGTTACCATATAATAAGATTATGATAATGAAAATTAGGAAACAAATGAAAATGAACAAGTATACCATGATCAAGTGCATATAATTTCCTTGTTTCAAGATCACATAAAAAAAATACTAAAGATCTTGATATGGTCTTAAAAAATATACTGGAATCTAAAGACTCCAAAGCTTCAGTGGACACATCCCTCCCCTTAAACACACTACAACTAAATACATCTAATGGGGCCACACATTATGTGTTTAAAAATTTGTTCCATAAAACTACTATTGATACATCTATTATGGAATTACCTATTTTTTCAACACAAATACTGATTACAATTCATATTAATACTCAAAACATGTTTTAATCTCCTTTGGTGACTACTCAACTTTATAATATAACTCTCATTGGGCCTACGGTTTAATCATTCCTTCAAGTTATAAAAATATTAGAAGATAATATTACAAACATTTAAACAAAATATTTGAAATCCCCTCATGATATAGATTTTTAAGATGTATTGCATAATCCTCTTTCACTTTAAATCTCTTTACACTGTTTACCAATTGGATTTTTTGCACCTAAGTTCACATTTTATAATGATAAGGGTGATCCTGGACAACATATTCAAGCCTTTTATGTGGCATGCCTTTACTATGATTCTCATGATAAAATTTTGACCAAAGTATTCCCAATAAGTCTCAAGGACTATGTTTTGAAGTGACTTTATGATCCACATCTCCAATATGTAAAAGCATTCAAACCTCTTACAATCTAGTTTTTAACACACTTTTCCATTAAGATTTTTTAAAATGTTTCCTATGCCTAAATTTCCAAAATCAAACAAGGAACCAATGAACTTATCAAAGAATATGTCTTGAGATATAAGACAATTCTATCCAAAATGACCAATCCTATGGTAGACAAAGAGTTACAAGATATATTCAAGAAAATTTTGCTTGCTCCTTTACATGAGTCCATTGTCTTTAAGAAGTTTTGATCTTTCAATTACTTATGTCATGTTGTAAGAGAATACATAATGAAGCTTATATCATTGAATAAACTCAAGTATGTATCAAACATACCAATTGCATATACTATTAGTGGCAAATTTTTAATTAAAAAAAGTTATAAGGTAAAACCTCTCAAGCCTAAAAAAAGCAAAAACCATGGTGCACACAGTTGCACAAAAAAATTATTAACATGTTTTATAGAATGTACTAAGGAGATAATTTACACATTTACTTGAGTCCCTAATTTCATTAGTCCCATAGTTATTAGAGTGATATCTTATATCTCTCCCTCATTTGATTGAGGTTGACATGAGTCAAACCTTACCCAAAGGATATGTTGCGAGTGATTATTACAATTTTCATCAAGGACTAAGACATTTTATGAGTATATGATTTACCTTGAAGCACAATATCCATGATCTTATTGATGATCTAACTATATTTCAAAGGAATCAGGTTCACAACCTAGTGATCACCATAAATAGAAAATATTTTACAATCATTTGCAAGACCATTCTAAAAGGAACTAGAAGTCCAAATAGAATATAATGCACATCCTATTTCATCACATTATAGACACCCACTAGATGGTATTATTGGTAATTACATGTGACATATACCTCTTATGGTTTAGATACCCATTTCCTTTGATGATAGTGAAATTAAGGATGATGACTCTATATGCAATCAAAAATGCAGCATTTATATAAATCAATCCTAACTTGGAGAAGATAAAGCATATCATACATTTATGATTGGGGATACATTAGCTAATAAATAAAATGACCAATATGGGGATCCATTAGACCTAATGAGAGGATCTCTTATCATAATACACAATGTTAGGGAGGGTTCCAAAGCCTCAAGTCAAGTACAATCATGCAATAACCCTAACTAGGTCCTATGTTATATATATATTAAACTAATAACAAGTAAATTAAAGTTTGATCTAGTGCTCGCCAAATATTTTGGCATAAAGTGGGGGTAATAAAAAAAAAAAAAACATGCATAAGAGATATATATTCATGTCAATGTATACATAATCCTAATGCATGGAAGAGAAGTATAAATGCATATCTATATAATCTTACAAAGGAGGAACAAAGTTAGGAATACTTACATTTGAAGATGAACCCAACGAGCCTCAATCTCTCCCTTGGCCAAGGTGATTCATAAGAGGTTATTGTGTTATGTAAGGATGACAAAGACAAATCAACTCTAGGCTACACAACTATTAATGCATCCAAAAGAATTATCCACAAGATAAGATTCATATTACTAAAGAAAGTATGAAACCGTAAACTTGATCCTCAATTAGAATGGTGGACAATAAAATGCACAATAAATATTTCTTCTTCTTCTCTTCTCTAAATAATGGTAAAATTAACTTGTATATATAGGTGGATTTAACCCTAAGCCCTTCCAAAAGTTTTGACCAATAGGGTTGACCCAGTCAACCTAGCACAATTTTGAACAAAAATTCACTAGGTCATAGGCTAAGTCAGCCAAGAGCTGACCTAGACCCTAAATAAATTTTACCCAAAACTATAAAGGGTCAAAATAATTGACTTGATATAGGAAATTGAGGCTAAAAAATGTACGGGGTATATAAGGTTGACTTAGTATAGTGAACAATTTAAAAGGGGTCAAGGTTAAGAAAAGGGGGATACAAGGTGGAAAATTATTGAAGAGTGTGCAATAAATAATAAAAATATTAGGGATAATGTTTTTAGGATACAAGTGTGTAGATAACAAGTGGAAAAAGGGACACCAATGCTGTGAAGCATTCTACCCACACCTTTCCTAATGTACCCCTTTAGGCATGCACTCAGAGAGATTGAGACTCGACAAGTTCCTAAAAGATACAAAGAGTTAGTAAGTAATAAAATTTTGAAAATATTATGTGTATACATATGCCCCAATCTAAGATCATCATGTGTCAAGTGAGTGAAACACAAGATGGTGCTTTGGGAAATAGAACATGATAACACATAACATTGATGTTAAGTAAATTATAGTAAGGAGAAAATAAGATAAATGAAAGGATAAAATTTAAAAACACATAAATTTACTTACCTTAGTGATATAGATAAATAATTATACTTAAATAGAAGGGAAGACATCCAAATGTGAATAATATTAGGCAAATCTATAGAAGTTAGTGAAAAAAATAGCTAAAAATTAAAAGTTTTGGAAGATAGGCATATAGTAGTGGAAAACATTTTATACTTCATCTTGATTTTAGAAAATTTTATGGTTTTAAAAATGCATAAGTAAAAACAAATATATGAATAAAATAAGTAATCTAAATAAAAATATTTGAAAGGTTAAGAATTCTGAAAAGTAAGTTTAAATAGGGTGACAAGGGAAGTCATTAGTTTTGACTTGTGGGTGAGAGAGAAAGAGTTATGAGAGACCAAATGAGCTAGGATGGTGAGGAGATGATAGGTGAGATGAGATTTAATCCCAAAAGTGACAATAGGTGCAACATATGTAGGAAAATAAGAATCTCAAACTATTTTTTGAATATTTTATTGAAATTAAGTTTCTTTTAGAAATTTGCAATTCAGAGTAATTTTAGGAACCAAAATGAACCCAAAAAAGTTACTAAGGGTAGAAGAAACCAAATGTGGAAAAGGGTTTTAAGGTATTAGAGTAATAAACTAAAACATTTATTACTAAAAATGTAAGGGGTTAGTAGTTAGAAACAACCAGGTCAACTCAGTCGACCTAATAGGCTAAAATTTTGCAAAATCCACACTGTTTGACTAAGTGACTAGAATAGTAGGAAAATGCATGAAATGGGTTGAAAGAGTGATAGAAAGTCCCATAATGGATGATAGAGGGATAGAAGGGATGATTAGGATAAAAATATGTGTAATTTATTAAGAATGAATAAATTAAATTAAATTAAATTAGGATTTTTTTTGTTTAAAATTTAAAAATAGTATATTTTGATTATAAATGACATGGAGGATCTAATACATCTTTTATTATTTTATGGTAGGAGGGACATCCAAAATTGTGGAACTTAGTGGATTAAAGATGGATTATTTACCTATTTTAGTAATAATTAATTAAATATTGAGCCAAATTTATTGTAATAGGTGTAGGAGGCATTGTAGATACCTGTAGGATTCTATTGAGTTCAAATTTGATAGTCATGTTCTTGGGAGCCTTAGAATGGTTGATAATACATTAAGGTGGGAGGTGGAAGGGGATACCATTAATGTGGGTATTACCTTAGATTATGTCCATTCTATCTTTGTATTACCTCTAAAAAATATGCCTGTGGTCATGGGAGTCCCAGATGGTAAGGAGGAGAGGAGAGCCTTAGCCATATGGGTGATGGGCTAAGAGAGGATATACCCTAGATTGAGAGTTAGTTTTATGTTTATACCTCATAGATTATAGATATTTTAAAGGTGGTGATATGACTTTTTATAGCATGGGTGCTGTGCCACAAGTTGGATGGAAAGGTACCACTATTTGTGGTAGCCTTATACCAGATGATATTGGAGCCCAAAGTGTTGTATGACTTAGGATCTGTCACTTGGGTACAGCTTATACATGACATGTAGGGGGTGATATCTATAAGGTATAAGTTTATATGACCTATTATATTTTTTTCTACATTGATATATGAGAGGTTCCTTATATATCAGCTGATTGGGTTACCTCATGTGGTTGATGATAGGTTACCTCAGGTATAAAGGTGGCGATAAGATCAAGTAGCATGGGTTGTGCCCTACATGCCATCACTATAAATGGTGAGGTGAGAAGACATTGTATGGAAACATTATGGGCATATTACTATGGTATGGCCAATTTGGGAGATAATAACACTAGCATTGGTATGGATAGATATTATCGAACACTATACCTAGTGGATAGAGCCACATCTAGTGGCATGGGTACTAGGATAGATTGGATATATTAACCTAATAGCATAAATAGTGGTTCCCACATTTTGGGCTTGAAATGTGAGAGAACTAAGGGGAGAGGAGAATTAGGGCCACCATTTACTAGGCTAATGATCAGACCATGTTATGAGAGACCATAGATAGGTCAAGCATATTGGGTGGTAGAGAGAGAGGAGAGAGATTTGAATATAGGAGTGTTAGAGGTACCACTTATAACATGATAATAGGAGGAAAAATGACCACCTTAAACACAACATCAATGGATGTAGTAGTAATAACAGAGAGCAGAGATAATAATTATCCTAGATAACCCATCAAGTGGGCCAAGACAAAGGTGGGTGATAGAGAGACTACTTAGGTGTAGCCTGAGATGGGCATGAGTGGTGAATCTAGGGTTTTATTTTGGGTAATGACCTATAAATGAGGTTTTATGAGGATGAATTGATGGAGAAACCATGCTCAATGGTCATATAGCTAGTGATATGATGGTAGGTGACACATAGCTAGGTAATAAAAGATGGTTTAAAATTTTTCTTAAGTTTTTTGCTTAGGAGAGAGTTGTGCATCTAGGTAGTGTGACATAAATTGGATAGATATAGGCCTAGGAGAGAGAGACACATCTAGAAAACTTGACCCAGTTGGGATAGGTAGAAGCCTAGGTGGCTCATTCACAAGGGTAGGTATCAAGATTAATATCTTGGATAGCCTCTTTAAAGTGTTGTATTTAGAGGAGCTATACTAAGGCATCTATAAGCAACATGGCTTGGCCATGAGATAAGCATGATGGGGCCCAACCATGTGTGTGTGTGTGTGTGTGTGTGTGTCTAATTTTGGTAGTTGGATGCTAAGTTTATGTGTTTGCATTATGGTTGTGGTTTTGGAGGCTTGGATATATTTATTTATAGCACATGCATTTAGTTGTTGTTGTATATTCTATAATAAATATATGAGTTTTCTTTTCTTTTCTATCATTATGTAGGATACATGCATGGTTAAAAAAAATACAAAAAATAAATTGGTAAAATATAATCAATCAAAAATGTACTACACACTATTTCATGTTGGGAAATGTGTAATAATAAAAAAATGACTAAGTATAAATAACCAAAGGATGGTAATAAATATGGTAAATTTTTTGTTTTTAAACCAAGTGAAAGATTGGTACCAAATTAAAATAAGTAAAAGCACACTAAATCACATTGGGAAGTATGAAAATAATGTAATAAAGTGGAAAATATGTACAAAGATAAATGGTATAAAAACAAATCAATTAATTTATTTAATCATACTAAATCATGTTGGGAAGTATAAAAGAGAAACAAAATTGGCAAAATTTGGTCTTAAATTTATCACACTAATTCAAGCTGGGAAGTATGAAAAAATCAAGAAATGGTTGGATTCTTACATGTAATAAAAAAATAATAAGATAAAAGTGAAATAAAAATGAAGTACACATAAAACAAACTAAATCAAGATGGGAAGCATGATAATGATGTGTAACTTCATAATCAATCACATCTTATCTCATATTTGACACGTAATTTTTTATTATGACTTGAATTATTAGAAAATTTTATGAAGAAGGTCGGTCTTATCTATGGTCTTACATTGTAACTCATAAAGGGGACACAAATGAGGTGGAACTTAATGTGAAAATTTGGTAATAAGAGATGTTGGTAATAGGTATGTGAAATTATGGTAATTTGTGAAGAAGGCAAGGTCCTATCCATGGTCTTATAATACAACTGACAAATGGAATCCCTAGGGGAGTGATCAGTGAACAAAAATATATTTCTCAAGAGGAAATATAAGGAATGTAGGGAGTGAAAAAGGGAATGTAAAAATCATAACTAAGGCATCTTATGAGAATAACTTAGGAGATGGGAGGCATACTAAGGACATGATAAGACACTAAGTGACTAGTGACCATCAATATATAAAGGAAACCTATTTTCTATAGACACAAAGCTGTGTAAGGAAATAAGTTTGCTAATAATATCAACTCATGAAGTTAGATTGGTAAAATAAAAATAAAATGGACCTACCTTCCCATGATGTGTTCCCTATTCCTCAGGACCCCTTATAGTTTCATTGATCTACTATGAAGATTGGGTAATTATGTGAGCAAGTAGGTAACACTAAAAGATTTTTTTTATTCTTTTTTTCTAATCTACTAGCCTACCACACCCCAATGGACCTTGGCTCTATCATGGGGCCAAATTTGGAGTCTGAGATTCAACTAGAAGAAGGATATGTGCTTTTAATCATGTATTTTAGTGTGATTTGACTTTTTAAGAATTTTGAAATGTTTTTTCCTTTTGTATCATTGACTTTTATTAAATTATTTGGCTTTTGAATGTTTTTTTAAGACTTTTTGAGATTCCTCCTTCATATATAATTGGAATGACTAATCATGATAGATAGAGTGATACACATGAATGAGTTATATGCTTGGGCTAAAGTAAGCTAAGTAACCAAAGACAAGACTAACTAGAACATTTAGGATTAATAATGAACCAACATGTGATCTCAAGTCTCAACCATGTATATTCTTAGTTTTTGAAAAAGGAATAAAGGGAATAAATTATATCCAAAGTGGGCTGATAAAAGGAGATTATAATGAGATAAATTATTTTCTAACTGATCACATGGTAAAGAAAGAATGACTAAAGGGAACTAGATTTGTATAACCAAGTCATAATGATAATTATCCATGTATATAGAGATAAGAAAGAAAATAATTATGAAAAATAAAACAAGAGAGTTTGTAAGAAAAAAAAATTAAGAAGAAATAGAAAGTAATGATGAAGAAGACATCCATGAGAAAACATAAATGACAATATTATAAATATAAAGTGAAAAATTAAGTCACCATGTAAAGAAATAAGAATTTGACACAATGTAAAATGATACAATAAATAGATAAAGATAAAATTGGATCACACATCCAATCCAAATGTAAATGTAAAAACACCATGCATGTGCTCATAAGTAATGATATATTTACCTACACACATTATCCAAAACATCTGATAGATCTCTATGAAGTTGGATGTGAACTACAACTAATATCTCATCTATTTTTAGGAAAAACTAGAAAAATACTTCACATCTAATCTCATCAATAGAAAAGGTAGGAATGCTTTATGGATCATGCTAAGGAAGGATATCAAGAAAGGGATGCTCAAGATAATTCATGAGAATGGACTTTATAAGAGATGAAGGGATCACCAATGAGGAAGGATCCATATGTGAGGGACTCACAGGTGGAAAAGGATCCATAGGTGAGGGAAGGTCCACAGGTGGAAAAAGATCCATAGGTGAGGGAAGGTCCACAGGTGAAAGATTCATAGGTGGAAGAATAAGAGGTGAAAAGGGGACCATATAAGGGGATGGAACCATAGGAAGTAGAACCATGGGAGAAGAATTGGGTGCCTTATTGTAGTATCAACCTTTGGGAGGAATGATAGAAGGTATGGGAATAGTTAAGATATGATATTTAAGGTGTTACTAAAGGATGTGACAATGATTGATGTGATGGGTACCACATTGGTGCCAAAGAGAATACACCTATCCATAATTAATAATATACTCAAGTAATACCTTTGGGAAAGGTATGGCCTTACCTGAGGATTGAGGGATATAAGGACACAAAGTATCAATATATTGTTGTATCTTGAAATAATGCATGGATTAATGATTATCTATGCTATGGAAGAAAC
Organism: Torreya grandis; assembly: GCA_037957365.1. NCBI lineage: Eukaryota > Viridiplantae > Streptophyta > Pinopsida > Cupressales > Taxaceae > Torreya > Torreya grandis. The sequence continues at coordinate 3,558,439 of JARHVA010000165.1, read as the reverse complement.
ATATACACCTATGAGTATGCTTAGTAGAGGTAATCAAAAGAGGAGATGTAATATAATAAGGAGTTTAGGAAGGCTTATCAACCCATTTTGTGGGTAACAAAGCCATTTATAGTAAAGGAAATAAACCATCACCAAGAGAAGGTAGTGATAGTGAAGATACTAGACTAGGCTCAATAGAAGGATCAATGGGGTCATAAGTAGGGATAGACTCTACTAAAGCAAGAGTAGGAATGGTCTCCTAAGTGGGCTTTATTGAGGTATGGGTGGGGTTTACATAAGGTTTAAATAGGGTTTCATGCATATCAGGGATAAGCATGCTATAGGGATCAAGATACCTAGTAAATCAATAAGGTCCAGTCATAGCATGATCTATAAGCATACTCCTATATGGTTCTTCAAAAATTGGAGGTGTCTGCACCATTTATACCCTATGATAAAGAGGAAAAATTATAAAATTAGGAATTATATATGATGTAATATGACAAGAATCACTAAAATATTGAATCAAAGAGGAATGATAATGAATAATCTCATCATCATAGGCCCAAACATGACCACTAAGAATGGATCATCTAAGATATAACCATAATTATAATTAGATGAATGAATATCAATGTTGTAGGTAGGAATGACATTATAATCTAATGAAGTGTGAGGAATGGAATACTAAGTTTTAGCCAAGATAACAGGGATGTCATCACAAGGTGGTTTGTGAGAACAAGGCTACAAAGAAGTTAGAAGCTAAGAGATGAGATGAGGTGAGAGATTGGAAGTTTTAATCTTTATATTCATCTCATTAGGCTCATCATCATCAGAATCTAGGAGGTTAAGGGTAATATTCCTAATGATTTTAGGATTAGTATTATAAATTCAAGTGAAATTGATAGCAAAATTGAATCATTGAGACTTATGGAATGGAACACTAGGCAAAGGTTCAAGAGTAGGAATTTTGAAGACACCATGGTCTTAGAATTATTTGAAATTTTAAGGGTTAATATCACCCTAAATCCTATATATGGCTCCATTATGAGATAATTTAATGCATTTCCATGAAAAAGATGTAACTGCTCTCATATAGTGAGTTTATGACCTACCAAACAAGATGTTATAAGTTAGAGGAAAGTTAAATATAATAACCTTCACAAAAATAATGATAGATGGGATGGTAATGGAAAGCCACACATACCATAAATGAGGAATTTAAATTTGATCATATCCTTGACATGTGATACATGTGGATTTAAGATTGCATACAGAATATCCAAGGGTTTTGATAAAATCAAGAGAGGCAAAACAAATGCTATAACCCTCATCAATCAAGGCATGGTTGACTTTGATATCACCAATTTGGACACTAATTAATAGAGGAGGATTATCCACATGAATTATAATCTCATTAAGAATCATATAAAAGATTAGAAATTTTAAGGAAAGAGAAGTGTCTATTTTTTAGACCCAGATAAGGTTACTTCATGTCATGCTAGGGGAGGATGAGGGATGTTCATTTCAAACAAAAGTTACATGATATGGTTGAAATGATGTAGAAAGGTCCTCATAAGTTCAAGAAATGGAATTTGAGATGGGAGATTAGTGAGTTCTATGATTGGATCCCACTCATCATAACCCATAATAAGGTTATTAGAAATAGGTGCATAGTGTTAAAGGAGGTCTTCAAAAGGAAGAGCGAAAGTACATTGGAATTTATTTTGATAAAAGGGAGAAAGTTTAGAATAAGTTTGTAAATTATATTGAGAATATGAAGCAATTAATGTATATTGGTTTGGATAATTTTTAGAAGAAGTGTTAATAAAAGCTTGAGTGTCATTGGTGTTAGGTAAAGAAGATGGAAGAATGGTAGAAATATAATGGGAAGTGTTATATAAGAGAGGAGTCAGAATTGGTTCATTTAAAGTTATAAGTTCATCTTTCCCTAGCTCATTTAAATGAGTTGGAGAAGAATATTATATAACACAAAATTTAAGAGATAATGGAGGGGTGTAGATAGGTTAAGGGTAAATTAAAGTACCCACCCTTCATATATTAATCATATTAACCACATTATATTCAAGAGTTGAGTCAACAAGACTTTATACATTATTGGTGGAAGGGGTGGGATTGTCTTGGTTGTCTTGGTGATTTGGGAGAGGGCCTTTGTAAATGGCTAAATTGAGTATTATCTTGATTCAAAGCTTGATATTTAGGATTAGTTTCATGGGATTTGAAAGTAATGTCATAAGCTTGTTGATGATTCCAAATGATATAATCATGATCAAAGTTAGGACCAAGAAGAAAACCCATAGACAAATTATGAAGCTTCTTATAGGTCTCATGAGAATTACCCCAACTAGTATGAAACCAACAAAAAATTTTGGGATCATGCCAAGATTTACAAGGATGAGTGGGATCAAGTTCTCATGGTAGATTCCTAGGTATAAGTTTTATTAATTTATTTGAGGATAAAGGTTTGTGAACATTGATGTTATTAGGTGAATATAAATGAGGATTGGTGAATTTTTGAGGAGGGGGAGCTCATTCAAAATATTGGTTAGGAATAATAGCTTGAATAGTGTGAATGGTGTCATAAGATTCTATGACACCAGCATTGGTAGTATGATGATTCTTGTTCTTAAGTAATATACAAGTACCCATAGAAGGTTGGGGTGGCTCAAATTGATGCATATGGAAATATTGACATTTTACTTGGTTAATGGCCTCATAAAAGGTATGTGGAGAGAGAGTGTAGACCTAATATTGCAACTTGGGAAAAAGAGAATTGGTAAAGAGTTAGAAAAGGTTATCATCAACCATGTTGTGTTCACATTTTTTGGACAATATTTTTCACCTTTTAACAAAAGCTTGGGTAGTTTCATTTTCAAGTTGCTTACAATTGATAAAATGGGCCAAAGTATTTTGAGGAAGATCGCTAGTTTAGAACTCTTAGACTAGATCATTTACTAAATCTTCCAAACTAGTAATAGAATGAGTTTTAAGTTGGTTGTACCAATCTAAAACATCACCCAAGAGGGTTTTGGCTAATATCTTGGTAATACATAAGGTATTTAATTTGACCCAATCTTTATAGATATTTCTAAATGTTTTTAGATGAAGAGTAGGATCATTTGACCCATTGTAAGAAATGGTAGGGGTGATACCTCCTATATCAATATTAGAAATTTGAGTTGTAAGAGGCTCATTTTGAAGATTTTTAATTTTATTGTTGACAAGAAGAGGTTGAGGGATGATATTACCATGGGAATTTTGAAGAGGATGTGAAGGAAAATTTTGATTATGCATGCCCCAAGGAATTGGTTGAGGGTGGGTTTGAAGATGGAGAAGGTGATTTTGCATTCTCATAATTTGATTTGTATTATAAGATTAAAAAGTATTCATTTGATTAATCATTTTTAATAAGAGTTGATGGGTTTGATTGGAATGGTTATAATTATTTGAAGCATTATAGTTGGAATTAGTGGATTGGGTACCACTATTGGTGTTGGTAGGAGCTTGAAAGGAATAGTTAGAATGTGAGGCACTAGTGGAAAAAATTTATTGTGTGGAACAAGATGAACTAGTGAAGGGGAGAAAAGAGGAAGCACTAAAATCATGATGACCTTGGGTAGAAAATAATGCTCTAGTGGAAGGATTATGGAGAGTGTGTCTTAGGAAATGCCCACTAGATGTAGACCATACCATGTTAGTGGATATACTAGGCATGGAGGTAGAAGAAGTTAAATAGGAAGAGGTCATGGTATGAGAAGGGGTCATGATAAAGGAAAGAGACTAGAATAAAATAAACTAGTACCCCCAAATCTATGTGAGAATGTGAGAGAAGGTGAATGAGTCTCTTTAATTGTACCACTATTCATGAGATGGTAAATGGTAGAAGGATCCTTTCCTCAATGTTGAGGAAATTTAAAGATAAAGAAGAACATGTTAGGGGTATACTCTAATGTAGGCTAATATGCAAGTGAGAAGAGAGGATTATGAAGTGAAGAGGAATGAGGAGGGGTACCATAGTTAATTATGTGAGTGGCTATATGAACATTACTCTCATCTAAGGGAAGAGTCCTACTCTGCTTATAGGAAACCCTATGAGGGTTGGTGAAACTAATCATATCTGTTGAATTCAAATTAGTGTTGTCTTCAAACATGAAGTTTATGATGAAGGAAAAGGAATAAATAGGACAAGAAAGATGAAAAAAATGAAATATGAAGTGACAAAAAATTGTACATAGTTGACAGGGTCAACCTAGTATAGAAAATAGGGTTTAAAAACTATACAAAGTCGATAAGGTTGACCTAGTATTGGAAATAGAGGCTAAAAAAGTGTATAGAGTCAACATAGTCAACATAGTATAAAAAATAGAGGTTGAAAAAGTGTATATATTTGATAAGGTTGAATTAATATAGGAAACAAAGGCTAAAAAAGTGTACAAAATCAACCTAGTATAGTACACAGGGGAAAAATAGATAGTCTATAAAAGATTATGTCAAGCAGAATGACTATGTACTAAAATAGGAAAAATTTTACAAGTAATTTTGTAAGAAATAAATGAAAGGAAACACAAAATCAATTAGGTCAATGAGGTTGATCCAATTAAATAAAACAACACAAAACCTTGCATCAATGTTGGTTAATGCGAGTTTTTGCAATACAACATATAATTGAGCAAAGAGTAAGAAATCAACTTAGAAAGTCAAAGCTAAATAAGTGGTCATCTTGAATGTTGTTAGATTATTTGAATGTGATTTAGATGTGATAGTTAGTTGTCTATAACCAAGGAACTAGAAATAAATCTAAGGATGGTTTTAGGACATTTGGCTAAAAGCGATCTATGTTGGTAATGGTATTGGCTTAGTATTGGTGCCTACCCCCTCACTTCACACACCTTAGTGATAAGGGTGTCGAGTGCTTAGACAATATATACCATTAACCAAATTTTTATACTTGGCTAGAAAACCAAGTTGGCTTCCCCCATGGTGATGAGATCCAAGTTGGCAGGCCTCAGGTAGATAATTGTTAAAATGCATTTTGAGATTTTGTGATTTGGTAGTGTGTGCATAAAATAGTATATAGTGAAACTAAATGGTATATTAATAAACCACCTAATTAGACTATGTGAGCTATTCTAATAATGCAAGAAAAAAGAACTGAAAGTGTGAGCTAATTACTATCATATAAATGTTAATTCTAACTTTGAAATACAATACAATATTGATTCTGATGATAGTGTATGTAGAGAATACTGAATAGAGTCGATAGTGTCACTTCTAGATTATGGAAGCAAGGGTTTAAAAAATAAATACATTGATAGTGTTAACCTAGTTTTCTAGATAGAATATAGAATACAAAACTACATCAATAGGGTCAACCTAGTTGACTATACAGGGGTAGTTTTAAAGACTATAAACTTTGAAAAATAGAACCAAAATGAATAACAAAAATGATAGATAAGGATAAGAAGGAACCTTGGTGGGTTGGAAGATGAAGAGTAAAATAAGATTGTTGTTGAAGTACTTTGATTTATACTTACAAATTCAACTAACTATGTCGACTGGGTCAACCTAGCTTTGCAGTTCCCTATTTGCTAAAAACTTGTAAACTATACTATGTTAATAGAGACAACCTAGTATGTTTTTTTGAAGTTTTGAAATGTATAGATTCAACAAGGTAGGCTGATTTGAATGTTCTAAAATTTATAGGATTGACTACATTGATTAGTAGTCTAAACTAGAAGTCTAAAAAACTTACACAAACAGATTAGAGTCATATTGATGTGACTATGTGTTAAAATTGTGCACAAAAGTTTTAACTATATAGACACTATTGACCTAGTATTGTAAATATATAAAAATAAAATGATAAAATAATGAAAAATGTGAAATAAAACTTGTAAGGGTTAGATTCATGTTAGTCTCACTAGAATGTATACAATCAAAAATGCATCATGTCTATAAATCAATCCTAACTCAAATCATACACTTCCAATTGGGGATACATTAGATAATCGAGAATATGACCAATATGGGGATCCTTTAGACCTAATGAGGGGATCTCTTATCACAATACATAATGCTAGGGAGGGTTCTAAATCCTCTAGTCAAGCATAATCATGCAATATCCTAAACTAGGCCCTATGTTTTATATTCACTAAATTAATAAAAAGTAAAATAAAGTCTAATCTAGTGCTCAACAAAACTTTTGATATAATGTGGGGGTAAGAAATAAAAGAATTAAACATGCATAAGAGACATATACTCACGTCAATGTATACATAATCTTAATGTATGGAAGAGAAGTACAAATGCATATCTATCTACTCTTAAAAAGGAGGAACAAAGTTAGGAATACTTACCTTTGAAGACAAACATATTGAGCCTCAATCTCTCCCTTAGTCAAGGTGATTCATAAGAGGTTTTTATGGTATGTAAGTATGACAAGGACAAATCAGATCTATGCTACACAACCTATCAATGCATCCAAAAGACTGCTCTATAAGACAATATTTGTATCTCTAAAGAAGTATGAAACCCTAAGCTTTCTCCTCAAGTAGAATGGTGGATAAGAAAATGTACAATATCTCTTAATTCTTCTTCTCTTCTCTAAATAATGGTGAAATGAAATTATATATATAGGTGGATATAACCTTAAGCCCTTCTAAAAATTTTAGTCGATAGGGTCAAGCTAATTGACCTAACATAATTTTGGACAAGAATTCACTAGGTCATGAGCTAGGTCAGCCAAGAGCTAACCTAGACCATAAATGGATTTTATGCAAAACTATATAGGGTCGACCTAGTCAACCTAGTATAGGAAATTGAGGCTGAAATTTATACAGGGTTGATAGTGTTAACCTAATATAGTGAATAGTTGAAAGGGGGATAAAAGGTGGAAAATGATTGGAGAGTGTGAAATATAGAAGAATAAGCTTAGAGATAAAGTTTTTAGGAGAAAAATGTGTAGATAAAAAGTGGAAAAAGGGATAATAATCCTATGAAGCATCAACGGTCTACCCACCCCTTTAGGTATGCACTCATAGATTGAGACTCAACAGTTCCTATAAGATATAAAGTGTCAGTAAGTGATAAATTTTGAAAATATTATGTGTATACATAATCTGATCTTAATTCCCTATTCATTCAATCATAACTTGATAAACATCACATACATAGTGTTATGATTGATAATGGTGAAAGTGGAAATGTCTACACCATGACATTACTTATGCACTTGGGATATACTCATCATGATTTACACCCCTCTAATAGATTAATTAGAGCATTTGATGGGACCTCGCTGTAGACACCAATATCGTGTCAACCCCCTTTGGTCCCCTTCTAAACGTTAACACTCCTAACCCACACTTTCACACCTTATTAATTTAAAAACTACTTTTAAATTAATTACCTCACCTTGGACACTTCACCTAGACACCTCACCCTCAGACCATTTCTTAGCCTATGAGTCACCCTGAGACTAGGTCCTCCAAATCCTAACTACCCATGACCTATTCTCACCCCCTCTTAACTCCCTAACTAACTTTCATGCCTCATAAGCCATTGTTTTGACCATTCTCTAATGGAAAAGGCACTTGGCAGGTGGAGAAATGGGTAGAGGGCTAAAAATAGCCCTTTTACCTATTCTCTCTCTGCTAATGTTGGTTAACCCTCAACCAATGTTGGCAGCCCTACGTCGACACCTATGAAGTCACCGATGTCAGTTACATAAGCCAAGCTCTAACATTGAGCTGCCTCTCACCTTCTCACAGATTGACGCCCACACTCTGAGATTACAAGTGCAAGCACTCGACTATCATTCTCCTGGCTACTAAAGCTCTACACAAGTCATCTAGAGACTGGATTGAAACATTGTATGAGGACCTCAACATCAGCCACAATGGGAATAAGCATTCTGACACCTCTGGTTCTTCACCTAATAGAGCTAAGTATTCTAGTTCTCATTTTAGTATTTTAGAATACATTATTAATTAGTTTCCATTTAATATTTCTAAATACTATTGAGAGGCCTGACTTCTTCTGAGGAGGGGCTGAAAGGCCTTCCCCTTATTCTTACCCTCTTTTCACACCTATCCTCTACCCTTTCCCTTTTTAAGACCTTATTCACCTTCTCACAACCCTGCACAAACCTCATAATTTCTAGAAACTCTTCTGTCCATCATAAAAATACCTTGAAACCCATCCAAGGCCCACTGCCCTGATCGACATCGGCAACCTAATCGACGTTGAAACCATTCCAGACTGACCTCAAAAGATCAATTGATGTCAGTGACTGTGTAAACTAGAAAATCTATCCAAACAGCCCATAGACCAAACAAAACCTTTGCCCAACTTTTTGCAACATTCAGAGACACACAGACTACAATCAGGGAATAGGTACACACATTCTACCTTTCCATTTCTTTAGTCTTTTTATCATTTCTTTTTATACAACACTCTTTTCTTTAAATAGTGGATTGTCATCCCTCAAGGAGCTTCACACTTTCAAGACCGAGCGCGTAGCTTGGCAATCCACCATATCCTCTTCTAACATTTTCCTTGTTTGAGTTTATTTCTTACTGCATGTGTTTCCTCCACAGCCAAAGAGGAGCTCCCAAAATGCTTGGATATGGTGTGCACTAAATCCATGTAACATCAAACCCATAACCCTTAACTTTAGTTTCTTCCTTCTTTAAATGCAATCAGTGAAAATATAGTGAAACATTCTGGCACACCTGGTGGGACCCTTGGAGTTTTCCTTGGGTTCATTCTTCTTCTTTTAGAAAATCAAACTTTCATATAGATGCATTAGAAAAGTATTTTCTTCTTGCATCCCCTCTTCTATCTTTTTGTTTCAAAAAGAAATCATTAGCAGAAGTTAAAAAGAACATCTCTTTTTCTTCTTATTACTTCTTGCATGCATCATAGAGTAGTGAAAAACTCATACTCTTTACCTCTTCTCCATTTGTTTGCATTTTAATAACATATTTTGATTTTGGCAATAACATATTTGAATAACATACCTCATCCCATACTTGGGGCAACCTACACCTATTTTTGTCTTGCAGTTCGTCAGAATAAACCACAAGACAAAAAGGGGCAAATGTAGACACCAATATTGTGTCAACCCCCTTGGTCCCCTTATAAACGTTAACACTCCTAACCCACACTTGCACACCTTATTAATTTAAAAAATAGTTTTAAATTAATTACCTCACCTTGGACACCTCACCTAGACACCTCACACTAAGACCGTCTCTTATCCTATGAGTCATCCTGAGACTAGGCCCTCCAAATCCTAACTACCCATGACCTATTCTCACCCCCTCTTAACTCCCTAACTAACTTCCATGCCTCATAAGCCATTATTTTGACTATTCTCCAATGGAAAAGGCACTTGGTGGGTGGAGAAATGAGCAGAGGGCTAAAAATAGCCCTTTTACCTATTCTCTCTCCACTGACATCAGCAGTCCTACGCCGACGCCGGTGGAATTGCCAACACCAGTGACATAAGCCAAGCTCTAACATTGATCTGCCTCTCACCTTCTCACATATTGACACCCACACTCTGAGATTACAAGCACAAGCACTCGACTATCATTCTCCTAGCTACCAAAGCTCTGCACAAGTCATTCCAGAGACTAGATTGAAACATTGTAAGAGGACCTCAACATCAGCCACAATGGGAATAAGCATTCTAACACCTCTGGTTGTTCACCTAATAGAGCTAAGTATTCTGGTTCTCATTTCAGTATTTTAGAATACATTATTAATTAGTTTCCATTTAATATTTCTAAATACTATTGAGAGGCCTGACTTCTTCCAAGGAGGGGCTGAAAGACCTTCCCCTTATTCTCACCCTCTTTTCACACCTATCCTCTAACCTTTCCCTTCTTCAGACCTTATTCACCTTCCCACAACCCTACATAAACCTCCTAATTTCTAGAAACTCTTTTGTCCATCACAGAAATACCCTAAAACCCATCCAAGGCCCACTGCCTCAACTAACATCGGCAACCTAATCGACGTCAGCACCATTCCAGACAGACCTCAGTAGATCAATTGATGTTGGCGACTATGTAAATTAGAAAATCTATCCAAACAACCCATAGAACAAAAAAAACCTTCACCCAGCTTTCTGCAACATTTAGAGACATAGAGATTGTAATTAGGGAACATGTACACACATTCTACCTTTCCATTTCTTTAGTCTTTTTATCATTTCTTTTTATACAACACACTTTTCTTTAAATAGTGAATTGTCATCCCTCAAGGAGTTTCATGCTTTTGGGACCAAGTGCGTAGCTTGGCAGTCCACCATATCCTCTTCTAACATTTTCCTTGTTTGAGTTTCTTTCTTACTACAGGTATTTCCTCCACAGCCAAAGAGGAGCTCCCACAATGCTTGGATACAGTGTGCACTAAATCCAGGTAACATCAAACCCATAACCCTTAACTTTAGTTTCTTCCTTCTTTAAATGTAATCAGTGAAAATATAGAGAAACATCCTAGCACGCCTGGTGAGACCCTTGGAGTTTTCCTTGGGTTCATTCTTTTTCTTTTAGAAAATCAAACTTTCATATAGATGCATTAGAAAAGTATTTTCTTCTTGCATCCCCTCTTCTATTTTTTTGTTTCAAAAAGAAATCATTAGTAGAAGTTAAAAATAACATCTCTTTTTCTTCTTGTTACTTCTTACATGCATCATAGAGTAGTGAAAAACTCATACTCTTTACCTCTTCTCCATTTGTTTGCATTTTAATAACATATTTTGATTTGGGTTAAAAACTAATACATTTCATTCTTGCTTGGATGCACACTTAGCCCATTTAGTAATTAAAGCATTATGAATGAATCATAGTGCACAAATGTTACACAACCAAACCACAATCACTTCAAATCAAACACATAAACTTACTTGAGACAAGGCCCATCTAGGATTTCATCACCTAGCGGATACCTTACCCCACCTGGTGATCCTACTTGGATTTCACCACCAAGAGGAGGACCCACTCTATTCTCTGGTAGAGTATAAACTATAGGGAAGGTATATTTTGGCTAAGTGGCCCAGCTTAGCTCTGGGTTTGTGAAGTGAAGGGAGAGAGCCCCAGCACCAAGCCATGTATTAACCCTAACACAGATCTTTGAGCACCATAACACAACTTGAAACTAGCCATAGACTTCCTCTTTAGGACTTGTTCTACAAGCCCAACTCCCAACACACTCTCTTGAGGCATAAGCCACCACAACTTTAAAACTCATTCTTAGGAATCTAACATTTTAGAGGTTACTTACTTAATCATCTATTCTGCTATTTTTATCTGATTGTTTGAGCTGGTAAGGTCGTACCATTTTGAAGTCCAAAAACAACTCAAAATATCTTCTTCCAAAAACTATTAATTTTTCATGTTTCTAGAATTATGCAAAAATTGACATCAATTTCTCCACCAACATCGGCAACATTTTATAACTGATATCAGTTACACAACTGACATTGGTCACTATCAATAAATTTTCTTTCTAAACAACAAGCTTAAAACTTGAATTTCTTGCTGTTTAACACAAATTATGGTTTTTTGAAATTGAAACACATAGTTTTTGAAAACTAAACCCCTTTCACCTTGGATGGTTTTGACACACAGTCAAGCCAAATCGCTTGTTGACCACACAAGTCAATAGCCACTCCCACCTTCACCCTTCATGCCAAGTCATCTAATGGAGTATACTTCAGACACCGAGCATACTCCTATCCAACCTACCCCCGATCAACCTCCTATTATTCCTGAAGGGGGTCAAGAATTTGAGATATTCCTTGACCCCAACGTCAAGGCTCTCCAACATTATCTCGCTAGAAGCCAAATGTGAGATCCTTTAGGTAACCCTATTTATGGGATGCCAACTTCTTTGGTTGAAGTGGCAATGATATCAATAGCATCCAATACCCAACCTATGGTCACTCAAGCCACTACCTCAACTAGTAACCCAACCATGGCCAATGTTCAAGATTTGGCCTCCTATTTTATCCTTTTTGGCCTTACCTCCATCAGGGTTTCCATAACCCCTCAACCACAAACAATTTAACCAAGTTTGATGCCTTTCCAGAACTTGATTGTCTCTATCCCATCCACTCTTGCACCTATAAACATGAGAGTGACCACTTATCCTTTAACTAGTGTCACCACCATTCAACCACCCTTGGAGGCATCTACTCAAGTTGCGCCCTCCAACTTCATGGCACAAACTCCCTTGGCCTCGACATCAGTCCCTATGATGAACTATCAGTATGTTGCACCTACACAAATGCAACCAAGTATGTCATACACACCTTCTAACACCTTCTAGGTACCCTATAACTTAGGGGGTTCCCCTCATGCCAATCCATCTACTGATCTAATTAAGATGTTGATGGATAAGATGTCCAACTTTAAGACATCTATTTCAGGTTCAAAGAGTGTTCTTTCGTATGAACAAATCTACAATGAACCTATCCACCCTTTAGTTCCTATTCGACCATACCCTAGCCAGTGGGAACTCCAAAAATTTACTCACTTTCAGAGTAAAGAAGACCCACAACAACATCTATGAGCATTTAGACATGCTTGCTACCTCATAACGCACGATGATGCGTTATTGCTTCGCACATTCCCTATGTCACTTTTTGGTGCCACCCTTGACTGGTATAGCTCTATTACCAGTCATTCTCTCTTCACCTTCATTTAACTCACTCATATATTCTTTGATCATTTCTCTATCAATATTACCAAGAATGTCTCCATCACAGACCTTTATTCCATTAGACAATTTGAGGATGAGTCAATAGCTAACTTTGTCACCCGTTGGAGAGGTTTGATCAACCAACTCTCCTTCTCACTACCTCAACCTGAGCTCATTGAGCTCTTCTCAAGAGCATGTGCCAAGCACATCTCATCTACTCTATGGGTTCAAACTTTCTACACATTCGATGAAGCTTTCACTATGGCCTAAAAGCTTGAACTTTGTGCAGTCAAAGAAGATAGGGTCAAATTGTGTAGAAAAAATACCAACACAAAATCCAATGACCCTTCTTCTTCCAAACCTTCTTCTTCCCACTCCAAGTCTAAGGGATCAATGAATGTTGTGGTCCTTAGGTCACCATATTCTACCACAACCAACCAATTTGAGCCCTCCACTTCACAAAACATCACTAGACAATTTCAACAATGGTATGAATAGAAACGATACACTCCAATAGGAGAATCATATGCTTCTGTATTAAATAAATTAGTGAAGCAAGGAGTCCTCAACCTCCCTCAAATCTAACCACCTATCCAATTCGACCCCTCATGAGCCATCCCTGCATGGTATAGGGAAAATGACTTTTGTAACTATCATCCTGTCAAGGGTCATGACATGGATAATTACAAGACCCTAAAAAACATTATTCAAGACATGTTAGACAAAGGGGACCTTGTTTTGGATAACCCTAATCAGTCGACCAACCAAAACATGGATGTCTTTAGGCAACCATTTCCTAACCATCTCCCAAGTCAAAACAATGTTCAGACCATGGTTGATGACCTTCAAGAATCAAACATATGCATGATCAACACAGTATTTCCTTTCACTCCTATCTAACCTCTCCCACAATTTGAAGAGGTTGGTCAACCCATTTCTCCACCATGGGTAGAAGAACCTATTTTACCCATACCACCCCTATGTAATGAAGAGTTCCCTTTGCCTCACCCTCTTCTTTGTATGGATGAACCCATTTCACCCATACCACCCCCACAACATCAAACACCTCCTCTACCCATTCATCTACATCGTGAGGATCCCATATTACCTATTCCTCTTGCCCCCACTTTCCCTCTTCTTCTACCATTGGAAGAAGTTACCATTCATACCCCACACCCTCATGTAGAAGGGGCCATCATCCCTCTACTTCACCCTTTAGAGGAGCCTTCCTCTCTTATTTGTCCTCCATCGATGGAGGATAGTCCTCCATCCACCCCGCTTTCACACGTAGGAGAGTCTACTTTAACCTCTCCCATATTAGAGGATGCTTTGATGGTACCAATGTTGGTGGCCCCACCCTTATCCTTCTTATCACCAATGGAGGATCATACTTTCCATGCTCTTAGACCACACGTGGAAGGCATGATCATCCCTACACTCTATCCTCTTGAAGAGCCAAATTCTCCAATCCCTTCTCTGTCGAGAGAAAAACTTGCCACCTCACCCACTTTGGCTGAGGAAGATCCAGTGACGATTTTCTCTCACCTTTGGCCTGAGATCACTATGTCCAACATGTTTCTTCTCTCATAATTAATTGAAGGACTGACTATAACACCTCGCTTGATGTCATCTAAACCCTTCTCTTGATTGTCAAAAAACTTAAGATTTCTCCATTCTAAGAACCTAAAACATGAGGTGCTATGGGAGCGACTTAAGGCTCCTTATCTTACACATCCTGCTTCGCCTTATATTACCAACCCTTTCATGACAATTTACCCCAAAGTCTTTGATGAGGAGTGGGTTTTCACTTCTAAATCTTTAGAAGCTCAGCCTTCCATGTCTGAACCCAAACCCTCACAGGCATCCACCATGTTGAAACAGATTAAGTCTCTCAGTGTTTGCCCTGTATCAAACCTCACTTACCCACAAGTGAAGTTAGATTTGAACCTCACACCGTATAGTAGAGGTCCTCACACCATACTAAAGAAGTATTCTAAACCACGTCGGTCTACTCCTCCCCCACCTTCACCATTGCCCTCTATCTTGGGTCCATATCCTTCCACTTTAATAGGAGTGTTCCCTATTCCAACACCTCACAAAGACAAACTACCTCCATTACTCCCTCTACCCATTGAAAACATATTTCCTCTAATAAATTTAACACCTCTCATCAAGAAAGTGTCATTTATGTGGTTGGCCACACCACCAACCAAAAAGGTGGTATGAAAAACTCCCCCTCCAACTCCTAAATAGAAGATGTCAACCCCTAATGAAACAATAAGTGCAGACCCATTAGTGGGTTCCTATGCTTCACTATTATTTTGATTATTACAATCTTCTAGCATCATTCTCCCACCCATTAAGTGATACCAACCTCTCAGATCAAAACCATCTTGG
This sequence comes from Torreya grandis, assembly GCA_037957365.1. Classification (NCBI taxonomy): domain Eukaryota; kingdom Viridiplantae; phylum Streptophyta; class Pinopsida; order Cupressales; family Taxaceae; genus Torreya; species Torreya grandis. The sequence goes on along the minus strand of JARHVA010000165.1, from coordinate 3,543,331 downwards.
TTTGATGACACTCAAATCTGTTTGTATCATCACACACCTGGGCATGATACTGAGAGTTGCAATGCTCTTAAGGTTGTCATTCACCAAAACCTAGAAAAAAACACCCTTCTCATTAAGGATTCTCCTGACCACCTTTTTGACAAACTACCAACACCATCCCATGCCTCCCAAACCACCTCACTTGAATCGGGATCTCAACGCGAGATTATGGTCACTCTACCACCTTCTCCCCCTTTATTCGAAATCAACACTATTAATGTGGCCACCATGTCCCAAACCCTAAAGGATAAAGGAAAAGAGAAGGTTTCTATCCCTTAGACATATCCATTTACCAAGCCCTCTCCACCACCAAAGCCCAATATTTCTATCTTGGGCACATCTCAACCAACATCTTCAAGGACAATTCGTGACTCCATGGTGAGACAACTTTGCCAAACCCCTGTGAAGATGTCTTTGTATGACCAAATACAAAACTCTCCACAACATCTCCAAGCCTTGATCAAAGCTTTACAGGTAGTGGAGGTCCACCCTAAAGACCCCCAACCACTGGCTACTTTAGTCAAAATGTTACCCACCATTGCCTCCATCACCTTTAGTGATTCTAAGATTCTTGCCTCCAACCTAGAAGATCAAGATGCCACCCTCTTTATCATGGCCTACATTGATCAAACTCACATTAAGTGGGTTATGGTTGATGGAGGTGCTAATATCAACATCATTTCTACCCATGCATATGATCAACTAGCCCTTCCAAAGAACTGCATGTCAAAAATTGACACAATTCTTTGTTCTTTCAACGATGCCACCACCACTATCATTGGCACTATGGTATTTCATATTCGTGTTGGCCCACGTATAATTCTAGAAATCTTATATATAATTGAGGGGGAGTTCTAATATAACATATTATTGGGACAACCTTGGATATGTGTCATGACCTGTGTCCCTTCCACACTGCATCATTGTGTCAAGTTTGAGCACGAGGGGTAGGTTCATGTCATTCCTATTGACCCTTCCCCCTTTAAAACATGCAACATGACCTACCAAAATAATGATGTTTTCATCCCTTTGAAAACACCTACCCAAACACCACCTCCACCCATGAAAGCCTTGACAAGCTCGCAGACACCGATCACACCTATGGCTACTCCTCAAGTGACCACGAAATATCCTATAGAAGATACCTTCCAATGCCTTTCACTTGGGGAGTATCATTTGCTTACCCTTGACATGTTCCAAACTCTACAAGAATATGGAAAACTTCATCACCATCCTAACTATGACCATTTCATCAGAATGGTCATACCATATGGTCCTCCCAATCTCCAAACTAATCTCACTTATGGAGGGCTAGATCATGCTCCTACTGTTGGAAATCCTCTCTCATCACCCCAATTATTCACTTGCAATTTCTACTTCCTTAGAAACCCTCTATTTTCTCACACTTATCTTCATAGGTGTGTGTGGAAGGGTTTTGGCTTTGGGTGTTATGAACAAGGTCCCCACAAGCCCATTGAGCCTCCAAACGATGAGGCAATCAAAAATGCCAAGAAATGAAATGGCATGGGTTTCAAAGAACCTGTAGAACCCTCTAAGATCCCTCACCATGAAACTATCATAGAAAATTCTCCTCCAAACTCACCTAGTCCCCCACCCTCACCTACAGAGTCGGTGGTCTCCATCCCTCCTATTTTTTTTCATAAACACCATTCACTTGGAACCCCTGACCTATCAACTAGGTGGGGCATCAAGGTCTCTTCCTCTCATTTATCTAGACATGATAGATGATGAATCTTCTAGCATCAACACTATCTAATGCCTGGACGATGATGCCATACTCACTTACATGGGTGCAGACAACTCCTTCATACAATGATCTCTTCCTTCATAAACACAGGTTATGTTAAACGAATCAACTATTGACATTAATCTCCCATCTTTTGATGTTCCTCACATTTTAAATATTGGTCAATCTTTAGATGTCTAGGAATAACTCGACTATACCACATTCCTTACAGATCATAGCAAAGCCTTTGCTTGGTCCTATAGCAATATGCCTGGTATTGACCCCAACATTGTCATCCATAACATCGTCATGAACCATGAAGCTAAGCTTGTCAGGGAAAAGCTTCGTAGGATGCATCCTTGAGTTGCACTCCTTGTTAAAGAGGAGCTTTAATGTCTTCTCTTCGTCTCATTTATCCAACCCATTGATTATCCACAATGGGTGTCAAACATTGTCCCTGTCACAAAAGCAACAGGGGGAATTCAAATTTGTATTGATTATCGCAACCTCAACCTAGCTTGTCCAAAGGATGACTTTCCTTTGCCAAACATCAACCAACTTGTTGATCTTATGGCTGGTCATGAGATGCTATCCCTCATGGATGGGTTTTCAAGATATAACAAAATCTTGATTGCCCCATAAGATCAACATAAAACCACCTTCATCACCCCATGGGGGAAATTCTACTATAGGGTCATGCCTTTTGGCCTAAAAAATGCAGGTGCTACATACCAATGCACCATGACTTATATCTTTCATGATCTCCTCCACAAAATCATGGAGGACTGTGTGGATGACCTATTGGGGAAATCCAAACTTCATTGTGACCACCTAACTATCCTCAAAATAATATTCACTCACCTACTATAATATAACATTCGACTCAACCCCAAGAAATGCATCTTTTGGGTTCTCTCAGGGAAGCTTTTAGGTTTCATCATTTCTCTCTATGGCATTAAAGTAGATTTAGCTAAGATTCGAGCCATACTCGAGATGCCCCCACCAACTAACCTAAAATAACTTTGCAACCTGTGAGGGAAGCTTCAATCTATTCGTCACTTCATCTCACAGCTATTTGACCAATGCCAACCCTTCCATCACCTCCTCAAAAAGGACATCTCCTTTAATTGGAATAAGGATTGCCAAGAGGCTTTTGAGGCTCTTAAATGCTATCTTGTCTCTCCACTAGTCCTTATTCCACCTAAAGATGACCAACCCTTCTATCTTTACATTTTAGCAATAGATCATTCCTTAGGTGCCATGATCATGCATTGAGATGAACAACATCGTGAGTAGGTAGTTTATTATATAAGCCATATGCTCATTGACTATGAAACTCGGTATACTCATACCGAAAAACTTTGCTTGGCATTAGTCTTTGCCACCTCCAAACTCCACCACTATCTCCTCAACCACAAGACTTATGTCATCACCCACACTAACCCTCTCAAATACATGCATTCCAAGCCATACCAAAACCAACATATGGCTCGTTGGCTCATGCTTCTCATTGAGTTTGATTTGGAATTCATTCAACAAAAGTCTATAAAAGGGCAAACGATCGCTGACCAACTAGCAGATGCCCCTTTACCTGATAACCAACCATCTAACTACAAATTTCCTAATAAATCTATCACCACACTATCCACTGATGATATCCCTTATCAAATGATAATATTCTTTGATAGATCCAAATGTCAACTCGGTGGGGGTGCAGGGGTCATCCTTGTCCCTCATGAAGGTGAGCCCATGCCCCTATCTTTCAAACTCAACTTCAAATGCACCAATAACATGGTTGAGTATGAAGCCTTAATTTTGGGGCTTCAAACTACCCTTTTCTTGGGCATTAAGACAATCAATATCTTTGGTAACTCACAACTAGTTGTTAATCAGATTAACGGTTCATATCTTTGTAAAAACAAAGTTTTGCAATGATATAAAAATCATGTTGACACATTGTTAGGGTCTTTTGACCATTATCTCTTGCAAACTATTCCTCACTCTACAAATAAGTTTGTTGACACAATGGCCTCTCTCACCTCACATATCCCATCTTCATCTACCTCCTTGAGAATCTATGTCATGGTACACCATTTAGTGTTGCCCTCATATATCTCAACTGACATCAACTTTGTTGGCAATATCGATTCTAGTCCACACAATGTTTGGTATAAACAACTTGTTGACTACTTGACTTATTTCATCATTCCTCCTGACCTCTCTAGCAATGGACGATAGGCTTATATCAAGAGTACTACTTGATACACCATGCTAGGGGGTCTTTTCTACAAATGAGGTTTCAACGGCCTCCTTTTCTGATGCCTAACCACCACTGAGACAGCCCATGCCATCAAATAAGTCCATGATGGGATTTGTGGAGGACATTTCAGTGGTAATTTGGTTGCAAAGCACATCCTCCACCTGGGCTATTATTGGCCCACTCTTCACTAAGATTGTAGTGACTATGTTTGGTGTTCTATCAAATGCTAGCAACATGCTAACCTACTTCACGTCCCTAGCCACGCTTTACAAGTTGCTAAAGATTTTTGGCCCTTTTCACAATGGGGCTTAGATCTAATTGGTGAGATTAACCCTCATTCGTCTCTCTGACATCAGTTTATTATCACAGCAACTGAATATTTCACTAAATGGGTGGAAGTTGTTCCTCTCATCTCCACTAAGGTTGACAAAATCATTGACTTCATTAACTACCACATCATCTGTCATGTTGGTGTACCTCACAAAATAATCACCAATAACGAAAAATATTTCAAAAACAAAACCATCCAAAAGCTTTGCGATGCTTTTGGCATCAAACTCAGCTTCTCCTCACCTTACTATCCAAAAGCAAATAGACAGGCAAAAGCTTCTAACAAAATCCTAACTAAAATCCTAATGAAGGTGGTCAATGACACTGGAAGGGATTAGCACACTCACATTCCCTTCACTTTGTGGGCCTACCACACTAGCATTCGAAACCCTACGAGTGCTACACCTTTCTCCTTAGTGTATGTAACCGAGGCCGTCTTGCCTCTTGAAGTACAAATACCATCTCTTCGCATCTCCTTACATGACATACTCTCTAATGATGACTTTCATCAAGATTGATTAACACAACTCGAGTTACTCAATGAACATCATCTTGCCGCTCTTAATCATCTTCATATCTACCAAGATCACATCAAGTGTGCCTACAACAAAAATATAAAAGAGTGAGATTTCAAAATTAGAGATCTCATCCATAAAGAAAACCAACACGTGACCAATATGGAAAGAAGCAAATAAGGCAAGTTTGCTCCTAATTGGCTCAGACCTTATATAATAATGCACAAGTATGGATTAGGCACATATCGTCTATCTTCTCTTGAAGGTTGGCCAGAACCTGAGCCCCTTAATGCCTTGCATCTGTGACCATTCTACTATTAACCAAGTAATCATTCACTTGATGTTTAACTTGAGCTCATCCCTTGAGCAAACCCCGTCATCCTCATTCCTATTCCTTTTAACCCTTTTTCCTTACACACAATTAGTTAACCCTTTCTTAAGCATTAATGCTTTGTCCTAATAAAAGGGAAACCCCTAAACCTCTATAGTCTAGTCCATGACTAAAAGTTTAGTCAACAAAAAAATATAAAATTGGGATGCCTAACAAAATATTAAAAGGTCATAAACTATAAATGTAGACTGTTCCCTCAAAGGATAGCTGCATTATTGATGTAATTAGTAGACTGCTCCCTTAAAGGACAACTATTCAAAAAAATCAAAACAAACAACTCAAAATGTAGACCACTCCCTCAAAGGATGGCTATGCCCAAATTTTGCTACCAAAATAGCACCTTCTCAAAAGCTTCCTGCATCGATCAACTTCACATGACCACAAAACAAAACAACATCCCCAAGTAAACTTCCCGCATTGATCAGTCTACCAAAAAAAACCGACTGACAAACTATTAAGTCATGGACTTGCCTATAGTCATTCTCAGGGTCACCTATAAAAGGGGCAAAGTTATCCCTACTAAAAAGGGTTACGCCATTCTCACATATCACATAATCACACCTATTACCCCAAAACAACTAAGGGATTTTAAGCTCACTTAACGTCAAGTGATTAGGGTACTTCTCTAACAAAAACCAATGGTCAACGACGTAATGCATGAATGGGGCTTTTATTTGCAAAAAACCTATCTATGCTATCATTATGGTTCTTGTCAATGAAAGAGTAATGCACCTTTCACTTCTTACATACCTTCGTCACATGCCAGTTTATCTTTTAGGTCATAATGTCTTAAAATTATATGCTTGCATATTTTCATCTTATGATTTTCACTATAAAGTTATGAACCTAACATTAAACTCAACTTTATCATAAATAACATCACATGTTTATGATAAAATATAGCCAAAACATTTTCTATCCACTAACATAACATCATGATTTATTTAATGCAAATACCAATTTGTGTTCTATAAATTATCATAGCCCATTCACATTAGTTTCTATGGAAAATAATACAGATGGAAACTATCAACCAAACACAATTTATGTCAAGCATATACCATCACCAATATGGAAACTTGTTGAAGCATAAATAAACTCATTTCATTTTTAGCATACACCATCACCAATATGGAAAATTGCTAAGGATGAAAAACCACATAACCTATGTTACAACATACACCATCACACAATATGGAAAAGGCTATAACATCATCATACACTCATCATCTCAAACATGTACCATCAAACATATGGGAAATGCTAAAAACACTAACCAAACCAACTAACAACCTCTTTGACTCTTCTTCCCTTTTGGGAGAACTACACTGTCTTGAGGCCCTTAAAACAGGGGCTATGTAGGTAGCACTCAGTTGACATGGGATCTTCTGAGGTTAGCTCGGCCATTCATTCATTCATCTACCTAATGAACCAACTATCTAAACCTTAGGCTCATTGCCTACCCTGACTCTAGGCTCACCACCTATCCTAAACTACCTTATTTTTAATCTTTTTGAACCATCTAACCTTTAACCATAACCTAACCTAGTCAAACTGAATCCATAACCTACCCTCCACCTTCCCTTTCTTGGACAACTACATTATCCTAAGGCCCTTAAAATAGGGGCTATTTAGGCAACACTCAGTTGACATGGGGTCTTTGTTTACCTAATGGACCAACTATTGACCTAAAAACATAGGTATTCTCTAAAAAGCCCAAAATCATGACCAAACAACTAGCCCTAACAATGTAGAAGTCACCATAGACTTCTCATGGGGCATATTAGAGATCACATACATCTTCCTAACCACAACAAACAACACTCGAGATCACTTATATCTCAGCCTGACTCGACAAATGACCTCAGAGATCGTGACTATCCCCTCAGACCACGACCACTTTTGAGACAACTTTGCCTTGGTTGTTTTGATTGCATATGCTACCTCACGAATAGTTAGAAAATTATACGCGCCCCTCACACCTATTGTCATATCATGACCAAGTTGATCCCTAATATCTGTGACATTTTTTATGTTTTCTAAGAGCACTTCCTAGCCCAAATACTTGGAACACGATGCCCATTGGAGTTATAGCTTTGATCATTTAACCCAATCAGCTACCAATAATAAGCTGGGGACCAATTACTTTGATTTTAGTCCTCCTCAACCATTAGAGCTACAACTTTGATCAATCTAACCCAATCATCTATCACTAATAAGCTGGGGACTGGTTACTTTAATTTTAGTCCTCCTCAACCTTGCCTGTGACAATTTGACCTGCCTATCAAGTGAAGTGCTATACGCACAGTCTTAACTATTACAGCATTCACACTCCAACCTCACACTACCCATCCACTGCTTATCAAATTGACACTCAATTTTGGATTACCTTCTCTCAATTCCTACTTTGAGGGGGAATACCTCATCCCATACCTGGGGCAACCTACACCTATTTTTGTCTTGCAGTTCGTTAGAACAAACCACAAGACAAAAAGGGGCAAATGTAGACACCAATATCATGTCAACCCCCCTTGGTCCCCTTCTAAACATTAACACTCCTAACCCACACTTGCACACCTTATTAATTTAAAAACTACTTTAAAAAATTAATTAACTTACCTTGGACACCTCACCTAAACACCTCACCCTAAGACCATTTCTTAGCCTATGAGTCACCCTGAGACTAGGTCCTCAAAATCCTAACTACCCATGACCTATTCTCACCCCCTCTTAACTCCCTAACTAACTTCCACACCTCACAAGCCATTGTTTTGACTATTCTCCAATGGAAAAGGCACTTGGCAGGTGGAGAAATGGGCAAAGGGCTAAAAATAGCCCTTTTACCTATTCTCTCTCTGTTGACGTCAGTCAACCCTCAGCTGACATTGACAGTCTTACGTCGATACTGATAGAATCACCGATGTCAGTTACATAAGCCAAGCTCTAACATTGAGCTACCTCTTGCCTTCTCGTAGATTGATGCTCACACTCTGAGATTACAAGTGCAAGCACTTGACTATCATTCTCCTGGCTACTGAAGCTCTGCACAAGTCATTCCAGAGACTGGATTGAAACATTGTACGAGGACCTCAACATCAGCCACAATGGGAATAAGTATTTTGACACCTCTAGTTCTTCACCTAATAGAGCTAAGTATTCTAGTTCTCATTTCAGTATTTTAGAATACATTGTTAATTAGTTTCCATTTAATATTTCTAAATACTATTAAGAAGCCTGACTTCTTTCAAGGAGGGGCTAAAAGACCTTCCCCTTATTTTCACCCTCTTTTCACACCTATCCTCTACCCTTTCCCTTCCTTAGAACTTATTCACCTTCTTGCAACCCTACACAAACCTCCTAATTTCTAGAAACTCTTTTTTCCATCACAAAAATACCTTGAAACCCATCCAAGGCCCACTACCCTAACTGACATCGGCAACCTAACCAATGTCGGCACCATTCCAGACTGACCTCAGTAGATCAATCGACATTGGTGACTGTGTAAACTAGAAAATTTATCCAAATAGCCCATAGACCAAACAAAACCTTCACCCAACTTTCTACAACATTCAGAGACACACAGACTGCAATCAGGGAACAAGTACACACATTCCACCTTTCCATTTCTTTAGTCTTTTTATCATTTGTTTTTATACAACACTCTTTTCTTTAAATAATGGACTGTCATCCCTCAAGGAGCTTCACGCTTCTGGGACCAAGTGCATAGCTTGGTAGTCCACCATATCCTCTTCTAACATTTTCCTTGTTTGAGTTTCTTTCTTACTGCAGGTGTTTCCTCCACAGCCAAAGAGGAGCTCCCAAAATGCTTGGATACGATGCACACTAAATCTAGGTAACATTAAACCCATAACCCTTAACTTTAATTTCTTCCTTCTTTAAATGCAATTAGTGAAAATATAGAGAAACAGTCCCAAAAGGTACTTGATGATATTGACTTGCCTTTATAGGTTAGTCCTGCACATGGGGTTATTATGTTTTTAGTTATCCCTTCCACATGCATATTTTATATGTTATTTAGAATACCTTGGATACACACTCTTTGAGCAATACATTCTATAGTTCATGGGTGTGTCAAATACATTCATGACAATCGAGTAATTATAGTTTATAAAGTTCTATATAAGCATCCTCTTATATAGAATAAACTTATACCTATACAACTATATATAATCCTACTAAGGCTAATCCATTTTAAAATGGTAAGAAACATGTAATCCCATTTACTAGGTGGAAGGTACTTGAGATACCATTACATCAAAGACTTGGTGGATTCCATGGAATTCTAATCCTCTACTACAAAACCATGTTCAAATGTATAGATCATATACACATGTTACTATTATTGTTATTCCAAAGAAATAAACAAGAACTCAATGATGAGTTCTAAAAACCCCTACTTTGGTTACTCCTATTTTTCATGACTACATAGTCCTATTTTACATACGCATAACACCATTGATACCACAATGACATATATTACACACACACACATACTCCTTGGCTATGTACATGGGGTATTACACTATATTTATAGTGATGATATATCTATGATCATTAGTTGGATGGAATCATAGGATGATCTTTCCTATTCAAAAATTACAAAAATACCAAAAAAATAAAAAACATTCAAAATTCTAAAAACATTTTCATCACATACATGTTTTATTGAATCTTTGACATCTATGATTTAATTCCATATCGATGGATGGAATAATCATTTACTCCTAAATACACATATGTGTCATACTTATACTTGAGTGTAATAGAATTAAACACATAGACATGATACATTCCTATTTTGGATGTTGGGATTTCCCTCTATTCATGTCATATGTACATTGGGGCATCCACTTCTTTGATCTTAATACACACATGTTATATGATTTTATGATCACTCTATACCATCATGTTTGATATTACATATGTAATTAAATATGATTATTATCCATGATTATATTACACAAGGTAATTCATATACTATACACTTGACATACTTTTCTAGCACATTAGATCCATGAGCTACTATGACATGTTTATGTTAGTTGCTTATGTTTTATATTATAAACTTCCTCGAGTGTCTTGTCTTGATTATTATATAATTTTCAAATTTCATTTCTTGTTGTATGGACATTCAAATATTTCATTAATTATTTCATGTATATTTGACTAGGTCATGTCCCTTTGATTATGCAACATTTAAACATGCCCCTTGGTTGTGGTCGCTTTGAACCATTTATTAATGACTTATTTTTGAGTGTTCTTGTGTGTGTGCTTGTTTGATTTTTAATATTATACTAATAATATATAGACATTTCCATGATATTTCTCATGCATCTTATGCCTACATGTGATCACATTGGTTTTATGTTCTTTAATGATATATTTACCTAGACATATTCCTTCTATATGCTACATTGTTACATTCATAGGTTATATAGTTATCTTACCCTTATGAGGTGAGGTAACTCCCAATTCCTATATTTACCTCACCTCAAATATGGGAGTATTAGAGGGGAATTCTTGGGAAACATATTCTCCACATTTGGCATAATTCTGAAATTTAGTGGGGGCATGCTTTGGAAGCATGTTCTCTATACTCATTTGGTATTTGGTATTTATATTAGTTTGAAAATTCCATGGGGTCATGTCATATAGGCATGGATTCCATGCATTAATTTTTTTTATATTTAGTTAGGGAATGCTTGGGATCATTTTCTCCACATTTATTTAGTATATGGTACTTATATTAGTTCATAGATTCAGTGGGAGCATGCTTGGGGAACATGTTCTCCACACCTAATTAATATTCAACATCTCCAATTTATAGTGGGGCATTTTTAAAAACATGTCCTCCACATTGGTACTTATATAAGTTTTCATATTTCTCCATATATAGTGGGGGCATGATTTGAAAGTATGTCCTCCACACATAGTTATTTGAATTAGCCAAAGCACATAATTATATGTTTTAAATTCATAGTTGTGGTAGAATTCTATACATTGATACCATTGTTATACATAGTTTCATCATGAGACATATCTAAGGTGCATATTATATGAAACATGTGCCTAATATTTAAAAATTCAAATCAATTTTAGATTCCAAAATTATTGCACATACTAATACCCTACAGACTTTTATAGACCATATTAAACCAATATACTATAGTAGTTGGTTCACATTTTGTTATGGTCAAGGTGACAAAATCACTCAATATTTCCAAGTTTTTAGGTTAAAATTGATCATGAAGCCTCAATAGGTTATAATTATCATTGGGTTTCATGGTTTAGTTAATCTCAACTTCCAAGTGGAAAATTAATTTTGCTCCAAAGTTAGGGGCATGTGCCTTCCAATCTCTCTCTCCATCTCCTTGGATATATGAACTTTAAATATTTATCTATATTTATTCTAATCTCAATTTCAAATCCTTACAACGATACATATTTTGAAAAATAACTTGCCAATAGGCAAGGTGGTTACATCAACACATAGCTATACTCTTAAACCTTACTCTTTCATTTCAATATATTTCAAGTAATTTTAACCCAAATTATATGAACTAATTTTACACTATAATATGCTCTTGGTTTAATGTTAGTCAATATTAAAATCACTCAAATTAAACTCAATCAAAGATAAGGTTTGCATACACACCCAAGTACTTATTCATTTCCTTTAAAATAGTAGTTTCATTATTAGATTAAAGGGAGGGAAAATGTAGACTATATTTTGTGATTATGTAGTACCTCAATCTTGTACACTTGGAAAATTTAGACCTTGTTTATTCCTCTTAGTTGTACACTCTCTTTCATTCTATAAGACTCACATTTGATATTTTTTTTTTACCTTGTCCTATCTCTTAGTCTGGCTAAGAATAATTAAAATGTACTAATCTTACACCTATGTAAGTTCTAATCATGTAGCTATTTTGATAATATTTAGACACTAACATTTGGGATAGATAATATCATTAACATTACTGTCTTGATCTAACACAAGTGTCTAGTGTCCTAAATTCATCCAATTTTAAATGAAATGTATTCCAAATATTGGCCATAGTGATTTAATGCAAGTTATCTCTTGGTAGGATTGGTATAAATAAAATATCAACCCTCATTCATTAGACACCCAAAATTCAAACCAAAAAGCACTAAAAGAGCATTCAATTGAGTAAAGCTTACTTATTTATTTCTATTTCCAAACTAGTCATAAGGACTATAATATACAAGTCTAAAGTACTAGAAGAACAACCCAAGATCCTAATTTTCCATATTATAATCTAGGTCACTATTGTAGTTTCTTTACACATATTTCATGATTCACACACAAGCCAACACGTAGGGAAGAACTACATGAGTCTAAGGCACTCTTCTAGAGTATTGGCTATGTAATCAGTGCCATTTAATAGTAGGATCATTAGGGTTAACTTGACACCATGTGCACACTCACCCATTTTTCTCCAAGATCAAATTAAAGTTAGAAATCTAGGTTTTTACCATTTCATAAGGAGTGACTGTCCATGAGCCAAATTTGAATGTACCAAAGCAAAGGAAAATATAAACCTAGAATCATCTAGGTGGTCACATATTATTTCACTAGATATTTCATATAGTAAAATATCATTAGACTCAAATGGTAGCATTGATGCAACCATCTAGGGATAATTCAACTATCTAGATAGATAGAGGCACTAGATCTAAAATCTAACAACTATTTTAGAACTATCTACTTTCATGCTTTCATCTTGTTCTAAATCCAAAACTACATTATCATCATAAAAAGATAAGTACTTTTATTCTTTGTCATTATGATATCTATCCTAGTTGTACTTTTCATATTTATACCATCTCAACATACTTAAATTTAGTGTATGCTTATATATAAGTTTAACATTTAATTAGCTTTCTATAGATCTCATTATCGCCCTTGTGCCATTTCATTTATATATTCTTAACCCTATGGTATAAAGTAAAAAAAACATATTCTAATTTAGGGTTAAAATGGGTCATGTCATAAAAACATGTCCTCCACACTTGAACCAATTTTAAAATCACTAAATTTCATAGTTATATAATTCAAATATATATTTGTGAAAACACTCTATATATTGGTGTTTCTATTATACCCATATTTTAGCTTGAGACATATATGAGGTACATATGCCATGAAAAAGGGAACCTAAAATTAAAAAATAAAGTTAATTTATAGATTTAAAATACTATTATGGATTGTTATCATACCCAACATAGATTATTATTAATATAATCTACTACAATAGTTCGTTCACCTTTGGAAGGTTGAGTTGATTAAATCACTCAATCTTACCAAAAAAATATTATTTGGATTTGATTAAATCATCTAAATTTACAAAATTTATATGTTGTATTTGATTAAATCATCCACCCTCACTATATATATATATATATATATATATATATATATATATATATATATATATATATATATATATATATATTGTGTGTGTGTGTGTGTGTGTGTGTGAATTTATTAAATTGCTCACACTCACCAAGTTATGCATATATTTAGGTTGCAAGATCGAGATGAAATAAGATATATGGTTGTGTTAAAACTCACCTTGAAGGCATGTGTCCTCCAATATATCTATATATTTATAATTTTAAGTTTAGAATTATCCTAATCTCAATTTTAATGCTTTATACTAAGGCATATTTTCAAATCAAATTGTCAAAAGGCAAGATGGTCACATTGACACATAGGTGTACTCCTAACCTTGATCTTTATAATTCCAAGCATTTAAAAATCTTTGTATTTAATATTTAATATAATGATTATATATTGTAACATGATCTTTTTTGTATGTTAGTCACCAAAAAATCACTCAAGTTGGGCTCATGCAAAGACAAGGTATATTATACGCACCTAGGTACACATATTTCCTTTAAACTAGTAATTTCATTAATAAATTAAAGGGGGGGAATGTACATACTAAAATATGATTTATATATTAACTCAGTATTGAACACTTGAAAAACACCTATCATGGATATACCTTTTAGTTGTAAACATGTATTCTACCGAAAGGCTCATGTTCACTATCTCTTTATACATAAATTGCTTATCTCTTATTTGATTATTATTTTTCTAAAGACCATGATTTATATACTATGAAAACATATCTAAACCTAATTATTATAATTAAATACTATTTTTTGACATGTACCTATTTTCTATCTCCTTAGATACTTGTGTTCCAGATAGACACCTGTATCAATGTAAGTGGCCACCTTTACTACAAAGTGTCTAGTGCCCAATAGTCATCTAAATTTACAAAATAAATGTATCATAAAGTTCAACCCAAGTGATTTAGTGTAAGATATTTCTAAAATGTATTAGTATATATACAAAGATCAAACCCAATTAATTCCTCACCTGGAAACACCTAAAAATCACAAAAAAACTCACAAGGCAATATACTAAGAAATACTCAATCAAGCATTCAAGTAAGTAAAACTACCCTATTTTTCTTTATTTATATATGAGTCATAGGAGTAGTATTTACATATGTATTAATCATTCAAGGAACATCCCTTGAGCCATATTTTCCAAGTTACAAGCTAGATCACTACATGTCTTTTCTTATCACACATTGCATTCTTTTGCACACACAAACCAATACATAAGGGATAAATACATAAGTATAAACCCCTCTTAAAAGTATTAGATATGTAGGTAATGTCCATTGAAAAAATATATCTTTAGATAAAATTGACACCATGAGCCCACTAACCTCATTTTTACCACAATCAATCCAAGGGTGAAGAGTTAGGATTTAATCATTTGACAAAGAGTAAAAACCTATGCACATGATCTGAAGACATTAGAAGAAAGGTGATAGAAAACCTAGAAGGCTCTAGTTCGTCACATATAGATATAGTTAGTATTATTTATAGGACACCTATGGTAGGGTTAGAAACCTATGTTTATGTAACTATCTAGATCCAATGTAAGTGTCTAAGGCCACAAAAATAATATTTGTAGAATCTGATGATTGTTGTAGGATCACCTTCTAGTCCACTTCCATCCTATTCTAGATAAGATCTACATGTACATAGTAAATGATATAAGTATAATTTATTTCAAATTCATTACAATATCTATCATTAGTTATACTATGTTATTTTTTGCAATCTTAGTTGTTTAGATTTAGAATACTATTTGTATAAGTTTTTTTATTAATTGGCATGTTTATTAGGTTAATTCACCACCTTTGTGTAAAATATAATCTAATCACTTTAACCCTATATAATCACACATATGTAAATTTAGGGTTGAACAAACACTAACATCAAAGTTTGGACACTAGCATCAATGCTAGATTCCTAATCTGAATGGTAGTGTCCTATAGAATATAAAGTTGTTCAAGGTTTATAACTGTCAAAGTAGGATATAAATCAGGTATTAGAAAAATTGTGAGTACATGTGATCTATGGCATTAGAATACTATGGCTATACTATAAGATAAGTAGTTATACATAGTGAGATGATGAACATGATCCTTTTTGGTATCATGGAGGTCATGAACTCAAGGGTTGAGCTATGATCGATACTTTTCATGTGTACAAGACTAGAATATCATGAAAAATCAGATTTGAATATCTACCTTTTTATATTTGGGATTGATGGAGAATAATGGTACTACATATCACTATCGATTTAAAATCCATCTATAGTGGTTAATTCAAAGTTTTAATTTACATACAAACCTTTTTATGGCTCTTATCTTACATATGAATATTTTTTTGAGTTAAAAAAATAATTTATGATGATATTTAGAGTATTTTGGTTGAATTTTATATGACGCTAAACTCTTAGCACTTTTCCATCTGTAATGGTTGTTGAGGCATTAGTACTTCATAACACACAATTATAGTATTTGCATATTATCAGGTCATAATCACCTCAAGGAATTTTTAAAATGTGTTCAATAAATGTTATCATGGTTCACATACCCTTAGTTGTATTCATTCCTTAAATTTTCAATTTCAAATATTCAATGATCTAGATTATTGCAACTTTTTTATCATGAGTGGGCATTGATTTATACATTTTTAATTTTAGGTTTTACATGGATAAAGTGAGAAATTTTAGGAATACATGTCAATACCAAGTATGGTTAATAATAATAAATGTATTTTTTTATCCTTTTAATTTAGTTTTTTACAAACTAGACTAAAAGTGGGGAATTTGTAGACACATACATTGGTATTAGAGCTTTAACAAAATTGACTTTGAAATCCTTAAACTTTTCATACACATTTTAATCTTGTGCACACTTTCCCATATCCATATAACCATCATATTCTCTTACATAACCCAATTAACCAATACACATATTCAGGATCACCATGTCTATGGAAGATCCTTTCAAAATCATAAGCATATTATTTCCATATTCTAGATCATTAATTTTTACTTCTCAAGGCATTTTTGACAATAGTCAAACAATCTCAATTTATATATAGGTGGTTTTCTCTACAAATAGTATTCAAGAACAATAAAAAATTAGTTTTTAAATTTAAAAACTTATATTAAATCAACTTAGACACATTTCATGGGTTAATCATAGTAGGAAATGTCAAAAAGTCTTACTTAAATATAAATCAAGACTAATGTCATACCTACCTAGCACTCATCTTGGTAAGTCCTATCAATCTAATAAATATTTTATCACTCTTTAGAAACATTATCACAAAATTATATACATTTGAAAACCCATAAAAGTAACAACCCTAGATCTAAGTCTAAACACAAACATGGGTAAAATTTTCATGATGTCAAGTGTTAAAAGCTAAACATTACATAAAATTATAGAATAAACATGATGGTGCACACACAAACTAGGTTGAAGAAATAATGTGATTTGAGCTCTCTTAAGAATATTAGAATGTAGTAAATGCTCATTCACTTAAAGATGAGTGGTTGGGCTAGCCAACCTAACTTTTTAACCCATTTTTCAAGGTCCATCTTGTGTTAAAAGTTTAATTAGGGTTTTAAATGAAAGAGAGGAAACAATATATTAACATAAAGGAACAAGGGGAAAAATATACATAATTCATCTACAACTATAGGAGCAACAATCTGAGGTGGTACAAATGTGCATAGCCAACTAGGATAGTACTGATAGAGTCTAGACAATACCAGTTTTCATCAGGGTCTGAGATTCAAAGGTAGCATCCATAGGTTTTTGGATCCCATTTATTGATATGAACAATAAAATATTAGATACATAACATTTTCATAGATTGTGACATATTAAGTGAGCAATAGAAATTATAATTTAGTTAATTCCATTTCTTCTCCTTTATTTTTTCAATTCTAAATATAGTAAGTGCAATAATAGTCTAGCCTTTTTTCTTTCATATTTGTATGATTAGTTCCCCATTTATAGAATATAAATATTCATAGTTTTATCTTATTTATATCACATTAATAAAAAATAAGTAAAATAGTTGTATTCAATATCTTGATTTAATGTTTTATCTTGTATGTTATGTAAATTTATAATAAATGTGAAAAAAATTATATATAGAAAAGAATGAAATATTAGTGTAAAAGTGTCATTTAAAGTAGGTATATAAATAAATCCAACAAAAGCAAAATTCATGATAAGATTTTAAGAAAGACATAAAATGTACATAAATACAACAAATCAAAGGAAAACATAATTTGTGTAACAAAAATAATTGATGAATAATAATATCTAATGTAAGTATATTAAATAAAATATAATTCAAATAAATATAAAGAAAAATAAAATGTAAGTAAATGAAACATAATCTAAAAAATAAAATATGTGAAAACAAAGGTTTGAAATAATATCAAATATAAAAAATAATTTAAATAAAAAATACAAGTAACTTAATAAAATATTGAAAAATGATTGTGAAAAATCCAATGAAAAAAAGTACATGCAAGTAATATGAAATGATCATAATACATCAAATTAAAGTAGATAAAAAATTATAGGACAAACATAAGATGCAAAATAATTAGAATCAATGAAAGGATTAACCACCAAATCAATGTTTGTGATAGAATAGTTCATAAAAAGACATGATATAAACATCTAAAATCATCACTAAATGATAAATACATTATGGATGTGAAGGTGATGGGAATTTTTTAGGAGGGACTAGTTGTGTTCCTCAAGGTATTACCATGTGTAGACAATATTTATAGATTATATAACACCTCAATCTTGTACACATGGAAAACTCAAACCTTGGTTGTTCATCTTAGTTATGGAAATTTCCTACTTCTACAAGTCTTGCATCTACTCTATCTTGTGCCCCTTGGCCTGTCTCTTAGTCTGACCAGTATTATGTTGATGACCCAAACCTTTTATATTTTCCATAATTATTAAAATGTACATATATTTCTATAAGTTCGGATCTTGTACCTACTTTCTTGATCCATGGACACTAATGTCTAAGATAGACACTAGCATCGACGCTAGTGTCCTAACCCAAAATAAGTGTCCAATACCCTAAAGTCATCTATTTTTAGAATGAAACATATCCTAATGGTTTTTTAAGTGATTTAATGTGGGTTACTTATCTAAAGGGATTGATATAAATACAATATCAACCCTCATTCATTCCTCACCCAACACAAACCTATAAAGGACCAAGAGAGACCAAGAAAACTTATCAAAAGTACTATATCAAGAATTTAATTGAAAAAAACTTCCTTATTTCCATACCAATCATATGAAAATCACATATATAGATATGAAGTAATAAAAGAGTAGTACAAGAGCTATATTTTCCAAGTTACAACATAGGTCACTGTTGTACTTGATTTGCACATATTGCATGATTCACACACAAGCCAACACATAGGGGAGAACTACATTAGTCTGAGGCCCTCTTAATAGTATTGGATATGTAATTAATACTCAATAATATATGGGTATTTGTGGTAATATTGACATCATGTCCACACTAACCCATTTTCCCCCAAGGTCATCATAAAGATGAAGAACTAGGGTTTTAAAAATTCATGAGTGATAATCCATGATCCAAATTTGAATACACTAAAGTGAGGGTGAAGTCAAATCTAGAAGCATATAAGTGGTCAAATACTCTTACATTATTTATTTTATAAAAGATACATCAAACCTAGACAATAGCATCAATGCAACCATCCCACGTTGACATTAGTGTCTAGATACCCAAAAAAAATTAGATCTAGAATTTGATGATGGTTCTACAATCTCCTTCCAACCTAATTTATACCTATTCTAGATCAAGCACTATGTTAGTGTTATTAATTTGAGTTTCACTCTTTTAGGAGATGTTTCATGTTTATTAACTCAATTGACACAATGGAAAATATTTAAGGTTATGGGTGGCCTATGACTAAAGATAACCTCTAGAGATGGTTGGTTCCCTTGATTCTATACTTAAAATTAATACTAAACCCACTAAAACATGAAAGAAAAGGGAGAAATAAGGTTGAAACTAATGAAATAAATGGGTGATGAAACAAATAATATTTATCCTCTACTTATTTATGATTTATATTATGGACTAAAAAAATATTGAAATATGATTTTACAACTCCAAGTAGTCCTTATAACATAAGTGTTTCAATATGGAGGCTATAGCTAATGCATCACTCAAGAGGTGTAATAAAGAGGTAAAGAAGAAGACACTAGTGAAGGTTTTCCACACTTAACCTTTGTAAAAATACTTAAACACACCATATGACCTAAAATAATATGACTTACTCATAAATAGGAAATAATTAAAAGGACAAATTCTAGAAAGTTAGACATTATCACTACCATTCATCAATAATTCATCATAAGAACACTAGATGTAAGATGGAAAAGGCATAAATTAGATTATATTTATTTCAAAACTAATAATCAATAAAAATTTTGGTAGGGATACCCCATAAATAGATATAATATCATTTTAACTTCATGTACAAGAGAATATATGGGAAAAAAGGAGAGAGAGAGAGAGAAGGATGTGTAGGAAGCCCATGATGGAACTAATACAATCATAAGACCAATTACAACATCAATAAAAGATAAAAAATAATACTATAATTCATACATAACATGTGTTAACATGATTTATTATGGACTCTTTGAAGGTGGTGTAGAAGTTATTCTTGGCCTTCTATGACTCACTATTGATCTCTTGAAACTACCCTCTTTTCTTGATTGAGGAATTACAAGTTCACATCTTGAAGAGAAATTATAACTCAAGTTTTGACACATGGACTAATAAATCCAATTATCACACACACACACACACACACACACACACACACACACAAACTCTTTAAATTTATATTTTATATTTATTAATGTGGGATTTTAGGTTTGGATTTCTTTAATTGGTTACATCCAACCACTCAACAAACCAGTCAAAAAATGTAGTTTTAGACCTCTTTTATATGTTTTTATCTCCACACATGACAAATTTATAAAACAATAGGTGACCATGAGGTGTTTATATGTCATTAATGTGTTTTAAAATCAATTTATGTCAATTTTAATCACTTATATAAGAATTTACAATAATTGATCTCTCTTAAGGGTTTTTTGGCAGTTTTAAGGTCTTCATCTTCTTTAAAATTATTCATAAATAATAATCCCTTGATAGATTTAAAAAAACTATAAAAATTTAGGTAATAAACCTTATCAACATACCCTAAATCCATTTTCCCCATTCATTTTCTCAACTAGTTTCACACGTGAGGAAGATGACCTTCTCGAGCTTATAAGCATGTAGGTGTCTGTTTGACATGAATGTTTTGGGAAAAAAGGGATTAAAATTATTTTTTTATGTTGAAAGTGTATCATATAGGTTTTATACATGACATATAATAATATAAATGTGGTTATACAAATATATTTACCCCTTAATCCTCTTAGAACTTGGTTTATCCCATGCAAGGGTTTGTAGGTAGTTTAAGAGTTTTAGCCCTAATAGTCTTATTTTGATGGTTTATTCTCATGAAAACCTATAAAATAATTCTTTAAATATCCATTATGGTATCTCACACCTTTAATTACCTTCCAAAAATCATATTAAACATAAAAATATCATCTTATCTTCATGTTTATACTAACAACATTAACACAATCAAGTTGGTCATGCTTTCTCAGGTTATTTCTTTGAAATTTTAATCCTAATGGTGTATTTAAGAAGTATAAGAGGGATTAATGAGGTTAAATAAAATGTGGATAACTAATTTACAATCCCCATTCATTATTTAAAACACTTCACAACATCCAAACCTACCTATCATGTCAAGAAGCAATAAAATAATGAGATTTCTTGTTAGTCAAGGTATGATCTATGGTTGCTTGTGTTGAGTTTGATATTTTAGGGACTCTTATACCAATAGGAGATGATTTAAAACCATTTTCATGCATCCATAAATCTCAAACATGTTATCACAAGAATAAAACCAAGATGTTAAGGTTTTATATGGTTTTAAAGGCAAAAAACTTCTTTATGATTGTTCATAGAGCTTTGTCCCTCAAACCCAAAAATATTGATACAAATTTTTAAGGCATAGGGGTACCTTATAACCCATAATATCATTGATATTTTTATCTCTTATCCCATACAAGACAATGTCATGACACTGACCTTTCTTCTCTTGATTGTGACCCAATGGAGGATTGTATGGTTTTTGCCCTATTTTGAACCTACAACTTCTATGTTGGCATATTTTTGGGTCAGAGAAGGTTGGAAGAGGTTATGATAGGATATTATCACCATGTACCATGATACACTTGAATTTTATATGCTTTGTTCCAATGTATAAACTTTCATGATCTCTTCTCCATCAAGGGACTTGTCCATTTAGAAGAAAAGACCTTGTTGTAGTTATATACCAGATGTTAATGAACTTCTTGGCTTGTACAATGACATTGTAACATACACAGACCTATTTTACTTGAATTTCATAGATTATGATACATTTATACATTATAAAATGAAAAAAACAATTTCAAATATGTGTTACAAATCAGGAAAGGGTGGAATGACATATTGGCTAGGTGTACAGGAAAAACAAGGTATAATATGATTTTTAACAAGTGCACAGTGGCCTAAAAGGACCTCCTTTAACCTAAACCATAGTTTTGGTTCTTCACCCTTGATATTTTTCAAGGGAGTTACTTTGAAAAATTACAAAAAGCAATAGAAAAAAACAAAATGAAACCTTAACTTTGACAAAAATACCTTAAACTTTGATAAGGCTTGAAATGGCAGTATTGTTATCTCACTAACTTGGCTTCTAGATCTAATATAAATTATAATATACCATGTCATCTTGGATATCATCACATAAGTACTTTCAACCTATTCAAACATACCTTAAATTTTGAAGAATAACCTTAAACTTTAAAAATGCTTGCAAAAATACTTCATAAGTGATCATGTTAAAAAAAATTGATTGGACAAGTCACACATCATAGCTTGGCTTATTGATAAGACCTCACTAAGACCTTGCAACAACATGATACTTGAAACCATGACAATAAAAATATGACACCAAGACACAACTCAAAATGAGATAATTTACAAGTTTATATGACTTAGGTGCCTATTTTGAATAGACCTTGGTCAAGGGTGATTGAATAGACCTTGGTTAAGGGTGACTGATAAGGTTGTCTTTAATTTTGTGTTCCATGTTATTTTATTTTCCTCCATAATACTCTTGATAAATCATATTAGGTTCTTGTTTGTGGACTCTACTATTCCATTCCATTGAATAAAATAATTGGAGGAGGTACTTAGGTGGATTCCATGCTTCATAACCCACTCACTTATCCTAGTACTAAGGAAAGCCATTACATTATCTAAGATAAGTGTAAAAGGTACTCCAAATATAGTTACTATACCCTCATATAAGTCTATTAAATTAGTCTCATTAACTTCCTTGAGATCCACTACTTATATCCATCTAGTAAATTAGTAATTTGTAGTCAACACCCACTTATTACCAACATTTGAAGGAGGATTGATCATACCTATGAAATCTAAATCCCATTACATGAAATTTTGGTCTAATTGAATGGGATGGAGAGGGATGGATTCAATATTCTATTTTCATATGAATAAAACACATTTTTGACACTTTATCACCCATACATATGAGTCCTTAAACAATCTAGGACAATAATAGCTAGCTCTCATCACCTTTACTACTGTAGTTCTTGGTACAAAGTGGCTACCTAATGGCCCATCATGGAATTTTTCCAATACTCTCTCGATATGATCATCCTCCACAAACTTAAAGATAAATCAATTAAGGTATTTACTAAAGATTATTACATATA
Source organism: Torreya grandis (assembly GCA_037957365.1). NCBI lineage: Eukaryota > Viridiplantae > Streptophyta > Pinopsida > Cupressales > Taxaceae > Torreya > Torreya grandis. Next base: position 3,519,672 of record JARHVA010000165.1, on the reverse strand, counting down.
CAAAAACATATGGGATGGATTTTAATTTGAAATGTCTCCTTTCAGCTTTGTCTAGGCCTAGTGGACACTAACTTTTTTAGATAAATTTGATCATGCATTATGTCTCATGGTAGATGAAAGTACAAATATTTGAGTGTCATCTTGGAGTGATAGAATAACCTCCTTTTTATCTTTCAAGTCTGATTCTAAGTGATCACACAACCCCTTTCCTCTCACCAACTTGGTAGCCTTGATATCTATATCATATTATATTACTTTAGTGATCCAACCAGTTCTTTTTCCCTTAAAATCTATATTAAAAAAAATTATTTGATTCCTAGACACCATCACATGAAATTTGTTTTTAGAGAGCATATTCCTAAAAATTTTAATACTTCTTATGATATAAAGCACTTGCTTCTCTACAAAAGTGTACCTTACCTCATAGTCTTCCGACCCTTGGCTGAAGTAAGAAATGGGTTGTTAAATATTTAAAAGTGTTAGAGATTGAGTTATGGATTTCTTGATGGAGCCAAAACTATCCCTTCTTTCTCTAGTCTATTTTAGTTTAATTAGGTTTTTCATTCATCAAACATGGGGTCAGGCACTCATTCAGTTGTTCAATTTAGTTATGGACTCATTATAACTAGGATTAAATATGATAAATTCTTTTGATGCTCAACAATTATCACTCAACTGTGCTGGCATCAATTCACATAAGGTGCAAGCCTTATGCACTCACATAAAGTGCAATAGAGAAAGAATCAGGGCCCATGTTGGGCTAGTTGTGCCATAACACAACTCATTAATTATAGGACTTCATCATCTTAGCAATGGATTTGTTAGATTAAATAGTGCAAGCCATTTATGGAGTAGGTTAGATGGTCTATAGGCATAAGCCTATATTGGATGGCTCTCTTGTATCAAGGGCATAAGTCTTTATTTCACTAAGTTTAGAATCATTTGGTGCTTTGAGGAGTCAATGGGATGCTTTAATCCAATAATTCTTTCTTAAGATAGTGCTTTTAGTGTGGATATTAACACTTAGGCACATGACTTTCCTTACACTCAAGTTATTTCATAGAATTAACTGACATCATCTTTTACATAGGGATGCCATTAACACCCTAAACTAGAGCTTGAAAACATTACTCTTAGCATAACTATATGTAAATTTCAGCAATACATTTGCATTTAAATAACATTACCACAAACACATAAACCATATCAAACTCAATTTAGAACAACCCTCATCCTCAATAAATAAATTCCAAATAAGTAGAGTACATGAGAATTGAAATAGGGTAGATTTTTACCTAAAGCTACTAAATGGACTAGAGGCTCACAATCAAGCTTGGACATTACAAATTAGATCCTCAAAGGCATCCATACTAGTGTTAACACTAATAGAAAGCTTATTGGTCCAATTTAATTTCTCCAGAGCTTTGTTACCTTAATTTGCATCATTCACTCACTAGTTTGAGATTGGTTTTATAACACATATGAGAATCTCCATGCTAGGGTGGAGAGAACACACTAGGTGCTGAGCTAGATCCTTTGTTGATCATTTTGATGGATCTATCATGCTATATTATTTGTACTGGGCTCACCATGTGTAGCCACTCATGAATATGCCTTGAAAATTAGGTGTCAATTAACTGCCTGCCAGTTGGCACAAGATATACATTGTTTCCTCTAGTTGGTGTAGAAGATACCAAAATAGCAATTGTATCAAGTGATTTCCTTGCTTCCAAAGTTGAACAAGTAGTTTGATATAGGTGCAAAGATATCAAGTTAAATATATGGAAAATAGCCATTTAAATTCAAATATTCCAAGGATAAATGTGTAGCTGAAAAGTGTCCAAATCATGGAAGATTAGATCAAATATAATTATGTGAAGTGACTGACAAAGCTAGTAGGTCCAAGTAGATTGATGATGTGTGATCCATCATGAAAAGGTAGATCAATGACAATCACAAGTTTAATAAGTCAACAAATCTCAAATACAAATGACATTTTCCAAGTGTCATGACCATGGTAACTATTAGGTAAATCAATGGTACACATTCAAGCCATGTAAAGTAAGATCAATGATGAACATAAGGTTAAAGGGTCAACCAAACTTAGATTAAATGAAAATCCACCACATGGTGTAAGCACAGAGGTAGATAGACTAACATCAGGATCTTGAGAAGGGATATGTCACTGATAAATTATATGATCGAGAAGCCTAGATCAAGATCAATGGCCAATATTAAAATTCAAAGCCAAGATATTTCAAGTAAAGGTCAAATGTGACTTAGGTCAAAGTAGAGAAAATATCTCAAAGGGATATGCCATAATTATAGTTCAGTCAAGCACTTATAAGCATGAGATGTAGTCATATAGTCAAGATGGTTAATGATGAAGTTCTAACATCATTTGTGAACACTTGGTTTGAAGATTTGTAACATGCAAGGTCCATCTTTTGGGGTCACAATATTATTATCTGACTATGTTCACTTTTTATTTAAATAAGATCTATACATGTAATGATTTATCAATTTTATCAAGGTTTAGAGGTAAGATATGTCTATTTAGACCTAATAGAGATCAAGAAAGAAGCTATATGACATGTAGGATTTTCATTGCATTGATAGCTATAGGAAAACCAATAAATGATATTGGTTTTCAATCTATCATAAATCTATATTCAATGTGGAGTATGTGTAGATATAAACAAGATATGGAAGAGTTTTTTATCTTCTAAAATGTTTATAGCCTCAACAAATAGGTACTTATAACCACTTAAAGTAGACTCAGTCATGGCTCTATCATGATTCAAGATATGAGGATTTTATCCTTATAATGAAAGCAAGTGGGAGATGGCGTAGAAGATCAAATAAAAAGGATTAAGGGATTAGAGATTATTTTGGAACATTTAACTATTTTTCAAAGCCTTTAAATATTTTCTCCAATGTCAAGATTATGACTTATCATCTACAAAACAAATTCTTGTCTTCTAGTGAATGTTTCTAAAACAATGAGAAGATCTTGAAGACTATTGGAGACAATGAAGGCTAATTTGTCAATGAAATATTAGTCTTGGATTAAAATGTGGATGATATTTCAATAAAGGTGGTGATAGCTCATTGATTGATTTTTTGATGCATTATCTTCCTCTCTTTCTTTCCCTTTCCTTATATTACCATTTTATTTCTCATTTGTAAGTTCTCTCTTAGATTTTAGACTCTCACAAGGATTCTTTGATCTTGAAGAGAAAGATAATCTATAAAATATTTCAAAATATGCTCATTTTTATTAGGCTAAACCCTATCAAACATTTTTAATAACTACCTCTTGATGCAATAAAGGACTTTTTTAACTTATCTCTTTCCTTAGATTTGTGTTTAGTTAGTTGTGCATGATGGCCTTATGAAGGAGATTCTTCCATATCCATTGTCCTCCTTCCTTGCCTCTTCTAAGGTGTTTTAAAGCTATTTTTAGGTCTATATTAGTGTTCTTCCTAAACCTAGTCCATGAAACACTTATGCACTAAGCTAGATTGTGAGTTTGTGTGAGCTAACATTATCTTCTATAGATCTAGTGTGGGTTCAAGCTTTTGGGAGTTTACCATTTTTATTCAGTGCATCACCTTTTAGCCTTATTAGTAGCACTTTCCCCCTTTCTAACACTTTTTCCTATAACAACATTAGTTTTGGTGATTCATCAAAAGGAAGCTGACCTTCTCTGGAGGTTCAGCCCCATCATAAGTTCCCCACAGCTTAAGGTTGTTCCCATCTTATGACTTAGTCAGAGGGAGATTGAAGAACTCTCTCCAAGGGTACAAATTAATGTCATAAAGTTTTTTGGCACACTTATTAAGACTTTACTACATTTTGTATCTCACTAAAAGGTTTTTGGTATTGCCTTTTAGTGCAATTAGCCTTTGGAGGCACATTTACATACACCAATAGAGATTCCACTATGAAAATTAGTTGGTATAAGTAGCCCAGGTGCCTAATCACCATTATTTGGTATGTATCATCACCCATTTGATCAAAATACATGTTATTTCATTCCTTATTCTTCATATCAAGTTAGTAATGTTCATGGCTTCACCCCAAGTGGCCTTCAAGATTTAATATATCAGCCTTGTTAGAATTTGCCTCTCTCTAGTCAACCAAAAAAGAGCATTAAGGAGATATGGATTGATCTTGAAAAATAATTAAGAGAGGTTGATAGGGAAGAAGAGTAATATAGGCAACAACAGAATCTTGAACACCAAGATAATGTTTAGTATCATGAGTTGAGGTTTTAGGAAGAATGTTTGGTTAGGAAATATCAAGATAAAAAAGAAAATAACTATAAATTTATCTTAGGAATGAGAAAATCCAACCCTAAAACCCATTTTACCTCTCCTAATCCTATTTATGTTCAAACTTATCCCCTTATTCCACCTTGTCAAAGCTCATCTCTATCAAGAGTCAGACCAATAATTAAGGGACATTCAACTAAATAATATCAAGCCATCCCATTTTGGATCTTCTCTTATGCCAATGACCCTGACTATGTCATACACTCTCTTTTGAACCACCCTCTCCTACACCCATTAAGGAAAAGGAGAATATGGCCAAGCCTCATGCTTTCCCCTCATGGAAATTAATCAAGGAGGGCACAAAGAACAAAGAGGAAGTGCTAGCTAAGGTAGTCGATGAACTAAATTCAAGAAAAAGAGGTGTTGGTTTAGCTCAATGAGCTTACCATAAAAAATTTATATGACTCTATATCCCTCCCCCAAGAGCCATCAAAGAGATCCTTCAAAGTCCCTTGCTAGAAGGATACTCTCCTAAGCTATAAGTAAGGTGAACTTATTCACCCTCCCACCATCTCCCTCTTGGATAAAGATCTTATTTTACAAAGAATAGAGGAGAAACATATAAGCATAAGCTAACCTAAAGAAGAAAACAAAAGTTTATATGATGAGGAGATCATGACAGGCATCCCACTCCATTCAGAGGAGGAGAAATCAAGTTTGGACCAGCTATTATGGTATGGCTTTGACACTGATGAATTAGAACTTGAAGGTAGCATTGATGCCTTCATATCTAAATAAATGGGTATTCAGGTTATAGATGAGAGAAAAGGGGATTTTTATTTGTTCCAAGAGATTATATTTAGTGGGGTTGATGATGAGGATGATCAAAATGCAAAAAATGATGTGGTTATAGTAATCAACTAGTCAGGTAATCAGGTTGAAAAAGTCATAAATGAGCAACAAAAATAAATAAAGGAGAAAGAGGATCAAGATGAAGTATGTAAATAATTTTACCATGAATTAATGGAATAAATAGAGGTTTTAAACAATAATATTCCTCCTCTAAATCATTAAAATGAACATGCAAATTAGGTTGAAGAATCTGACCAATCTTAAGATAAATTATCTATTGAATTCAGTACTAATGTCTTCAAGAATAAAGGAGAAGGGTTAGGTCTAGAGACATAATAACATGAAATTTTGAACCTTGGATGGGTAAATGAGATACCATATGGATCATTTAAAATTAAGTAACGAAAGGAGGGTTTTGAAGTTAGCATTATCCTAGATGACCAAGAGGAAGCTACCTTTTGGATAACTTAGAGATTTTTTTCTGAAGCCTAGATAGTCAACCTTCATGTTCAAAGGAGCCATCAGATGAAGAGGGTGTAGGTGATCCTATAGTCCATTTTGGATCAAGCCTTGAAGAAATGGATCAATATGTCTACATTGGAGATATGTTTTTCCCATTTCATCCTTTTGAGATCATACTAAAAGATTTAACAATCAAGCAACTTAGCTCACCTATCATGAGCTCTCAAAAACAAGGTTTTTCCCATTCTAGTCCACCATGAGTGAGTGATGCTAAATATTTTCCATTTGATATAGGATTAATATACTTGTAATTTATAGCCTTGTACATATTAGAATAGTTTTTTAATTTTCCTCTAAGTGCCTTATGCACATTCTTTTCTTGTTGTGTGTTTCCTTTTCTAATGTTCCTTGAACACTTTGTTTTGTTTCTTGTTGTTCCTATTGATTGAAAAGGAAGTTATCTATAAGGGAAACCTTACATCATTTCATGTTAGCTAAGATAAAATAAGTGTGATTGCATGCCTAATATATCAGACAAGGTAACTAGTCTAGGTTCTCAAGCTTAACAAGCATGCTTCCCTATGAGTCACCAAAGATGTCCAATTTTGGCATACATAAAAATATTCTACTTGGATGGATGAGATGAATAGAGTTATATATGGAATTATTTGTATAAATATCACTTATAACTTACAAATATTTTGAAACACTTTAAGTAAACTTAAAGTGTGGTTTGTCAAATTTTAAAGAAGTAGGTTCTCATGGTGATCAATGTAGTCAAGATCATGGAATGAGTTCACACAGGGCTTAGAGACTCATCAGAGCTTTGAAAGATCAAACAACAATTTAAGCACAAGTCTATAAGAACCACACCATCATTGCACATCATAAAGAAATGAATAGACCAGTTTACTTGTGCATTTTATAAGTATGCTTAGAAAGCCTCTCAGGCCAAAAGATCACATGGACATGATGTTCTTCATTCCTTAAACATTCTCTACAAAATTTTGTGACTTGATAAGTTATCTTACCCAAATTACAAGCTTCAAAATTTGAATAATTAGTCTGGGATGAGCACAAAGACCTCAAGTTAAAGTTGTAGCAAATAGCCATTTAAATTCAAAATTTCCAAAGATGAATGCGTGTCTAAAAAGTGTCAAAATAATGGAAGCTAAGATCAAATCTAATGGTGCACAATGACTGACAAAGCTAGTAGGTCCAATAAAATTAATGGTAAATGTTCCATAATGCAAATATGGATCAATGGTAAGAATAAGGTCAATAGGCCAATGAATCTCAAAGATAAATGCATAGTTTCCAAGTGTCATGATTGTGGAAACTATCAAGTTAATCAATGGTATGAATTCAAGCTATGTAAAGGAAGATCGATAGTGCACATAAGGTTAAAGTGTCAACCAAACTTAGATTAAATATGAGGCCACCAAGTAAAATAAGCACAAAAGTAGATATATTGATAGCAAGATCCTAAGAAGGGATGTTTTGATGATAAATGGCACAATCAAGAAGCCCAGATCAAGATCAATGGCCAATATTAAAATTTGAAGCCAAGAGATTTTGAGTAGAGGTTGAATATGACTTAGGTCAAACTAGAGAAAATATCTCAAAGGGATATGCTACCATTACAGTTTAGTCAGGCACTACTAAGCATAATATATAGTCTTACAATCAAGATTGTTAATGATGAATTTTTTATGCCATTTTTGGACCTCTAGTTTGAATATTTTTAACATACGAGGTCCATATTCTAGGGTCACAATATTATTCTATGACTTAATAGAGATCAATAAGGAAGCTATGTGACATATAGGCTTTTCATTGACATGATAGCTATAGGAAAACCAATAAATGAGATTGGTTTTCAATATATAGTAAATATATATTCAAGATGGAGTATGTACAGATATAAAAAAGATATGGAAGAGTGTTGTATCTTACAAAATGTTCATAGCCTCAATAAATGGGTAATTACATCCACTTAAATTAGACTTGGTCATAGCTCTATTAGGATTCAAGATATGAGGATTTTATCTTCATAATGAAAGCAAGTGGGAGATGGAATACAAGATCAAACTAAAGGGATTGGGGGATTGGAGAGTATAGTGGAACATTTAATTATTTTTCAAAACCTTTAAATATTTTCTCCAATGGAAAGATCATGACTCATCATCTATAAAATAGATTCTTGTCTTTTAATGCATGTTTATCAACCAATGAGAAGAGCTTGAAGACTATTGAAGAAAATTAAGGCTAATGTGTCGATGAAGGATTATTCCTAATTAGATTAAAAGGTGGTAATGATTTAAAAAAAGGTGGTGACAACTCATTGATTGATTTCTTGATGCATGTTCTTCCTCTCTTTCTTTACCTTTCCTTATATTACCCTTTTCTTTCCCATTTGTAAGCTATATCTCAAATTTTAGACTCTCACAAGGGCTCTTTGATCTTGAAGAGTAGGGGAATCTTTGAAAAATTGAAAATATGCTCATCTTTATTAGGCTAAACCCTATCAAGCATTTGTAATAACTACTTCTTGATACAATAAAGGACTTTCTTTACCTACTTCTTGCCTTAGCTCATTGTTTAGTGAGTTGTGCATGATGGCCTTATGAAGGAGATTATTCCATATAAATTGTCCTCCTTCCTTGCCTCTTCTAAGGTGTTTTCAAGATGTTTTTAGCTCTGGATTAGTGTTCTACCTAAACCTAGTCCATGAAACACTTATGCAATAAGCTAGATTATGAGGTTGTGTAGCTAGCATTGTCTTATGAAGATCTAGTGTGGGTTCAAGATTATGAGAGTTTCCCATTTTTATTTGGTGTATCACCTTTTAGACTTATTATGAGCCCCTTTCCCCTTTATAACCATTTTACATATGATAACATTAGTTTAGGTGATTCATCAAAAAAAAAGTTGACCTTCTCTGAAGGTTTAGCCCCATCATAGGTTACTCATAGCCTGGGGTTGTTCCCATATTATGAATTAGTTAGAGGGAGATTGAATAACTCTCTCTAAAGGTGTAGATTAATGTAAACACTACCTCAACCCACTTATTGAAATAATTAGTGTTTATGAGAATGTATCTTATACATATGCACCTTGCTACGGGAGTAATCAACCCAAGAAAATCAATGGCCCATTTTTCAAATGGTGCTTGGGAAAGAATGGGAATGAGGGGCATCTCATCCTGGTGGTTGGGCTTCCCCATATGATGGCATATGTTACATTCCTCGGTGAAATCCTTTGCATCTTGGAATAGACTTCACCACTATAAGCCTGATTGTAACACCATGCATGCCATTATATCTCTAGTGTAATAGCCTCTTGTTATCCCATAGACACATCTTGTAAGATAGAGTCCCTTTTGTGTTACAAGACACATCAGTGTAGGAATTCATCATGACTTAATTTTTAAAACTCCCTACTACTAATCTGAAAGGGGGTGATGCAAACTTTGGCTATCATGGTTTGGGGTGTAGACCTAGATGTTAGAAAAGTGGCTATCTATACCAAGTCTTTAGGGACACACTGGACCTTATAGAGTTTCACGTCTAGCATGTCATTCTCAATGGGCACTATCACATCACTAGAGTTGATGTGAGATAAATGGTTTGGGCCAAAATTCTATTTTTTAGGCTTCACAACAATTAAAAACTAGAATTATTGAAACATAAATATCCATCTATAGATACACCCATAGAGGATGGTATTATTCATGAGTTACTTAAGTGCCTCATGGTTAGTGAATAAAATTAATGGGGTCACCAACAAATATTGCCTAAATTTTTGTAGGGCATAGACCATGGCTAGTATCTCACACTTGGTCATTGTATAGTTCTACTCTGATTGGGTCAATTTTATACTTGCAAAGGAGATGAGATGATCCATTTTGCCTTCATTAGGTTACACCAAAATGTCACCAATTATAGAGCCAAATATGTTGACATGGATGTGTAATGGGTTCATCCAGTTGGGAAATTGTAAAATAGGTGTCCTAGCCAAATTGAGCTTTAGAGTTTCAAAAGCTTCCTCTTGTATTACACCCCAATATAATGGGACATCCTTTCATAAGATCTCCTCTAGTGGTGCCACAATATTTTCATAGATACTTATGAATTTCCTATAGTAGTAGAAATGGCCAAGAAAGGAATGAACATATTTTTGCATTAAAGTGGTCTAGAGCTAAATGATTATTACAATCTTTATAGGATTGATGAGGAGACCATATTTATAGATGATATGTCTAGCAAGGTTCCAAAGGGTGTCATAAAGACAAACTTATTAAGGTTCAAGGATATCTATCCCTACTAACACCTATAAAAAATGAGGTTCAAGTTATCATAATGGTCCCTTATGAGGCCATACATAGTCCAATCATCTAAATATACTTGGAGGAACTTGTGAATGAAGTCCTTAAATGTAATGATCACCACTCTAGAGAACATGGTTGGTGTATTATTAAGTCCAAAGGGCATCACATTGTCTGTGAAATAAACTCATTTAGTCAAAAAATTTATTTTAGGCTTGCCCTCCTCAATATGGACATGATGGTATCCTAAGAATCCATCAGTAAAAGTGTATATCTCATAGCCTACGATGCCATCCAAGACTTTTTCAGTGAACGGAGTTGGGAAGGGGTCAATGATGTAGGTGGAATTCAATAGTATATAATAAAGATAAATATGAATGCACCTATCCTTATTGATGATGATAAACATGGGGCTCACCCATTCAAATTATTTCATAGGGTAGATCACACCTAGAACCAACATCCCATCAATCTTCATTTTGACCTTGGCATGGAGATTAGGGTACATTCTTTAAGGGCAATTTTTGATATGTCTTATGCCATCCACCAGATTTATACTCATTTTCCCAAGGGATGGGTGGGTGTCCTTAATGTCTTGATAATTTCAAGGAAACAAGTCTTGTAACTGATTTAAGAGATCCATAATTCACACTAGCTCTACATCAAACCAATATGCACGTAGAGTAGCCAAATTTGGTTCCCATTCTAAGTTAATGTCTAATTGGGTAATTTTTAGAAGCATACAATAGATCTCATTCCTCTCCTAATTTGAGTCTTTGAGTTGCAAACTTCCCTCAATTATTTATATGTGAATATGAGTAGGGTCTTCTTCATTAGGGGTTTTATCCTCCACTTGGTGCATGAGCTTTCTTTTGCCTATCAAGCATGTCCAGTTATGCACCTTCTAGATATTAGTGTCTTCATCACTCAAGTAAATATTAAGAAATTTCTCCTCAAATAAAGTTTAGAATTCCAATCCTTTCTCCTCAAACATATATTTTAGGCACACCTTTAGGATTGTAGTGTCATTGAAGACTACCCTATGAATTACTTGCAGTGGCTCGATCGTTTCTAGGTTCTATGAAGAAAAGGAGGTGTATAAAAATCACTCATTAATTACCTCCTAACTTGTTATATCATGGTGAATCTCATTTATAATGTACCATGCTCATGCCCATGTCTTCAAGGCCCTATAGAAGGCCTGCACCCATAAATTCCTTGAGGCATTTATGTCACAATCAGTCCATGTCTCTTTTCACGAGTGCACATGTGTTATTGGGTCTAAATCACTAGAGTATGAAAAAATGTCTAGCTTCTCATTTATTTTCTTGAAAATGGTATAGATAGATGCTTTTACATCTTTCCAAGCTAGTAATATAGGCCTTTTTACTACCCACCAATGAGTGACAATGCTTCTCAAAGTATAAACTAGTGTGTCCATCTTGTCTACTTCCTTTGGGATGTATGACTCGAGGTTGTAGACATATTCTTCCTTAAGATTTATCCCCTCATATCTTGGAAGTATGGAAAGTTTACATTTTCTCAAGAAAAATGCTCTTTTTCCCTTGTTTCTATCACAAGGGACCCATCTTCTTGAAGTTTAATCAATTTGGAACTAGTTATTCCTCAAAGGTTTTGGTGATTTTATGCTCACTAAGAGGCACCTCCAACTATTTGTCTCATAAACTTTTTTACCCATCAGTCATAAGCAATGTTAGTGGTGTTTGATGTTGATTATCCATCTTCTAAAGAAATCACTCCTTGGTCATTGGGGTTGATATTCTTGATGCCTTACATCATAATGTTTTTTATATGGTTGATCTCATCCTAAAGATCAACACTTTCTACATAGAGGGGTCCTTGGTCAGTTGAGAGGGGGATCACTATCCTCTCCTTTCCATTTTCAAAGGTCAAATAGTGCTTCTTAAAACACATATCAACATTATTTGTGTAGCACCATGGCCTTCCTAAAAGTTCTAGATAATTATCTTATTCAACCAACTTGATCACTTCAAAGTCAACATGAAACTTGATCCCCATGATATCTACAATGGTGCTTTTAATAATTACTATTGGTTATGTCTTAGATTTGTTGGCCATGAAAAGCACATGAGGGGAATGCCTCAAGGATAGTCTACCCATCTTCTCCCATGTGTTTTTTATCAATATATTTACCTCAATGCTTATGACCATGAGGATCTCACATACAAACCATCCATTAATGATGGCATTCACCAATATTTCTTGATTTTACTCCACATTTTATGTATGGTTGACTTCTCATACCCTCTCCATGTATGGCACATCAACTTCAACCAACTTCTACCATGCATGATCTAAAATCAAGTTATTCAATAGGGGAAACATCCCATCTATCTATAAGAGGTGAAATATATCCATTAGATCTTATACCTCAACCTCTTAACCATCTTGCTTCTTGTGAGAGGTGACAACTTGTAATTCTAGGTATCATTCCATTTGGAGCTCCCCTTATAGGTTCTAAATCACACTCATAGCCTATTTTAATACATATTTCTAGCATGTAGGGTCTATGTAAGGCATAACCTTAGGTTAATGCCATATTATGCACTTAGTATGGCTTTATTCCCCATATTTTAGGTGCAAATCTAGTATTGGTACAACTGGCAGTTGAGTGGTGAATCCACTATGAGTAGTTTCCTACACTTTGATTGGCTCTATGCTATTTATTTATGCCTTTAGATTCCACTTCTCCACTTTTAACTTACACCTAATCATTTTTTTTCCCTTATATATGCTAGGCCTACCTTGGGTCAATTTTTTGTACAAGTCAAGGCATTCCTTGACCTTATGTGTTCCTCAATAATACTCACATGTTGGATATGTAGGGTAGTCATGATGATAATGCTCTATCGAGGTGTACTTGTAACATGAGTGTGATGGGAATATTCCTCTATCACATCCTCTACCTTACCCTTTAGCACTTGTTTGTATCCCATAGCCTACATTATACTAGTCATAACCTTCATTTCCTTGACTAGCTTGCCTTATAGATGTTGTAGTGGTCTATCATGTGCCTCTTTACATGTTCTCATGCATCTCATCAATCACTTGATAATAAAATATGGTATGAGTGTAAGCATCACAAAATTGATAATAGATGGTTGTGTTAACTTGACTAGTCTATTATAACAAAGAATAGTTGAAAACATCATGCACCTTGTGATAAACCTCATAGCTTATAAGCAATGTGCACACATTCATTCAAGGGAAATTATTCCTATTATGGCATTCTATTTCATAATTGGTGTACCATAACCCACTTTGAGCATATTATGACAAACTAGAGGTAAGATTTTGGAGTTGGCTAGCCATGGATGTAATCTTCACTTCCATAAATGGACTGATTCCAGTGTTAGTGCTTTTGACTACCCTGGCTCTAAGCACAACTTCAAGAACCTCACAAGGGTTTTTGAATGTCTTTATAGAAGGTTCTCTTCTAAATGGTACTATAAATTCTCAAATGAACCATTGTGTATTCTAAGAGGGGTGAATGTCATAAGGAATCTTGGAAAGGAGAGTCTTGAACCTTATATCATAAAATTTCATCCTCTCTAATAGTCATTGGTTAATATCATTGAGTGTGGTGATGCTTTGTTGTTTAAACTTTAGTATGTTGAATTCCTTCAAGAATGCTTCCTTCAAGGTGTCATAGTCAACCATATCCTAGTTAGGGTCAAATTTCCTATACTAGGTATGGGTACAATCAAGTATATTTGTCTTGAATTGGTTTGCCTTGTGCTCCGACCAGGTTATGCCTTGAGCATGCCATTATAGTTCACACTTTAACACATTATCCATGATAATTTCCATGCCATGATACTCTCGTAGGTGCATGGCCATCTTGTAATATATTTGTGATGGAGGAGTAGGTAGCATCTAAGACACTTGTCCCCTAGTAAATTTCCTAGTAGTGGCCCTCCAACACCTCTAACCAGTGGGTTCGGCACTGATCCTATTGTTACTACTGGCATCGTAGATGATGATGGCACTTTACTACTAATTTGTGACACCAAAAAACTTATTCTAGGATGTTGCCTAGTCTATGAAGCTAACATTGGCTAAAATTGTACATTTGTTATTTCTTTCTATTTTGGAAAACTAGCACCCAATGATTTATAGGTATCCTCACTCAACTCCTTATAAGGGCCAACTTGTTCAAGTACAAAATTATATTCCAATTTTGTAAAAGTTTATGTGGAAATAGGGTTAGTTATCACTCTTCTTTCTTCATGTGGAGGATCTAGTGAATGATATTGTATCACATGTTCAAAGGGGGTAGGCACTTTCGATGCATCTCTAGTTACCAAATTTTGTAAGGACCCATCAAAATCTTCTCTTGTAAATTATTGATCTCAATTTTGGGATTCATTATTTCTCTCCTCACACTATTATAATTCAAGAGATCTTTCCCCATGCCCTTACTTCTCATTATGGGTTCTCTTAGTACTTTCAGGTTCCATATCTTATATCAACCTATGCCTTCTCTTGTTATAGTCTATTACCTTAGTTCTCAGGTATCAATCTACTCATCCCTTTTCATTACACTTCACCTACACATCCCCTCCTCCCCCTTTAAACTACTCATATATGAAAGGACTTTATCCTTCCATTCTTATAGTTTCAAAGATTTAATCTAGCATTAGTTTTTTAATCTCTATGTCAAAATCTTCCACAAATGTGCCTCTAGGCTTGCACAAGAATTGATACTCGACTTATTTAGGGTAGGAGTATATCAATACTATGAACTCAAGAATGTAACTATTTAATGATCCTTACCACCATTTTTATACTTCTCTCATCCAAGTGGCATATAGAGCCTCAAGTCTCTCTAAGTGCTCTTTCATCCACTTAAGGCACTATCCATAGCTTCATCTTTTATGGGTCACATAGGTAGCCAACCATTAATACACATGCTTAGGTAGTTTATAAAATAAGACCTCATATAGAGCATCATATAGGTTGTTATGGACCCAGTTCCTTAGCTTTTGTCCTTTATAAGATGGATGCTTTAGTGCAAATCTATCTTCTACTTGTTGCATCCAACACTCGATGTTCTTGAGGGAGATTTAGATCATTATTATTTCACACCATTTTAACAAAAAAATTCAACATGAGTACCATCAAAAAAACTAAAATGTCATAGTTTAATTAGGATTTTCATTCATCAAACATGGGTTTATGTGCTCATTCAGTTGTTCAAGTTAGTTTTGGACTCATTACAACTATGCAAAAACATGGTACATTCCCATAACACTCAACATTTAAAAATCAACTACACTAGCATCAAATCACATAAGGAGCAAGCCTTATGCACTCACCTAAATCACAAATAGAAAGGACCAGGCCTATATTGGGCTAGTTGTGTCATGGCATAACTCATTACTTATAGTACTTGGTCATCTCAATAATGAATTTGGTAGATTCAATATCATAAGCCATTTTTAGACTAGGTCTAGTCATTTATAGGTGCAAGCTAGTATTGGATGGTTCTCTTGTCTTGAGGGCACAAGTATTTATTTCATTAAGCTTAGCATCATTAAACATTTTGAGGGGTCAATGGGATGTTTCAATCCAATAGTTCATTCTCAAGCTAGTGATTTTAGCATGGATATTAACACTTGGGGTGCATGAATTTCCTTACACTCAATCTATTTCATAAGTTAGCTAGTAACATATTTTACATAGGGATACAATTATTGCCATGAACCAAATCTTAAAAATATTATGTTTAACATAACTATATGTAAATTTTGTTAATAAATTTTCATTTAAATAACATTACCATAAACACATGAACCAAATTGAACTCGATTTGGATCCTCAAAGGTATCCATGCTATTATTAACACTAATGGTGGTCTTAGCAGTCTAGTTCAATTTATAAATAGCTTTTCTACCTTAATTCACATCATTCACTCACTATTTTGAGCTTGATTTTATAACATACTAGAGCATCTCGATGCTAGGGTGTAAAGCACATGTCAGGTGCTAAGATGGAGCCTTTATTGATCATTATGATGGCTCTATCACCTTATATCCTTTATGTTGGGGTCCCATGTGTAGACACTCATGAAGATGCCCTAAAAAATAGGGTGCTAATTAACTACCTACCAATTGGCACAAATGTGCATCAATTTCTCTAGCTAGTACACAAGATACCAAAATGGCAATCCATCAAGTGATTTCCTTGTGTTGAGATGTCTACCAAGTTAGCGTGGATCCATACTTAGTCAAATTAGTGGCCCAACATAATCTAACTAAAATCTTGATTATTATTTGACATGGATGTTAGAGGCTTGATAATATTATCAAAATTAGATATGAACCTCCTAATGAAGTTAATTTTTACAAATAAACTTTACATACATTTCTTGTGCCTAGGAAATGAGAAGGACAAGATAACACTTACCCTTTCCAAATATAAGGAAAAAACTTTATTAGAGACAACGTGGCCCAAGAATTTGCCTTCATGGAATCTAAATACACACTTTTTAGGATTGAGAGAGATCCCAAACTACCTACACCTCTTAAAGATCTGTATAAGATAATTCAAATGATCATTTGTATCCTTAGAGAAAAAAATATATCATCAGGGTAGATCAACACTATTTCATTTATCAAACCTTGAAATTCAATGTCCATGGCTCTTTAGAAAGTAGGCATCTTCCTATATGCATATGTACCCCACTTTGTGGTAAATGTTATCTTATGTTGGTCTTCCTCTTGCACCAAAATCTAAATGTAACTTAAATAGCCATCAAGGAGAGAGAAATTATCAAAAACTACTACTACCTATAATATTTATCCCATGGAAGGCAAAGGATAGTGATCCTTTAATGAAACTCTATTTAAGTCCCTAAAATCCACACACAATCTTATCCCTCCATTATTTTTTCTTACAGGCACTAGATTGGAAACCCAATATGAGTGCTTGATAGGGAATATGATGTTATATTATATCAACTTGGTCAATTATTTAATCATTAAGGGCTGTATCCTTGGGTTGATAGCTATTTTACTTTTCTTTACTAGTTTGGTATATGTATTTATCTCTATAGTATGTTGATCTAAACTAGGGTCAAAACCTTTTAGGTCATTATACTAATAAGCAAATATATCTACAAACTCTTTACACAACTTAATGAATTCAATTCTCTATTTTTTATTACATACCTTTCCAAGTGCTAGAAGTTTTTCTTTAAATATGGTGACCCTCTCATAATTATCTTTCTTGGTAGATATTATTCTTTCTTCATTTGATCATCATCATTGAAAATGTTTTCAAGTGTCATTATACCTTTAGGAAGTGTTTTTGACCTTATTTATACAATCTAATCACCATATTGTTGTTGTAACTTGGTCTAATTTATTTAGGAGAACTTAGCCTCTTCTTAGATAAAGCATGTTATTTTTATTTAATTATCAAAAACTTTCCAATTAACATCATTATTAGGAATTGAGGGTGTTACTACTAAATTGACATATGGTTGATATCTTGAATTCTTGACATCATTAGGAATATTAAACTAAGATCCAACTATAGCCAACCTATCAGCATGATTATTATCTTCTCAAAATATTGCATAAGATCCCACACCCTATATTTGTATAAATTTAACAAGGGGATTTTTATTACATTTTAGACCTTCACTTGATGAACAACTAGCTCACAATCACCAAACACCTGCAAGTACTTCACTCCTCTTTTCCTAGTCCATTTAAGGTCATGTATAATTTATTTTGAAAGTATAACTAAATTGAAATATAAAATTATTATAGTACCTTTTTTTTAGAGGGGGACACCAACATTTCACCACTTCCTACACCAATCTTACTTCTAGATCTATCAAATAAAAACTACCATAGACCATACATGACCTCACTAGGATTGACAAACTTTGGAATGAAATAAGTTTCATCATGTAATAAATACACTCATAGGCCTAATTTTTTCATGAACTTATATGGACCATATTCATGGTGCTTAGTCTCGTAGTTTTTAAGAAATAAGTCAGGTATGCCTTCAATGAAATAAGCTAGTTTTGTATCAACATGAAGGTCTCCTTCATCAAGGATAGTATAATTAACATTAAATACTTTAGGCACATAAGGTTCTATATGACTCTTAGAAATTGGTTTTTATTCAATCTTGACTTTGGTACCATACCTAGTTCTAAATACAATGTAAGACCAATTTGATGATAAATCTTGGCTATAAACTCCCTAGATAAACATAGGGAAAAGTGAGGTGGTAGGTATATTATAAAAACATCTCGAGGAATTGAAAAAGTGGGACAAGAATGCAAAGTTAAGTTTATACATTTTATGATTCCTATAGTCTTGGTGGTTTCCCCATCCAATTTCAAAACTCCTTTGGTGATTGGTTCATATTTTATACCTAGCTTATCATCCACTTGTTTAGGCGTTACATAGGTACTTACACCACTATTAATAATATAATTGTGAACCAAAGACTCACAAATAATGATATAAAGTTATAAAGGAGGAGGATTATCACTTTTGACTTATTTCCTTCCTTTAGCCTAAGTTTCATTCATAAGGATTGTTTTCTCTTTCATTAATGGTCCAACTGCAAGGCTTACGCTAGATAGCTCTTCTTGAAGTAGATATTTTTGTCTATGGATGGAAAATGTCTCCCAAATTGAGATGTTCACATGTGATTTATTTATTTGATCAACAATGTTGATATAATAACTACCAACATTTGGTTATCCTTTAGGAACAATAACACTATCTTGAGTTTGTGAAGATTGAGGTAGAGGAACACCCTTCACATTTTAATTTTTTAAAATTTATTAAACTTTAAGGGCTTAATTAGGTATATTTTTTCTTTGACACACTTGATAAGGTAGGATAGGGAATTTACCCATCTCTTGGTAACCTTTTATTTCTATCTTTTAATCCCTTGTGTTGGCTACTTCAAGAGTACCAACATTACATGTGCCCCAAAACTAATTCATTGCATAATAATCTCCTTCTTGCCAATTTAAAAATATAGATTCAAGTTTAAATTGCCCTTGATTAGCTTATATTTTTGGTGGAACTTCAAATTTTGGTGCTTTATAACCTTGAACACCTTGAGAATCTTGAATGCCTTGCACCATTGGATTTTTATTAGACACACCATTGGAGTACATAATCTAATTTTGGAGTTGATCATAAGGAAGACGCCATGACTAATCTTGTACTAGATTATTTTTAGTGGGAAAAATGAAATTTAAATATCTAACAACATTTGCGTTATATTTATTATAAGTCTTAACATGGGTGATCTCCCCTTGACCTTGGAAATGACTTTGGAAAGTAGGTTTATTGGCCTGATTAAATTAATTATAGGGTTGATAAGGCCTATAGTTATGATCTTTCTACCTCTTAATGTTTACAATATCATTACCAAAACTTTTTAAAAGACACTTTATGCCATGTAAGTCATTAAGAGGGGTAGGGGTTGTTGGGATGTTGGTGGCAGTGATGTGTTGTCATTGATGTTAAGTGACATTGGTGATGATAAAGTGATATGAGAGTGCTTAATTTAGTCTTGGTTACTAGTGAAAGCTTATGGGAGTAGTTGGTTATATGGAAGCATGAGTGGATGGCATGGAGCATGAAGAGAGAGTACATGGCATGTCCATGTGGTTGAGGTAGCAATTAGAATCCTTCCAGATGGTCTTTAGGTGAAGTGCAAGTCATCGTATGCCTTATGGGCTTGACCATGTGTGGTTGCCTATGGGGTTTTGAGTACTTTGAGAGCTATATTAGGATGAGGAGATCAATATTTTTTGCATATGAATTTTAGACATGTATAGGGTGATAAGAGGTCAGGTGTATAGTTTTTAAGAGATGGCTAGTGGTATGTAAGATAGTTTGACCATTAGCCTAGTTGGCCTAAGTAGGCTTGTGAGGCCTTATAAAGGGTCAAAGAGTGTTTTTAGGTTGATGAAGCTTATTTTTACATGAGATATGTTTAGGAAATTTTTTTCAATAATTTTTATGAGATCTAAGGTTAGAGAAGGAGATAGAAAGTCAATAAAAGTATTCATGTGTTTTAGAGGTGGCTCAAATGGTATATTTTAAGCTCGAGAGGAAAGTTTCAACATTAAATAGTTTATGTAGACTTTGCATGGGAACCTAATAATTTTTTTAGAGGTGGAAAATTGAAATAAGAATCCTTTACAGGTATTTTGGGTGGATTGAGGGATAAAACTTTATGAACATTTGTTAACAATGTAAACTAGTCATAAATCCTTTATAAACCCTCATAATGGAGCGATTGGAGAGATATTGATAGAAAAGACCTAGAATGGATTGGTTGACAAATTTTTAATAGTTGAGGTTGTATTTAACTCTTTTAGGTTTTTGTGAATGTATTTTTGGTCTCTTGACTATGTGTGGGCCCCATACGAAAGTGCTTCTTAATAATAATTTTGATATTGTGAGAGATTTTTGAATATGATCAAGGGAAATAATGGGTGTGTGATGAATATTAGTACTTGTACCAAATGGATATGGAAATATTCAGTGAGATTCATCTTTCTATGTCAAATTTATAGAAGTTCAAAGTTGCTTATTCGCTAGAGGCCTAAAGAAGAAAACAACAATCTGAAGTAACCTTTTTGGTATGGCTAGTTTGAAGTGATTCAAGATCATTTAAGATATCCAAAGAATATGGGTTCGCATTATAATTCACATATTTTAATTTTTATCCATCAAGAGAGGTTGATAGTATCTACAAGTGTTCTTTATGACCATTGATCATGGCAAACTTTTCTATGTTAAGACTATGAGAAAGGGACCTGAGGAATTGATCTATTAGACCAATGAAAGATGATAGAACATAAAAACAAGCATTTTTAGTTTTATTTATAGTAATTATATAATATAATCATTTGATTTATAAGTGTTTAAATCATCCTTCCAAGTACAAAATATGAGCTTCTATATCATTGTAATTTGGGAGTATGTGAAAAGTTTGAGTGAGCCTATGTTAGAGGTAGTTTGAGTTTTGTTTGTCCTATGTTGGAGTGTTTAAATCACATGGAGGTGTTTAATAAGTTTTAAATATTCTATATATAATATTTTTTTAATGATTTTTTTGAGAAAATAATTAGTATGCCTCAGTTCATCTTGACAGTGTTTTTTAGGGTTTTTAGACCTATTAACGAGTAACCAAAATGGCTTGATTCAAGGTGTGAGTTAGAGTTCCAGATGTTATAGACCCATATGGGAGTAATAAAGTGTTAATTGAAGATATTTATGGTTTTTTTGAGCTATTTTTTTAATCTCAAAGTGTTCATCTTGCTCAATATGTGAGCAAGTGGTTTTAGGCCTATTAGGTCTAATAGGCCTATTTGGACCTAATGATGAATTCTAAGTATATTTGATGTTTAAGCTTTTATTGACTTATATTATTGTTTATTACTCTTTCATACTTTTATTCATCTTGACTAATATAATTCAAAGTGTTCATCTTGTTCATACTTTGGATGTTTAAGCTTTCATGTTCATGTCTCTATATTAGATTAATGAATGATGAATAGTTTTTGGAATTGAATGTGCATTATTGTCTACTAATTCACCCTCCTCTTAATAGATATTCTCAATAATTTTTATCAGATAAATTCCTTCTTAAGGCTTAATACGCTTGGAAGGTGAGCTTGTGAGTAGCTTGGTTGTTGGTATCTACCTAGTCAGTTTGTTGGCAGAGATGATGGAGTTGGTGATGATTAGTATAGTATCTTGGTTTTTGTCATAGTTCTTCATGTTTTATAAATTTTGAGTTGAAGGGTTAATTAAATTTGAAGGTTTCTCTAAGATGGAGAAGGATGTCAAGGTAGGGATTGTTCTTTGCTCAAGCCAAGATGAGTTGTTTTCTATTGTAGATGGTTCTTCAAGCATGAAGGTTTGTCAAATAAGGCATATTACAATAGAGAATAATTATGTTGAATCCAAATCCAAGATCAAAACTAAATTAAATGATCGACCTTATTAAAGGTGGTAGAATAAAGGTATGTAAAGGCATCTTGGTGAAGCAAGTAGGTAGAGGTCTTCAAGTGAAGGATTAGTTGATAATCAAGCTAAAGAAGCCTTAAAATGTTGATGAGACCTATTTGAGGTTTGTTTGATATATAATAAGTTATAAAGGTCTAAAT
The DNA here is from genome assembly GCA_037957365.1 of Torreya grandis. Classification (NCBI taxonomy): domain Eukaryota; kingdom Viridiplantae; phylum Streptophyta; class Pinopsida; order Cupressales; family Taxaceae; genus Torreya; species Torreya grandis. Next base: position 3,497,543 of record JARHVA010000165.1, on the reverse strand, counting down.
TTACATTCTTGTATATATGGTAATTAAGCATATAATATTTGAGATTATCAAATAGATCTGCAAGTTTACAAGGGTGCTTGGAAAACATGTGTGATGCCTCAAGATGTTCAAAGAAGCCTATATCATAATAGGGTCATAAAGGTTTTAAAGATGTTTCTTATTGATATAGATTCACAAGATTTTTTATGAGCTTGAAAGATATTTCTTGTGATATTGAAGGTTTTATGTTATTCTAAGTTTCTTATTAGAATTATGAGTATGTTTACTATAGAATTTAAAGAATGTTGTTTGGTCTTTGTTACATATCTAAAGATACCATAAGTTTTGAGTCTTAACTATGAGGGTGAGATTGATACTTTGATACCAGATTTAAAGAGCTATCTCAAGAGATGAAGGATAGTGATTTTAGGATTGACTTTCAAGACCAATGTTCTTCAAGATGATAATTGGTGTTCTTGAAGTTTTAAGAAAGTTTAAGTATTCTACAAATGATAAGATTTGAGTTTCTTATCAAATCCAGATAGTGCTTGTTGAAGTTGATTCCTTGAGTATATATGAAGAGTCTTCAAGAAGATTTCTATGGTCTAAGAGGTATTTTTACCATAATTGAATAATCATGAAGGAGTTCACAACATTTTAAAGATGAGTATGTCTTGTAATATCACAAGGTTCTTGTATTCTTGAAAAGGAGTCTGTAAATGTATTCATGAAGGATGTGTTTTGATTTTTAATAGTCTCTTGGTGTTTTTATGACCTCACAAGGTCTTTAAAATGACATTTAAATATATTGTGTATGATCCGAATATGCCTACAAAGGTTGAATACTGTGACATGTAGATTTTTCTTGTTTTCTTTAATCGTAAGGTTGAGTTGTTCCATTAGAAGTAGTTGATCTGTGATTTGAGTCTTAATGGCATGTGTTGTTTCAAGAATGCCTAGAAATATTTATTCCATGTTGTGAATATGTTCAAGCCTGATTTAGGATTTCTAATTAATCCTATAGATTAGTGAAGAGAAAGAAGCAAGGGTGATTGTTAAAGAGGTATGTTCAAGTCTCCTAGTCCTAAAGTACATTTTTGATCATTTTTGGATGCTTGATATGGGTGTTGATTTGAAGGAGAAGGAAGAAGTGGATTGTATGGGGGCATGAAAAATATTTCCATGATTCATTCCTAGGTGGTCTGAGTTATTGATGAGCATAGATGTGAGTTTTATGGTCAAAAGTCAGAGTTGACCAATTTTGTCAGTGATGACTACCTATAGTGTATCCAATGTGATTTTTGATGTTTTATTAGGGATAAAATGTTGGATAAACTTGATTAAATGTGGGTTTTAAATTACAAATCATAATAGGAGGTTTTATGATGTCCATGAGGTTCTCATGTATGTGTTTGACCGTTTGGTCAAGATGACTGTTATAAGTTACGGCCTATATGTACAAATTGCTTGATTACAAGGGTCACTTAAAGTTTGGAGATGTGACATGAAGTATTTTATGCTCAATAAGGTCTACACATATGTTTGAGACATTATCCAAGTGGTTTCATAGGTTGTTGAATCCTTTTGTTCCAGGTGGAGCATTTTGTGGGGTCACTAGCTTATCTTCTCATGAGCATGCATTTGGTCGCTTAAAGGAAGTCATGGTTCCCAAAGGTTTATAGGATTGAAATTTGACATGGAAGTGAGTTTTAATTGTATCTAGGTGTGGTATCCATCTCAAGTTTTTGCATTGACTAAAGGTTGACCTTTGACCAAGGTTTACTTTGAAGGTGTAGTCATTTAGGCATTATTGAAAAAGTGGTCTATATTTAGATTTTGAGGATAGAAGATTAAAATAAATTTAATTAGATAAATGGGTATTTTTAAAAAGTTTTAAAGTGGTTTGAAGGTAATCATTTTTCAATCTATTCAAGTTTTGGTCTTCTAGGAGGCCTAATTAGCTAGTAGGCTAAAGAAGGAAGTCTACTAAGGAGGATGAGTTGGGAGATCATTCTTGGAATGTATGAGGATTCATGGTAATTTAATTTAGATATATATTTTAATGATCTTAAAGTGCACACATAGAGATTTATGAGGTCTGCAGTGTCTTGACAAGGCTATAAGAGGTCTGAGTAGGCCTAGTGGAGAAATTAAGCAATTTTGTGATATCTTTCCAAAGAAGGATGGAATGTTTGGTTATAGTTGATAATTTTGGTCTATTATAAGCATTATTAATGTATTTTTATATAATTTGAGTTATTCATAATTCCTTGAGTTCAAAGGTATGAGAGCTTGCATAGTGTTATGATGCTCATATTATTATTTGAAATGATGGTAGCTATTATTGGAGGACCTATAGGTTTTCATGGATTGTATATACTAAGGAATAGATTTAAAATTTTATTATTATTATATGGGGATCTATGTTACTATTCAATTGGTGAAAGGTCCAAGGATCTAGGTAACTTAGGAGAAGGACCGAGTTCTAACTATTCAGTTTTGCTTGAGAGGATTCAGTTGTCTGATCAGATATTTTTGAGGAAGGGAGTGTGTTTTAATGTTGTATAGGTCTCTTGGAGACTTATAGGTATGAATAGTGGTTATAAATGGGGGATATTATTTCTTTATTTCTCAAGTGGTAGTGGTTTGAGAGGGAGCTAGTGCGCTTTCCTAGTGGTCAGGTCCAAGGATCTTATAGGTCTTTTGGAACTATGACTTGACTTAGTTATTGAAGGGAGATTAGTATAAGGGGCATAAAAGTGGTTTATTTATGATCTAATGATGAAATTTGGTGTGATATAAGTTTAAAAGGATGAGATATAAAGGTATGTACTCTTGGTTGTGTTCTTGGTTTACATTCTTAAATTGCTTAATTAAAGATGGAGGACCCTGTTTGGTAGAAGAGTCCACTTTGTCATTTTAGAAAAGGGGGAGAGAGTAAAAAAAGGTGTTTCCATCAATTAAAAAGGGGGATATTTTTGGGATATTGGTGGTAGTGGCGTGTTTTTATTGATGTCAAATGACATTGGTGATGACAAAGTGATATGAGAGTGCTCAGTTTAGTCCAAGTTGCTAGTGAAAGCTTATGGGAGTAGTTGGTTCTATGGAAGCATGAGTGGATGTCATGGAGCATGAAGAGAGATTAAATGGTATGTACATGTGTTTTAAATATCAATTGGATTCCTTCTAGGTGGTCTTTAGGTGAAGTGCAATTCATCCTATGCCTTGTGGGCTTGACCATGTGTGGTTGCCTATGGGGTTTTGAGTAATTTGAGAGATATATCAATATGAGGAGCTAAATATGGTTTTAATATGAATTTTATACATTTATATGGTGATAATAGGTTAGTTTTATGGTTTTCAAGAGGTTTATAGTGGTTTGAAAGATAGTTTGACCATTGGCCTAGTTGGCCTAGGTAGGCTTGTGAGGCCTTTTAAAGGGTCAAAGAGTGTTTGTAGGTTGATGAAGCTTGTTTTTACATGAGAGATAGTTAGGAAATTTTTTTCAAGAATTTTTATGATATATTATGTTAGAGAAGGAGATATAAAGTCAAGAAAAGTCTTCATGTGTTTTAGAGGTGGCTTGCATGGTGCATTTTGAGCTTGAGAGGAAAGTTTCAACATTCACTAGTTCATGTTGAGTTTTCATGGGGACCTGAGCCTTTTGGGAGATATTTAAAATGTATTTAATAATCCATTACAATTATTTTTTATTAAATTTAGGGATAGCTATTTATGAACATTTGTTAAGAATGTAAACTGGTTAGAAACCCTTTATAAACCCTCATAAAGGAGTGATTGGAGATATCTTGCTATAAAGGACCTAGAATGTATTGGTTGAAAATTTTTAATATTTTAAGGTTGTATAGGACTCTTCTAGGTTTCTTTTAATGTATTTTTAGTCTCTTGACTATGTGTGGGCCCCATAGGAAAGTGCTTCTTAATAATAATTTTGATATTATGAGAGATTTCTAAATATGATTAGGGGAACTAATGGTTGTGTGATGAATATTAGGAATTTTTAAAAATGGATATGTAAATTTTCAATTAGATTCATCCTTATGTGCCAAAGTTATAGAAGTTCAAAGTTGCCTAGTTGCTAGAGGCCTAAAGAAGAAAACATCAGTCTGAAGTAACCTTTTTGGTATGGCTAGTTTGAAGTGATTCAAGCTGATTTAAGATCTCCAACTCATATGGGTTTGAATTATAAGTATACTAGTTTCATTATTATCCATAAAGATATGTTGAAAATATTTTCAAGTGTTCTTTATGACCATTGATCATGGTAGACTTTTTTGTGTTAAGACTATGAGAAAGTGACCTGAGGAATTGATCTATTAGACAAATGAAAGATACTAAAACATGAAAACCAATATTTTTAGGTTGATATATAAGACTTATATAATATACTCATGTGATTTAAAAGTGTTTAAATCATCCTTTCAAGTACAAAAGATGAGCTTCTATATCACTGTAATTTGGCAATTGAGTGAACAGTTTGAGTGAGTCTATGTCAGTATGGCTTAGTTTTTCTTGACAGTGTTTTTTGGGTTTCTAGACCTATTAGCAAGTAACCAAAATGGCTTGATTCAAGGTGTGAGTTGGAGTTCCAGATGTTATAGACACATTTGGGAGTAATAAAGTGTTAATTGAAGATATTTATGATGTTTTTTAACTCTTGTTTAAATCCCAAAGTTTTCATATTGCTCAATATGTGAGCAAGTGGTTTTAGGCCTATTAGGTCTATTTGGACCTAATGATGAATTATAAGTATATTTGATGTATGGGAGCTTGTTGGGATATGAAAAGGTATGAAGTAAATTTTATTGACTTATATTATTGTTTAGTATTATTTTATGATATTTATTATTCATGGAGATGGTCATATGTGGTGAATGACCTATAAAGGCTAATGCATTAGGCCTAATTGAGATCTAAAGGAGGATTGACCTTGTTTTGAAGTATGGATTACCTATGGAGTGTTTGAGTTGGATTGATGACATGTATGAGGATATTTTATAATTTAATAACAATTATGTGAAGTTTTTTGGATGAATAATATGGGTTAGATGATGGACTGATATATATATAAGTTCAAATTAGCCTATTTGTGTGGAGTGGGAGTGTGTGGACAAAAGTGAATAAAAGAGCTCAGTCAAGGAGTAGAGATGGGTAATTGAGGACCATCATAGGGTGAAGATAATAAATAATTTTTTATTGATCATGTTCATGAGCTAAAAATTAATTATACCTAATAGTCTAAAGGGTGACTTGGTTGAGTGAATGAGGTAGGTATGCCTGCCTTGTGAAGAGAAGTATTATTACAAGTGTTAAAGAAAGAAAAGGTCATCATTAGGTGTAGAAGACATAAAATTAGTGGTTTAAATTAGATCATAGGTGGTTTAGTGGGTGCTTAATCACCTAGGGGGTTGTAGCCTCCTTGCTAGTTAAAGCTAGATAAAGTTCTAGTTGGAGCTGGACTAAATTAAGGGGTGGATGCTCCTTGATTATTTGGTGCTAGTCTAAAGTCTCATGTTTTTTATATACTTATAGTACTATAGTACATTTTTTTAATTCTTTAGAGTGGGTTTTATCCCCTAGAGGGTTTATCACATAAATTATGTGTTCATATGATGTATGCTCTTGTTCATGCTTTAGATGTTTAAGCTTTCATGTTCATGTTGCTAGATAAGATTAATGAATGAGTTTTTGGAATTGAATTTATATTATGTTATACTAATTTACCCCCCTCTTAGTATCTAATCTCAATAGGGGTAGCCTTTTCTTTATTGTTTGAAAAAAGTAATAGGGACCAATGTGGGTAATGGAAGAGGCATATAAGGAGTATGGATCTATAATTCTATAAATAAAGGCATAAGAGGCCTTAAATCAATCTTGTCAGCTTGGATGAGACAATTCTCAACCCTTAAATCTAATTCATATACATAATTTATTTTATTCCCCCATTGATTGGATCATTACTACTATCTCACTATTCAAATCCCTCAAGTAGTACAAGAATGCATAGTTTACAGTGGGCTTAACTATAGTTGGGATCCTATCCCAAGTTTTAAAAAATATATAGTTTAAATCCACCATGAATTCTTGAGTATACTTCTTTATAGTAGTCAATTAATCCACCAAGGACAAGTGGTCACTCTTATCTTTAAAATGATTTCATAATTGTTTTCCCAATTCATCCCAATAGCAATAAAATTAGGACTCAAATCTCTATACCATTAAAGAGCCTTCCCTTTGAATAAAGTGGATAGAAATATAATTTCCACATTATCTTGTACTACATTATGCACATTAAAAATATTACCAATATCTCTTATATTCTCAATAGGAGTGGTAGAATCCTCTCTAGTGAAATGTGGGATGTTTATAAGGGCTATAACAAAGATATCATTATACTGAGCTAGGTTAATGGGAGTACCACCATCAAAAGGAAAAAAACCTAATTTATAGGCACATATATATAAATATTGGAGGTAGATAAGAATTTTCTATATATAAATTTATAGTAAAAGACTTTTTTAGATAAGGGTGTGTAATAGAAAATCTATTTTTCGTAGTTGAATGGTAAGGTAATTTTACAAACTCAAAAGGAGCACCCTTAGTAGAGGATCTTGTATTCATCTTTGGAATGAAAACTAGATATTAATATTGAAACAAATATTATTGAGAAGTTTTTTGAGTCACCATATGTTGAATGTATATGCTATAACAATTTTAATTTTGTCAAGACCAACACCAATCTTGATCAATCTTTCTTGAATTTTAGATCCCTTTAGGCATGACAAAAAATGTTGTTAATTTGAGTTGTACCCTTTGAGGAGGTATTGTAGGTCTCATTACTCAATTGAAATAATGGGAAATATTTAAGGTTCTATATGTCTTATGACTAAATATAACCTTTAGAGAGGGTTGTCTCCTTTGATGCTACATCTAAAACTAATACTACACTTACTCAAACTATAATTAAATGGGAGAAAGAAGGATGAAAGCGATGGAAGAAAGGGGTGGTGTACCAAATTATAGTACTCTTATAATTATTTATGATTTATAATATGGACTAAAATCTGATTTCATAACTCCAAAAAGCCCTTCCAACATAAGTGTTTCAATATGGAGGCTATAGCTAATGTATCAATCAAGAGGTCTAGAAAAAGACACTAGTGAAGGTTTTCCACACTTAACCATTGAAAAAATACTTGGAACACACAATATAACCTGAAAGAAGATGAATTACTCATAAATAGGAAATAATGAAGAGGACAAATGCCATGAATTTGGACACTATCACTACCATTCATCAACAATTCATCATAAGAACACTAAATACAAGATGGAGAAGGCATAAATTAGCTTGTATTCATTTCAAAAACAATAATCAATATTAATTTTTGTAGGGATAATCCATATCTAGCTAGATGATCATTTCAACTTCACTTATGATAGTATATAGGGGAAAATAAAGGAGAGAGAGAATAAATACGTGTAGGAAGCCCATGATGGCTCTCATACAATTATATGACTAGTTACAACATTAATAGAAGGTAAAAAAATAGTCCTATCATTCATACTCAACATTTGATAACTTTATTGATGATGGACTCATGGAAGGTGACATAGAAGTGAATCTTGGCCTTCTATGACTCACTATTGATCTCTTGAAATTGCCCTCCTTTTTTTATAAAGGATTTACAAGTTCACATCTTAAAGAGAAATTGCAAATAAGTTTTGACACATGGCCTATTAACTCCCATTATAATCTCTATACATAATTATTGAATTTATAAATGCATATTTAAAATTGATAAAGGTGTTACTTGAGGTTTGGACCTCTTCAACTAATTAAGAATATCAAATACATCCAACCACCCTATAAACTAGTCAAAATGTAGTTTTATGCCTCTTTTCTATGTTTTACTCTCCACACATGCCAAATTATTTACCCATAGGTTCCCATGATATTTTAATATGTCATTTAGGTTTTTAAAAATCAATTTAGGTCCATTAGATTCAATTATACAATCATTTATAGCCATCAAGCTCTCTTAAGGGTGTGTTGGCAATTTTGAGGTTTTCATCTTCTTAACAATTTTTATTAAAGGAAAACCCCTTGATGGATTTAAAAATACTAGAAAATTAGAGGGAATAAACCATATAAAAATTCCATAAATAATTTTTTTTCCATGCACATGCTCATCTAGCTTCACACATGAGGAAGATGACCTTCTCAAACTTACAGGCTGATAGGTGCTTATTTGAGATGAATATTTTGGAAAAAAAGGGATTCAAATTGTTTATTTATGATTGGAAATGTATCCTATATGTTTTATCCATTACATATAGTATCTAAAGGTGGTTATCAAAATATATTTACCCCTTAAGCTTCTTATAACTTGTTTTAGTCTATGCCAAGGGTTTGTAGGTAGTTTAAGAGTTTTGACCCTAATAGTCTTATTTTGATGGTTTCTTCTCATGACCACCTATAAAATCACTCTTTAAACATTCCTTAGGGTCTATACCACCATGCATGAACTTAAAAACTTCATTTTTAATAGAAAATTAGCATATTATCTTCATGTTTATACCTATAACATTGACATAATCAAGTTAGGCAAGCATGCTTAAGTTATTTTTTTACACTTTTGACCCTAATAGTACCTTGAAGAAGTTTTATGGGGACTAATGAGGTTGAATAAAATGTGTAAAACTAATTTACAATCCCCATTCATGCTTGAAAACACTTCATAACCTCCAAACTTGTTTGTCATGTCAAGAAGCAACAAAACAATGAATCTTCTTGTTAGCACATGCATGATCTATAGTTGCTTGTGTTGATTTTGATGTTATAAGGACTCTTAGACTCATAAGAGATGATTTTAAACTATTTTAATTTATCAATAAAACTCAAACATGTTGTCACAAGAATAAAACTAATATGTTAGGGTTTTATAAGGCTTTAGAGGTAGAAAATTTCTTAATGATTGTTCATAGAGCTATGCCCCTCAAACCTAAAAACATTGCCACAAATTTTTAGGGTATATGGGTACCTTATAACCCCTAAGATAATTGGTATTTTTTTATCTTATCCTCCTTGTACCAATGTCATAAAACTAACCTTTCTTCTCTTGCCTATGACCTGATGGAGGACTTGAATGATTTCTACCTTGTTTTAGACTTGTAATTTTTGTTTTATCATGGTTTGGGATTGAAAAGGTTAGAGGAGGTTTTGGTAGTATATTATAACTTTGTGACATGATATAGTTGTTTGTTACATGTTATGGTCTAGTGTATTAACTTGTATGATCTCTTTTCCATCAAGGGACTTATCCATTTATAATAAAGTACCTTGTTGTAGCCATGTACTAGATGTCAATGAACTTATTCTTGACTTTTACAATGATATTGTAATGTACATAGACCTATTTTCCCTTCCTTTCCTACATTATACTATGTTTGGACACTAGATAATACACAAAATAGTTTCAAATGTGAGTTATGCATTAAGAAAGGGTGTAATGATAGCTTGGCTAGGTGTATAGGAAAAATAAGGTACAATATGATCTTAAAAAAGTTTTAAGTGGCCTAAGATAACCTCTTTTAACCTCTACCATGGTGTTGGATCTTCACTTGACATTTCTCAAAGGAGTTAATTTTCAGCATTTCAACAAACAATAGAACAAAACAACATGAAAGCTTAACTTCCACAAAAATACCTTAAACTTTGTTAAGCCTTGAAATGATAATATTTCTATCTCAGTAGCTTGGATTCTAGATCCAATATCCATTATATAACACCATGTCATCTTGGAGATCATCAAATCAATGCTTTCAACCTATATCAAGCATACCTTGAATTTTGCAAAATAACCTTCAACTCTCCAAAGTTACCTTAAAATTTTCAAAATGTTTTAAAAAAGACTTCATAAGTGACCATGTTAAGGAAAATAATTTGACAAGTTGTATGCCATAGATTGCCTTCTTGAGAAAACCTCACTGATACCTTGAAATAACTTAATACTTGACACCTTGAAAATACAAGTATTACACCAAGACATGACTCTCAATGAGACCATTTACAAGGTTAGATAACTCAATTACCTATTTTGAATAGACATTGGTCAAGGGTGATTGATTAGATAATAATTATAAATAGAACAAGATAATTATATTACTTATTTGTCATTTCCATGCATATCTTAGTTTTAATTTATATTTTTAGCTTATTCTTAGCATAATAAATTTAGTGTATGTTTATATATGAGTTTAGCACCCAATTGGCCTATTTTAGATCTGATTATCATCCTTGTGCATTATCATTTCTCTGTTATTAACCCTATCTACCCAAAATAGGATCCCCATCCATTTTAGGGTTAAAAATTTGGTGAACTTGATTTATGTAAATGGATTTTTTTCCTATTCTTAGGGTTTTAATCTAGCTAGGGTTTCATATTATTGTAATTTTTCATTTCCTACTACTATTTTGTATCCAACCTAGGGGTAGCCCTAGATTGGGAGGTGTGCCTATTGAAAATATTGAGTTTCCCTTCCCACTATCTAAGATTTATCAAACTAATGAGGGATCTCATACTTTGGATCATGATGATACCCATTTTGACAATGAAAAACATACTGATAGGGTTATCATAGATGAAGATTTGATAATGAAAATTGTGAAACAACTGAAAATGAGAAAATAGACCATGATCAAGTTAATGCACTTGTATTATTTCATTAGCATATTCAAAAAAACCCTAAAGATTTTGATGAGATCCTAAAAAATATATTGTAAGCATAAAGTTCAAAAAGGATAGTTGAAACATACCTCCCCTTAAACACATTAAAACATAATACATCTATTGGTGGAATGGATTGTGTTTAAACCTTTGTTTCCTATAAACCAAAATACTATTACCATCAATTGTTTCAACATAAATACCATTTTTAATGCCTATTACTACTCAAAACATGTTTACTCAGCTTCTTAATCTAAATCCTAATGGGTCTATAGTTCAAACACTCCTTAGAGTTATAAATACCTTAGAGGACAAGTTTATAAACATTGAACAAAATGCTTTAAAATCTCCTCATGCTATTGATTCACAAAATGTGTTGCATAACCCTATTTCACTTAAGATATATTTGTACCCTTTTACAACTAATTTTTTTCCACCTAAGTTTCCATTTTAAGATGGCAAGGGTGATTCTAAACAATATCTTCAATCTTTTGATGTGGCATACCTTGATTATGCCTCCAATTATAATTTTTTGACCAAATTATTTCCAATAAGCCTTAAGGACTATACTTTGAGATGGTTCTATGATTTACCTCTTCAATCCATGAAATCATTCAAACCTCATGTAGACTAGTTTTTAGCATATTTTTCCATTAATATTTCCAAAAAGGTTTCCTATGCTCATATTACCAAAATCAAACATGGAACCAATGAACCTATCAATGAATATGTCTTGATATATAAGACAATGTTAGATAAGATGACTAATCCTATGGAAGATAAGGAATTGAAATATATATTAAATCAAAGTTTTTTTTCTCTTTTACATGAGTCTATTATTTTTAATAAGTTCAAATATTTAAATTACTTATTCCATGTTGTATGATACCATGAAATGAAGATTATTTCATTAAATAAGCTTAAGTATGTATCAAACACACCAAATAAATCTAAATCTAGTACTGAATCTACAATCAAACCAAGTTATAAGATAAAAACCTCCTAATCCTAAAAAGAAAACAACCACCAAAGTTAACATAGTTTCACAATAGCCTAGTCAACTTGTCTTATCCAATGTACCAAGTAGACAATTATCCCATTTACCCAAGTCTCCATCTTCATTACTCCTAGAGTTACTAGAATGTTATCTTATATCTCTTCCTCAACCTATCAAGGTTGATATGAGTTGACCTCTACCCAAAGGATATGTAATGATTATTATGATTATCATCAAGGACCAGGACATACTATAAGTAAATTTTTTACCTTAAAGCACAAGATACAAGATCTTATTAATGATTAAATATTATAATTGAGGATCATATAAAGGAATCAAAATCATAGCTTGGTGATCACCACAAACAAAAATATTTAACAATCCTTTACAAGACCATTCTAAGAAAAAACCAAAAGTATAAATGTTATATAATGCAAATCCTCCTCCATAAAATTATGGGCACCCACTAGATGGGATTATTTGTACTTACACAACATATACATCCTATGGTTCATATACCCTCTATTATTTTTTATGATAGTGAGATTAAAGATGGTGACTATGATACTCATTCTTTATTCATTCGATCATACCTTGATAAACATACTATATGTAGTGTTATGATTAATAATGGTGTAAGTAAGAACATTTAAATCATAACATTACTTACACACTTGGTTTATACTCATGATGATTTGAATCCTTATACTAGATCAGTTAGAGCATTCAATGAGACCTTTTAGAAGGATCTTGGCAAGATTGGCCTACCTTTATAGGTTGGTCCCACATAATTGGTTAATACATTTTTAGTTATACCTTCCATGGGCATCTTTGATATGTTATTGGGAATAAACTAGATCCATACACTTTGAGAAGTACCTTGTATAGTGCATGGGTGTGTTAAATACATTCATGCCAATCAAGTAATTATAGTTTCTAGAATTTTAGATGAACATCCTCTTAAAAAAGATAAACTTATACCTAGATAGTTAATTACCAAGCCTACTAAGGATCATTCACCATAAAAGGATAAGAAATAGGTAATCTCATTTACTAGGTGGCTAGTACTTGAGAGACCATTACATCAAAGACATATGGTGGATTGCATATAATCCCCATCTACTATGCACCATATTCAGATATCTAGATCACCCACACATGTTCTTATTATGGTTATTCTAAACTAATCTTAAATTACTCAATTATGGGTTATACGAACCCCCACTCTTATTAAGCCTACTACTAATTCATGACCATAAAGTCCTATTTTACATATGTAGAGCATCACTGATACTATTGTGATAAATATTGAATATACATGTTCCTCAACAACAAAAAGAGATTATTACACTAGGTTCGTAGGGGATATATATATATGACCATCTATTGGATGGAATCATAGGATGATCTTTCCTTTTCAAACATTCCAAAATACCCAAAAAATAAAATAAAAAACATTCAAAATTTTAAAAATATGTTCGGTACATACATGTTCTATTGGATTATTGAAATCTATGTGTTAGTTCCATGTTGATGGATGGAATATTCAATTATTCTTACATGCACATGTGTCTCACACTTCTACTTTAGTGTAATACATGCATACACAAATACACGATCTATTCCTATTTTGAATGTTGGGCCTTCCATCTACTCATGTCATGTAGACATTGGGGACATCCACTTCTTATATGATACATGTAGGTTATATGATTTGATATTCACTCTATATTATCATTTTTTAGCTTGCATATGTATTTACACATGCATTTATCCATGATTAAATATTACATAGGTTACTTGATATGCTATACACTTGACATTTTTATTAACATATTAGATCTATGGACTAATATGATATGTTTATGCAAGTTATTTATGATTTACTTTATGCACTTCCTTGAATGTATTGCATTTCTAATGTATTCCTTGTTTGAGAATTTGAATATGCTCCTTCACTTGTATCCCCTATGCCTATGTATGCATTTTTAACATTTTCATGTGTCATTGTTTATTGTATGAACATTTTAATATGTCATTATTACTTTCATGGACATTTAATCAAGTCATATCCCTTCAATTATGTGACATTTGAACATGCTCCTTGTTTGTGATCTCCTTAGACCATTTCCTTTTGACTTGATGTGAGTGCTCTTATGTGTGTGCTTTTTTACATGTTGATATTGTATTGTTATTATCTATATGTTACCATGATATTTAACATGCCTCTTAGATATTTATGTGATCACATTATTCTATGTGCTTCAATTCTATATCTTTCTATACATGTTCCGTCTATATGTTACAAGGTTACATTCACATATTATACAATTGTCTTAACATTTTGAGGTGAGGTAACTACCATTTATTATAGTTTACTCATCTTAAATGGGAGAATATTAGTGGGGAATGTCATAGAGACATGTTCTCCACACTTGAAATGATTTTCAGATTTAGTGGGGGCATATCATATGAGCATGGCTTCCACACATTCACCATTTTCATATTCGATGGGGGTATGTTTTGGAAGTATGTTATCCACACTTATTCAATATTAAACATCTCTAGATTATAGTTGGGGCATGTTTTGGAAACATTTTCTAAACATTAGTACTTATATCAATTTTTATATTTCTCTATATATAGTGGGAGCTCACTTTGGAAGCATGTTCTCTGCACTTACATAGTTTCTGAATTGGCCAAAACACACAACTATATGATTCATATTCACAATTCTGGTAGAATTACATACATTGGTACATACATAGTTTTAGCATGAGACATATATAAGGTGCATATTATAAGTAATTTTTTCCTAATATTACAAAATCCAAAACTAATTTCAATTATAAAACTTTTTTACATATTGATATCCTAGTCAAAAATTTACAAACTTTTTAAGGCTAGTCTATTTCAGTAGTTGGTTCACTTTTTGATTTGGTTGAGGTGATTAAATAACTCAATGTTTCCAAGTTTTTAGGTTTGAATTGATTATATCATCCAACCTAATGAGGTTATAAGTATCATTAGGTTACATGATTGAACTAATCTAAACTGCCAGGTGGCAACTCATATTTAATCCAAGGTTAGGGGTTGTTCCTTCCAATATCTCTCTCTTTATCTCCTTGGATATATGAACTTTAAATATTTATTTATATTTTTTATAATCTTAGTTTCAAATCCTTATAATTATATATATTTTTAAAATCAACTTACCAATAGGTAAGGTGGTTGCATCGATACACAAGTGTACTCCTAAGCCTCACTCTTTCAATTTTAATGTATTTCAAGTACTTTAAATTATAGATTATATGAATTAATTATATATTGTAACATGATCTTGGTTGTAGGTCACTCAATAAAAAATCACTCAAGTTGGGCACACATAAAGATAAGGTGTGTTATACACACCTAGGTACACATTCCTTTCTTTTAAACTAACAATTTCATTACTAGAATAAAGGGGGGAATTTAGATTATATTTATGGATTATATATCACTTAAATATTTTAAACTTATCAAACTCACACCTTGGTTGTTCCTCTCAATTTTGGACCTTTCACACTTCCACAATTCTTGCATATGCTCTATCTTATGCCCCTTGACTTATCTCTTAGTCTGAAAAGTATTATGTTGATGAAATAGGCCTTATATCTTTCCCAAAATTATTAAAATGTACTTATATTCCACCTTTTCAAGTTATGAGCTTGTACTTTCTTTCTCCCTGGACACTAACATCTAGGACGAACACTAGTGTTGGTGTTAGTGTCGTGACTCAACACAAATGTCTAGTGCCCTAAAGTCATATATTTTATAAATGAAATGTATCCTAATGGTTGACCTAAGTGATTTAATGTAATTTAATTAACTAAATGGATTTATATAAATACAATATCAACCCTCATTCATTTCTAACCTAGCATAGACCTAGAAAAAATGAAGTGAAACCAAGGAAACTTATCAAAATCACTTTATCAACCATTCAATTGAATAGAACTTCCATATTTCCATACTTGTCTTATGAAAAAAACATTTATATGTCTAAAGTACTAAAGGAACATCCCAAGAGATATATTTTCTAAGATAAAAGTTAGGTCATTATTGTAATTGATTTGCACATATTACATGATTCACACATAAGCCAACATGTAGGGGAGAACTACATCAATATAAGACCATATTCAAAGTATTGGATATGTAGGCAGTGCTCAATAAAAAAAGGCATCTTTGGGGTTAGATTAACACCATGTTCCCACTAACCCATTTTATGTCAAGGTCACCATAAAGATTAAGAACTAATGTTTTGAAAATTCATGGTGAATGATTGTACATAACCCATATATGAATGCACCAAAGAAAATATGAAGTCAAATCTAGAAGAATCCATGTGATTACATACTTTTCTAGTAGTTATTCCATACAAGACACTTACATTAAACCCAAACAATAACATTGACATAACCATCCTAGGCTGACATTAATGTCTAGAGCCATAGACGCATGAGATCTAGAATCTAGCAACATTTCTAGAATCTCCTTCTAGCATGATTTCTTCTTTTTATAGATCCATCACTATGTTAGCATCAATAACAATTAATTATAATACTTATTTGTTATTTTTATGCCTAGCTTAGTTATACTTTCTATATTAAGCCTATTCTCAACATAATAAATTTAGTGTATGTTTATATCTCATTTTAGAACCCAATTAGCCTATTGTAGATATATTTATTACCTTTGTGCATTATCATTTTTATATTATTAACCCTATCTACCCAAAATAAGATCTCCATCTATTTGAGGGTTAAACACCATGTAAACATACACTAAAAATCCAAGAGGTGTAATAATGAGAGCTATGAGTCAAATCTAAAGTAAAGAGATTTAAAAAATGGGATATAAAGAAGAGGGTAATGATTAGGTAGTATTAATATCCATCATTGGGACATTATGAATTATAATATGGAAGATAAAGAGGGAATGTGCCATAAATTTGATGTATAAATACTTAGTAAGGATTAGACTCTCTAATAAAGAGGGATAGGCTAAGATATTTCAACATCAAAGATCAAGAATAGCCCACCTAACAAGCATATAACTTTGGCTAAAAATTAAAGTATGAATATAATCTCATAACACTAGTATTTTTCATATTTATCTTTTATTTATGATCTCTCTTTTAAGACCCATTAGTGTATCAACCTCCTTGAGGGAATATTATAAGGAGTGAACTAATAGATGGGTGGGTTCAACTCATGGTAATTTACAAGAGGTGTTTAATTAATATTCTATCATACCTTCATTACTATCAGTCAGGTTTCATTTAAGTCTCTTTAATTTTTCCTTATTTATCTCCTTTGGTCTAATTGTGTAGCCACCCTATGTATCCAACTACATTGGCCCAAATGATACTATCTATTTTCTACATGTTTATCCATGTAATCTATTGGAAAAAGGTGATATAATTTATATTATCTTTATTTATTCTATACAATATCAAGACATATAATACAATGTTGGGATGGTCGATACCATTATACTACATTTGTATCATCAATTAAGAGATTCAATTTATTTCTAGGTTTGGACTTGTATAAATATGGATCATAAATATATTTCCCAAAATAAAATAAAAATCATTTTCTCTACTAATTCTTACATTTATTCCCTTAATTATTAAAATTATGAGTATGAGGATAAGGTTTTATTCTTGTGGAGGTCAAGTATTGCTCACCGTATTTGAACCTCAATAAGAGGAGTTGAAATAAGGAGGTTCCCCATAGTCTTTGGAGTCCAAGAAAAATAACATATAGGTCTTCTTCCTTACCATTTGCAGTCTTCACCTATGACATCTCTTGTAAAGTACTACTAGATCCAAGGGGGAGACTAATGTGTTGACAAGTCAATCAAAGGTAATTATCTTTATCATTATTCTCTTTCCTTTTCTTTACTTAGTAGATAGATATGTTATGTTTACTTTTAGAGTAACATGTATGTTTGTTTCCTTTCCTAGGTTACCTTTATGCAAAGTAAGACGATGTATTATAAAGAACCTAGGCTTCCTATGAAAACCATAGTTTAGGACCTAGTATGGGCCATATTTTATTATAATACATTAAAACCAACCCTTATGGCATTTATATATTTTTTATTTAAGTTGATTTACCATCTTGGATATGAATTACCCTTTTTTATCAATTTTTTGCATGTGATTTCCTTATTGTATCCTTGATACCTTATTCTTTTGTAACTATTGTTATATATCATTGATTATATCTTGAGACATAGTTAGAATACATATCTCATATCCTATGTATAGGCTTTAGAACCCTATACCCTTGAGGACCAATTTCTTCTAGATCTATGTCCATGTCAAGTCTTGTCTCTATCTTTGTATGTATGCAAACTCTAATTTGATATCTTGTTTATATCCTAGTTTATAAAGAGAAATAAGATTTTTATAGTGATAATCTTGACACACAAACATTATGGTGAACTTAACATGAATCCTATCCTATATCTAGTTGGAACTTATGTGTTTCCATATATATCTTGTTAGAGATTTTTATTTGAAAAGTATCTCTTGTTAAACCCCATTTTCCTATCCATGTAAGTTTTTTTATTTTTAAATGCAACATGTCTTTTAAATATTTCTAGAGGCTTTTAGTTTTTTTAATGATGCAATACATTTTTCATAATCTGCCAAGAAATTCAACTAATATTTTCAAGGAAACTATGCCAACAAACCCAATGATATGGAGTTAACCAACACACATAATGATTCAAATTTCAATTATTTTATCTCTCAATATATAATTCTGATGATTATAATATGGATTTCACTAGATCCAAATTATATGAGACATATAACAATCCCAAAACCCTAAGAAACATAGATTAATTTAAGCCCATGAATTTATGTGTGAAGAGTAATGTGATCTAGGGTATAGCATCAAAATGATTTTTTTCTCCAAGAGCATCTTGAGCATAGGGGAAAGGATCCTACAATTATTTATCACATCATGATGCAACCTTTTATAAAATTATTTTCTTCTCCTACTATTAGTTTTCAACCAAACTTGAGAAAAATAAATTCTAAACTTCCCATCTCCCTTCTACATTAACAATTCCTAGTTTAACAACTAACATGGTGAGTTTTAGATTTAGTGGGTCTATCAATGTCACTCATATCAACACTAACATCAATGTTGAATCTAGTGATTCTCAACATGATAATAAAGTCTATAATTCAAACCCAAATAAACTTGATCCTATACAAGTAATAATACAGCTCATAAATCAAATGGATAACATTTAAGCTTTAAACAACACATAAATGCTCCAATTTAGTAATAAAACTAGGAAAATGCAATAAAAAACTCAACAAGTTAAGTGAGGAGTTTCAAATAAGAATCCCTACCCCACTCCCCATGATCATATTGGAAACCTTATTGATTAACTTCCTCTTTGAAATAAATTCACTAAACATCTTCAAAATGAACACTTAATGCCTTAAATTACATACATTGACCTTGGTATAATTACACCTACTAGCCCATTCTATAACTAAAGGACATAGGTAAACCTTACAATGATTAGATTAATCTCAACACCTTTATTACTACCAAAATATTACTAAAAACCTTAATTAGTGATGTTTTAATATTTTAAAATCAACATTCCACCTCTATAACTAGATTAAAAGACTTAATTAATGCATTAGTCTAATAATTCTAATCTAATAACTTACCTTAAGAAATTTAGAAAACTTTATTAATTGTAAAAAAATAGAATATGTGATTTCCCAAGAATTATTAAATATGTTGAAAATCCTTAACTAATAAATTTTATCATAATATTATGGAATAAAACCTATTTCACCTTTTTACCACTACTATAAATGTTATATTTTCATACATCATTAGGTTTTTAAATCTTAAGTTATTTGATTAAAACTTAAACCAACCTAAAATATGGAACCATCCCTTAATACAATTTGAGTCTTCCTAATCTAAACATGGAACGTGAGTTCTTATGACACCTAAAAATATGTCATTGATGATGGTGTTTTAGATACTTATGACTCTAAGAGGATTTTTTATGTAGGCCTGCTAGGAAACTCCAACAAAGATACTTTATTTCAACCCATAGCAAGAAGTTATAATTCTCATCAACCTCTTAGTCTTGAAGCAATTAGGAAATTCCTTCCTAAACCCTCCCCTAGAGACTTTGATATCTTTTGATCTTCACCCCATTGGTTTGATAATAATATTTTTTTTGGTATCACACTAATTTACATCATTCTCATGATAATTT